>OX392415.1:4200000-4604199 GCA_947623395.1 Synanthedon tipuliformis | reverse complement strand
TTGGAAAAAGTTTAGTGAACATAAACCTACATGAGATTTTTACATATTTAAAATACAGTTGTTTATTTATAATTATAAGCAAATGCTTATATTAGAATCAGGCAAGCAAAGCGAGCCTCAAAATTCGCAGTAACGCGCGGGCGGGCAACCGGTAAGGTAACACAAACGAAATAATAATGCGTCGTATAACCGTGTTACTTCTTCCTGGGTGATGTGATACTAGAATGATTTTACTAGAAACGTTATTAACTACGTTTAAACATCTGTATAGCTGTTTAGCTGTTCTTAGTGTAAGCTTTTCACTATTTAATATTAAGTATAGTTAGTTTTTAATAGTAATAATTAACTAATTTGAAGTGATTTAAAACTTTAAATAACTATTTGAAGTGATTAAAAGTTGATACCTATAAGTAGTTACGCCAATTTGTGCAATCAATTCAAATAAAAATTAGCCAGTGATAAGTTCGTTTAGTAGTAGGTAAGTAGGTTATGACTTATGACTTAAATAATACCATTTTATGTGAAAATGTGATGAACTACAAACAGTTTATTATATGGTATTGTCCCCTAGTTATTATTTAATAAATAGTTAATAGAATTAATACATAAACAATGTAATAAATTTTACACCGGAATTAATTTAAATTCATTCAGAATAACTGTAATTAATTAGATTAGACATCATAATAACGGGTGATTTTTTAAGCGTAGTTTTTTTTTAAATCGAATAAAACACTCAAATTTGCATCATATATTCAAAATTTTTATTGGAATCGATAAATTGGCCTTTTCCATTTACGTTTTAAAGATAACTTCATTAAATATTGTCCGCGGCTCCGTTTCAAATGGTCCATTCGGAAGGTCCAATTTTGCATCACTTTTTCGAGCATTTCGGCCTGTATTCACGAATTACGCGTCTTATGTTATCCTGTAAGGCTTCAATCGTGTTCGGCTTGTTCACATAGACTAACGACTTTACGTAACCCCACAAGAAATAATCAAGAGGCGTTAAATCGCATGATCTTGGCGGCCAACTCACAGGGCCATTTCGAGAGATAAGCTGCTCACCAAATTCATCCTTCAACATGTCCATTGTTTCACGAGCTGTGTGGCATGTGGCACCGTCTTGATGAAACCACATGTCAACCAAGTTCAACTCAGCCAACTGGGGTAAAAAAAGTCGCGTATCATGGCTCGATATCGTTCGCCGTTGACGGTAACGTTTCTTCCACGGTCGTCTTTGAAGAAAAATGGACCGATGATGCCACCAGCCCATAAACCACACCGAACTGTCGTTTTTTCGGGATGCATCGGTAATTCTTGTATGGCATGTGGCTGTTCATCACTCTAGATGCGACAGTTTTGCTTATTACGTATTAGTTGAGCCAGAAATGAGCCTCATCGCTGAACACAATTTTTCGATAAAACAGCGAATTTTCATTTTTCACAGAGCACGAATTTTGATAGTAAATTTCAACAATTTGCAATCGTTGCTCGTTTTTAAGTCTTTCCATGATGAAATGGCAGAGTATACTGAAAACTTTTCACTTTTACAGATGACGTTTGGAGGCCATTACCAACCAATGCTGCTAACCTGAAAAACTTAACCCTTAAAAAATCACCCGTTATAATATTGTTTCTTGTAGTTTTATGTTATTATCAATTTATAATAGTAGTTACTAGCGACCCGCCCACAGGATTCCACGCAGTTTTTTTTCGCGAATGCTTACGTTATAAAATAAACATATTTTTAAATTTTCTGTTTTCTAGACTTAGTTTAGTTTTGGCTGTGCGTTGATCGATTTAGTCAGGACAAACAATTATAAAACTATAGATATTTTGTTATACTAAAATTTTCATGCAACTTCGGAACCATGCACCGAAATATAGCACACGTGCTAATATTTCTCCAATCTTTAATGCTTCATATTTGTTTCGTACTTCCATTAAGACTTTTACACTCGACCACTCGATATGTTTGATTGTGAATAAATAAAAGTAATTGACGTAATTGACAATAAAAAAATGTTGCTTTTTTTTTCAGGTAACTAACTGGATTGCAACGAAGAAACTAGCAATAATATATAAAAGTGAACGCACGTCTGAATGTTTGCATGGATTCATGTAGTGAAGTGACATAATCACGATAAAACAATAGACTTGTTATGGAGTTAAGGTGTAGAATTGCTTGAAAAATTCGATATGTTGTGGGCGAGCATCGGTACTTTTTTATCGCTCGTGGTCGCAGCGCTTGCGTTGTTGGAGGGTCCTAACGTCTGCACCAGACAGGAGCCGTAAGTAAAAATGATTCATTTTCAATATTTCGCTTGTTGCTACTCATGAGCCAGCTATAAAAACTCCATTAATAGTCATAAACTATAGAGACAGCGTTAAAACAAACACCTCAACGCACTATGTATTGTGATGATATATGATTACTTCTTGTCAACATTTGAAATTAGAAAATACAATGAAAAAGAGACGAGGGAAAATTACACAAAGAGATAAGGTCATGGCCGTTCTTATCAGAATCTCGTAATGTCAAAGTAGGTATATAGAAAGTGTGGCAATAACTCCGCTGACTGCCGCTTTTAGTTCTTAATTATGTTCTGAATATAACTTGATTGAAAATGATGCTGGATCATATAATTCAAACAATTTCAATATAAATATTTAAAGTAATAGACTAGTTAAGTATCACTAAAGTGACACTAAGTCTTCACTCCCTAGTTGAAATTCCATCATTCATTTCCACTGTTGAAAACCATATTGACCATATCTAATTTCGTTTAGTTTACTAAGGCTGGGTTGAACCATCTTACTTTAACAGTAACAAACGCCGCAACTTCAGTTAAAATAACGGTTAGGCCGAAAATGAGTGCGAATTAACTGAAGTTGCGACGTTCGTTATTGTTAAAGTAAGATGGTGCAACCCAGCCTAATTATTGTACAAAAACATTATTTTAACTTAATTATTATTGTTATAATACCTAAAAACTCATGAAACGAGATAAGTTATTAAATTATTGGTTCCTCAATGTATTTCTTATCAATAGATAGGTTTTATCTACCTAGTTAATAATAATTTTAATTCTAAGTGACATTTTATTTTAAAATTACATTTGATGTCATAATTATAGGTATTATTATTGTTTTAATTAATAATGCAAATGCGAAAGTACCTATTCATGTCTGTAAGATTTACACGACTAATCTTAAACGGATTGGTTGCAGTTTATAAGACATTACTTTATTACTCGGGAGAAGCAGCAGTTTTTTTTTTTTTTTTAAATAATAAAAAAAATAGATAGCACAATATCTATGAAACTTAGAACGTAAAACTATAACGCATAACAAAACGCATTCGTGGAGTAAACTCCAATAAAAACGTTTTTCCGTAAGAATATAACAGGACTTGCCATTACTGTCCCGTCTTAAAAATCGTATCTAAATGTGGGAATTCTCCATAACTAGGTATTGAAATAATAAAATATCACCAAAAGTGCCTACTTATTTACTAACACTAATGAGTGTATAATACACATGTTCGTTTACTTCGAGTTCAAACTTTATTAAATAAATGTCATTGTTACAGAAATGTTACAGGAAACACATACAAGCGTGTTAATTTTTCATTAACAAAGACAATACTGTACAATAAGAAACATTTTAATCGCATGATGACCTTCTGTTTACAACATTGATTTGGCATACGTATAGGTAATTAATTCATTAGTAAACATTTTTTACCTTTACGAATATCATCAAGAAAAAATACTCCTTTTAAAATGTAAACATCGCGATCGTTTTGGCAAGTTGGTTATGTGGTGGTTGATTTTAATTTTTTTTTTTAATAATAATATAGAGCAAAATACTTTATTAGGTTTAGCCTATTAGCCGTGTTTTATATTAAAACATTTTCAGAATTGGCTGAATTTTATGTTTTCACATAAAAATGTGTAAACATAACCTATTTACACATTTTGTATTGATAGCTCCATTAAGAAATATTGTTTAAAATATAAATATTTTCCCTAGTCTCCCAGCATATTATTATTAGTCATGTGCGTATGTTTATTCTGCTTTTTTCAATTTTCATTATATTATTGACGTGCGAACGCGTCGATGACTCAACTCAACGTATGTTTTATTCATAATAATTGTTGTATCTGTTTAACCACATATTTCATTAATGCACATTTAAGCTGCTTAAACGGACCTACTTGAATTAATAGTGTTGGACGTCACAATTAATTAAGGTGACGGATTATTACTTAAGTGATTTTTCTGGTGTCTCGTAATATTTGGCCAGATAACAGCTACGCTCGCTGCATGTATTGTGGTTCATTCAATACAAACGACCTTAGAGAGTTATCACACATAATATTATTATGTAATAGAAATGGAACTAACACGTTTAACCTTTGATCTCAAACTTTGTTTCTATATGTATTTACTATCTTTTTCTGTGCGTCCTTATAGAGAGATAGACTCTACTAGAATCTAAAAGAATTCTAACTGTAATACAAATACTTTTAAACTCCGTATGAAATATTTTACAGTTTGAGAAATTTTAATTATTTTTAATTCACACATGAAACCGAAAAAAAACTCGAAGATTAAAACCTCCGCCAGTCTGACCTTGACGTCAGCCGAGTGTGAATCCCATTGGGTTACTATACCTATTAACTATAGTTTACTTAGAGCATTTTTGTTCTAATAACTGAGAACGCCTTCAGCACTTGTACTAATGTCTTTTCTTTGCTAATAGATACTGTCTGTTCTTTGCGCGTCGTTTTATTTGTCTTGTACCTATTTAGTACCCGACTGTACATCCGCAAACGGCGCTGTTTGTTTGGTGCCTCAACACAGTTAATATCGAAACGAAATTAAACTGACTGTTTCGTATCAGATATGCATATGAGAATTGATGGTATTTTATGTAGGCTATGGTGTTCGATGAAAGTTGTAAGCTTTAACATTAAATTGTAAAGCAAATTCGGAATTTATTTGTAACTAACCACCAGCCCAGACTTTAAGGAATACCTACAACTGTCTAAACACAATAAATTATTTAAGTAATGAATAGCCCGAAGTAATCAATGCCTAGTAAACACTCGTTAATTGTTTCGTAGACTAGATTAAAAAATATTGTCCTTTCTCTGATACCAAGTAGGTATATAAATGTGAAAATAACTGTCTGTCTGTTACCTTTTCACACTACTCAATTATCCTCGTGAAATTTTGCATACCCATTTTCAGGGATACAGAAAAGGACGTACCACTTAAGTACTATTTATGCTTCTACCCATAAAAAAAGTTCTGTTCCGAGGGATCATTAAAATAAAAATAATATGCCAGGCGTTGGACCTGGCAAGACTTTGTCAGGCGTTGTATTTTTTAGCATACCTATAGCAAATTGGTTTTAGATTTTTTTCTTTATAAATAACTATACACTTTTAGTTCCAGTCACCCTTTCTAGGACTGGGCTGAAAACTAAAAGTGATTTAACAATTTGAATGTCCATTTACTATAAACAAACCCGCATCTAAGTCGCTGTCTCAGTCTCTGTGCTTATTCAAGAGCGATTAATGCTTATCAATCTGTTTACTTTTGAAGAAAACTTATCGTCGACAATAAATAAATTACACATCAGTGGACATGTTAAGTGTATGTTAAAATATTAATTTAACTTTATAATTTCTTCATTTTTATTTTGTACACTTATTCCTTTTATTTTTCTTGTCTTTTCTAACTATTGATGCAATAACGACACGTTTGGTCTAGTGGCTAGTAACCCTAGCTGTTAACCAAGCGGTCGCGGGTTCGAATCCCGCTAGGGGCAAATGTTTATGTGATAACATTTACATGGATGTTTTGTAATTATAATATGCATGTATTTACAAAAAAAAAAAGCATTAAAACAAAAACAAGCATTAGGTTTTGCTTACTTTGGAAAAGATGGTGCTGTGTGGAATGTTTTAAAAAAAAAGGTTATTTATATTGGTTTAACTATTTATTATTTTCAGTTCGAATTTAAATTTAAATATTGTCTGTTGACTTTAAAGTTGACTGTGTTAAGTTGACATTATATTCAATAACTAGCAGAAAAAGGAAATATAATTTGTCTAAAAATACTGGTTGATCTTCAAGCGATTATACAATGAAGAAAATTTAGTGACTTCATTCAAATGTTTTATCTTTAATTGTTTTCTCAACTAAATTGTAGTTATTCCTCATCAATGCATTGTTTAATTGAAAAATACCTTCTCTCTGCCGTAGATAATTTTGATTGCGTTATCGTTATTGTATTATGTGTTTATTAAGAGTGTCAATTGTTTATGTATTTACTTTCTCAATGGAAGGGCGATTGTGTGGATCCGTTATTCATCGGGTCAGTTAACTTTATCTGAACGGTCCCTTCCCGCATGCTATTGACGTTGGTGCACCCTTTGTCTCCTCTTCGCAATACATTGAAAGCGCAAACAATAATTCAATTGGTCGAACTCCGCTCATTGATATTAGTGGGATATAAAAAAACATATTTAATAAATCGGTTCACACGCGTTAACCAATCATGCGAATGAAAAGTTGACCCACTTAAATTTGCACTGTTAATATTTAGTAGAATCACTTTCTTTTATTGCAAGTAGGTTTTTAGGTCTTTGCTGTCGTTGCTGTGGCACCGATGTTATACTTTATTATTAGTCATTCTCTATTTTGCATAAATATTTAAATGAATTTAATTTTAGCTGCAGTTTTTTTTTCTAAGTTTGTTTATCATTCATAATTATTTATGTAATACAATTTTGTTTACACATTTTTTCACACATTACCTTGAACATTTTTTTTAATTTACCTACGTAGGTAGGTAAAGCAGACAAAAAAAGTGCTTTATCAGTTTCGATTACAAATTCCATTCATTTCAAAATTCGCTAAGGCTTAAATTTGTAATAGGTATTGATTACTGATTGACATAATTTTGTCATCGCTAATAAAGATAGCAATAGAAATGGTCACTTTGAATTTTCAAAGGAAAACAGACCTTATCATTCTACAACATACAAAGGATGTTCAATCTTAGGGTGATAAAGCACTTTATTTGTCGAGTTTACATTCATTGTATCTATGGTAATAATGAAGAGATAGAGTTAAGAAGTTTGGATGTTAGGAAACTTTCGAAACTGCTAATCCGATTTCAAAAAATATTTTACCATGGAATGGAAAATCAAGGTGATCATAGTTTTTTTTTTACTAAAATGCGGTCGAAAAGTCGCTGGCAAAAGCTAGTTGTATAAAGTAAAAAAAATGTGAATAATAAAACAATGTATTTAATATTAGAAATTGAATCTAATATCACCATCAAGCTTGATAGTTAATTATTATTGTCTAATTTAAGGGGCGAAGAAGGTGGCACAGCCAGTAATTTTTGTAAAAGCCGTGGAACATTCCAATACTGTTATTGAGGCCCTAATCAGGTCATTAAACTGCTGGAATTATTTCTGAATGCATAACGACTAAAGTATGGGTACTATTTCTATTACGATTAATAAGTACCTACCTAATATAATTATTTTCAGATACACGACAACAATACGAGTTTCTGAACAGCAACCGTACCAGGAGAAGGAGTATGTGTGGTGTTTCCACGTGCCATTCAGATGTACAAAATACAAGTTGAAATTCAAACAAGTGTTCAAAACTCAAGTGCTGGTGAAACAGAGGCCGGTCGAGGAGTGTTGTACGGGATACGCTCCCGATTCGGAAGGGAAGCAGTGCGTGCCGGTGTGCACCGATAAATGCGTCCACGGCAAGTGTGTAGCGCCGAATACATGCGCTTGCGCACACGGATACGGGGGACCAGCCTGTGATATATGTAAGTGGCTCTTGAATTTAGTTTGCCACTGATTCCATTGAGTCATTGATCACTGTTTTATTTCATTCCACAAAAAGACTCGACATGTTTCACCGATAAGTAGGTATATAAAGCCAATTTGCAGTGTCTCTCTTTAGTTGTTTTCCGAGGACGTTCTACACAATTATAGTCTTGGAACTTTTGTGTGTATAACTATGTCGCTCCGTCACTAGGCTGTACTATAATAATAGTCTTAATCAACCGGCACCGTCTTACAGAAGACCACAGTGTGTTGTGTTTCTATGAATAATTAAGGGATGCCAGAACCCGTTCCCTTGTCCCTTCGTAATCCCTTATCTTGTAGCAACTGTGGTTACTGCGCGGGTTAATAGGCGATGATAACCGCCCAACATCAAGTGAAACGTCATACTGCCTAACTAATTTAAAATAATTAAAAAATAATAAAAACATTATTAATTTTCAATTTCATTTGGGCGGTATCTGATATATTAAGAACACTATTAACCGGACAATAAATTGGAATATTTAATTTGTAATCTTTTAATACATCACGTGCAGTATGGTAAAATCGTTTAGTGATTAATTAAACGCGTCAAACTACACTAAGTTGTATGTCAGTAGAAACACTGTGGGTATATACGTTGCTATAAATAGGATGTAACCTATTTACTCATATGTGTTTGCCTTCAGCAGTGTAGGTTTGTCACATTATGTTTGTTGGTAGTCCGTTGTATTGTTTCTAAGATTCGGTTTAGTCATGCATTTCACGACAGGAAACACGGTGTAAATCGGAGCCAATAAGTAGGCATGTGTCAACGTGAATTGTGTTCCAGTTGGCAATAATTTTTAATTTAATAAAAATCTTCAACGCCGTTCGATTTGTAACGCCCATATAATTTACCTATAAATTTATACTTTGACTCATGGTAGTAGCGGATATCATCCGCATCCGCAAATGCGGAATTTCCGCGTCGATGTAGGCACCGGCAACTTAATGACTTTAATTTGAAACTTTAATGACATAAGTATTTTGTAAATAAATGTTTTCAATGGGTACTGATTTATTATTTTAAAAATAATCGCCTTTTGTATTTTCGGTAAATATGTAGTTGTGCGTTTATGTCTATTAAGTATACTTACCTACATTTATTTAAAACAAGTAAGATTACATTTATTAAAAAAAAAAGTTACTTAACCTTAACCTAGAACGCGAACATTGAACATTGAAAACAAATTGAATCTTAGGTACACTTTTTAGAGTGCATTAATCATTTTGATGACATTTCGTTTCTTTTCTACTTTTCTATTTGATTTTGGTACCTTAATCAAAAGATATATCAATCTACCACGTCGTCGTAACACTAAACAATCTGTTCTTTGACCTAGTGTCCTATCTAGTAGTTGGCTTCTTTTTTATTTTATAAGAATAAAAATATACGAAAGCGTGGGTTTATGTGCTATGCGTAAGTTATATATCCGGTATCGCTCTTCTGTTTGATAACATTTTTCAGCGATATTTTTCACCCACACATTTATTTCAAAATATAAGTCCAAGAGACAACCATTGTTTGGCGCTTTATAAAATATCTCCCCCGCACATGTTATCAAAAATAAGCTAAGCAAAGCCCCCTCTCCCCCAACTCCTTTTGGTGCTTAATAAATACTTGAATAGTTCCTTCTGGTCGCGATTATTAGAGTGAACAACGTATAGCAATTATTATCAGTGTGGACTGTGGATAGTGTTAAAAAAAATGGAATTTTCGTTTTATAATTACAAAGTCGCGAAACGGGCTATTAAGAAAGTTAAGCTGATGTCATGATAGTTTTCTGCGAGGTGCTCACTAGTGTGCCTTGTCGCCACATATCTGAGGGTAGAAATTGTAGAATATTTCCAATTTTACAGCATGCCCTGACGGTAAATGGGGTAGAAATTGCCAAAACGAATGCCGTTGCCTCCACGGTGGTGCATGCGAGCCTCTGTCGGGCGAGTGCGCTTGTACGCCCGGTTGGCGAGGAGATGCGTGCGAGAGAGCATGCGCACGCGGAACCTTCGGACACAGATGCCAGGAAACGTGCCAATGTAAGAACAACGCTACGTGCCATTCTGCCAGCGGCGCTTGCGATTGCCTTCGGGGATTTACTGGACCACTGTAAGTCATTCTTAATGTACAAAGTTATTTTCTCTTCTCTATCACCACACACCATGCTTAATGCAAATGATTAGAGACAGTACTTGCCACTCTGTCTTAAAAACTGTTCACTTTGCTGTCTTGCTCTTCCACCTTTATTATTTCGCATCACAAAATTTACCATTAAATACCGAGGCAATAAAAACATTTTCTATATTATTTTAATTAGAGTGCACTTCGTAAGTGGAAGTGATAATTTTTGTAATAAAAAGCAGTTTTAACAACAACAACAACAAATCTTTAACACCACCGCCGCCGTTGTTTTGAATTGCAACTGATCTATCCAATAATGTTAAGGCTTTTTTTTAATTTAGTAGTTTACTATTACGACGAATAGTCGCATAGTAGTTGACTATTATGACGAAATACTTTTATCATTGACTCATTAGTCGCGTATCGATTGAAAAATTTAATCGAAATGTCGATTTTAGATGTGAGGAGCGATGTCCGAATCCCGAGGAGCCGTGTCTGCAGCGCTGTCGCTGTCAGAACAACGCGATTTGCAATGTATTAACCAAGCAATGTGAATGTACTCCCGGTTGGACTGGGGAAGTGTGTGCTAACAGGTAAGCTATTTTTATTGTAAAAATACATAAATATTGCCTCCAATGCTTTAATGATGTTTAATTAATGCATTACGTTCGGTATGAGTCATTGAGATGCGAGTTTTCTTTGTTTCTGTTTACAATATGAAACAGTACACAAATTAAAAATTACGTGCGCAAAAGTTAATGTACATCACGTGTGTTACACATTAATTTGCTAAATCAGCCGCAACACAATTATTGAAATGAAACTCAAACATTAATTAAGCCAATAATAGAGAGCCTTAGTTCTCCTAGATTGTAGAGCTCAGTCTAATATTATAAAGTTATAAGTTTGACATGTGTGTCTATGACGAGATGGGTCTTAGCTATCATTTATGAAGATCTGTTAAGGCACTCGAAGATCTTAGGAAATTGGCTAATAGATGATAGCTCATTTCCTAGTTTATGAATGAACCTCACTAGCATAAATTTAAATTAATTAATTAATTAAATTTAATTTCGATTGATTTTAAATTTGATGTAAGTACTGTTATTTCAATGGTATTTCCATGATATGGTAACCTTGACCTGATGCTGCAGCATCAACTAGTCTGCGGGATACCCAACTCCTCAGCAACTTACAGCAGATGTAGCGGGTTTAGTTTATATTTTTAATTAAACCTTGTTTTAACTGGTTTTCAGGTGTCCAGCTGGAACATGGGGGGCCGGATGTGCTAATACATGCGAGTGTGCAAATGGAGCCGGCTGCCATCACGTCACAGGCCAATGCCAGTGCGAACCGGGATTTATTGGTGATAAGGTACGTCATAAACGTTGCTGGTTGCCCTTTGGGACTGTACTTCTAAACATTTTTTCAGATTTAATGTGTGGATTGGATATAATGAACAAATGAAGCTCTAACGATGAAGGTCGATGCTTGAAGGACAAGCCAGTCGCCTTCAACGATGAATGAAGGCGACTGGCTCGTTCCTCAAGCACCGGTCAATCGCCGGTTCAGTCCTTACAAGACATTAAATTTATTTTATAATGAGTGCTAGTATTTAATTAAGTACGGTATCAAGTATAGAAATGTGTATTTGTCGTTCCAGTGTCTGGAGAGCTGTCCGCTGGGCAGCTGGGGCTTGGGGTGCCTGGGACGATGCTCGTGCGCGCACGGCGGGCAGTGCTCCGCTCAAACGGGCGAGTGCACTTGCGCGCCCGGCTGGACGGGCGAGCGCTGCGAGACGCGCGCTTGCCCCGAGCGCAAGTGGGGGCCCCGCTGCCAGCACGACTGCGCCTGCGACCCCACCACCACAGACTTGTAATTTTATAAATTAATTTCATTTTTACTTTTTGACGTGAATACGTCTTTAAATTTGCTTCCATACTGGAAGACAACATAGAAAACTGATTATAACAATATCGGGGATCCGGTTTGAAGCTTTTGCATCTACATTCAAAATTTAATTACACCACTCGATAATTATAGGATCAAAGATTTACTATCAAGTGAACCTACCTGCTATCCTTTAATATAAAAAGTAAAATAAATAAAAGTCTAATAAAAACAAGGTTTACAGATAGATACAAATTGTACAAAAACAAAGTTTACAAATACAAGGTGTACAAAAACAAGGTTCACAATTACACAAGGTTTACAAAAACAAGATTTACTGGTCAAAATCTTATATTACAAAATATTTTAAAAAAATATATCTTATAGATATTATTAATGTGTGTTCTAGATGCGACCCGTACACTGGCGCATGCGAATGCGCCGCAGGCTGGGCAGGTGAAACTTGCGCCCGCCAGTGCCCTCTACTCACGTACGGCAAGGGCTGCCACTACACCTGCCGCTGCGAAAATGGCGGACTATGTTCACCCGTCAACGGTAATTGAAACATTGTTTCATCTATTCATGTAATCTGATGATGTCTGTGCGAGCAACACGAAATTCGTCGCCAATAAATACGAGTTGTCCAATTGCACTAACATAAGACTTGAATCTTAAAATATTTAATGACTAAAAATTGTGTTATTACTTACTTTAATAAGCTATTTTTGATAGCTACACTATCCTTTAATGATCACTACACTGTATTTTATTCGGATTGTTATATTTTTACTTTAATTTCAATCTTTTTAAATAATGTTGGACCAAATGGCTGTATAAAAAAATATGCGTCAGTCCAAAACTAACAGCGTCAAAAGTGAAACTTTTTATGTAATTCAAAAACTGTCAATGAGTGTACAAAAAAATACATTGCAGCAAAGAAAAATTGACTGGAAATTATAATAAAAATGATTTATAATAAAAATCAAGAAAAATCTACAGACTATCCCGAATTAATTACTGTATCTGCGCCATCTGCCGCATTAGTGTCGAACTACAACGAACGAATCACGAATCGAGTGAGAGAGAGAGAGTTGCTAGAGTAAATGGTAATAAGAAAGAGACAAGGAGTTTAACAGTTTTGTTAGCTAGGAGTTTAACAGTTTTGTTAGCTCGACGAGTTAACTCTCATGACAATAGTGTCCCATAAAAAGTTTCACTTCAAATATTGTTACATACGGGGCAACTATATGTGCCGAATATACTAAATATGGTTGTATTTACAAATTAAAGGCAATTCTATATTTTGCCTTGTAAACGTGGTGAACTTTTTTGCTATCGTTATTTTCTTTCAGGTTCGTGTTTATGTGCTCCCGGGTACCGTGGGCTGCGATGCGAAGAGCAGTGCCCGTTTCCACTGTACGGCGACAACTGCACAGACACATGCGATTGTCGCAACAACGCTACATGTTCGCACGAAGACGGCCACTGCGAATGCAAACCTGGGTAAAAATTTATTTATATTTACACAAATATTTAAATTAGAGTACAATGAAATATTCATTGTTTTGTGTTTTATTTTCTAGGTTTGACGGTCTGAAGTGTGATCGGCCTTGTGACGGTAAGAACTTCGGTCTTTACTGTCGACAACCCTGCAATTGCGACAACAACGCGCCATGCAACCCTGTCACCGGTGAGAATTACTTTCATATTTACAACCAACGAACACTTGTCGATTAGATCACTTGATAAGCGCATCTTCATTGTACAATGTTTCACATATTTAGTACTAGCTGGCCAACCCGTCTGGATGTAGTAACCAAACCGTTACATAAGACCTTGAAATAACAGTACTGTGTGTGCTGTTGTGTTTCAGCTACGATACTCACTTGACCACTGGGGAAAACTTAATTCAATTTAATATATACTCTTGTGGTTGAGTTACGCAGGTCTATTTTCAATTTTTGGCATCCGACAATTTTGGTAGAGTCTGTAATCCTAGCATTTACTCGCGATAAAATATGAGGTGACGGTGTGTGTTGTTTTAAGGCGAGTGCATCTGCCCGGCGGGATACACAGGCGCGCGGTGCGCGTCGAGCTGCCCTCCCGGCTTCTTCGGGCAGGGCTGTGCTCACGCTTGCAAATGCTCCGCTAACGCCGACGGCTGCCATCATGTCACGGGGCAATGCACCTGCAAACCTACTTGGAGAGGTAACCTATTCCTTTTATTTTTATACTATCGATCAAACAGTAGAGTGGCAGTATCTGTTTTCCTATCAAATTGTTACAATATAATTTACCCACTAAAATATTATTTGTAACACTTACAATTTCACGGATTATTTCGAGAGACATTATTTCTCTATTTCCTTAAATTTGCTTTAAGTTGTTTCTGATTTTATAATTCCGTATTCACATTACATTTTTCCATATTGTCATTATCATTAAGCTACTTTTGCTTCAGGTCTCTCTAGGAGAGTTGGTACGTACGGAAGTGATTAGATAGTTATTGGTTTTTTTTTTTTCAAATTATATCTGGTGTAGCTGTAGAAATCGGTGATTAATCTTGTACTGATTAACTGTAACTGTTTTTTATTTGAGTTTACTTTTAAATACAGAAATGGCTTTTTGTTCTCTTTCCTGCTTTTGCAATGTTTATGCTTTTTCATATATTCACCGCCATATTTCCCTTTACACTGTACTGTACAAATAAAATAAGATTGTAGTGTGGTGATTTTTTGTTTCCAAATTTTATATATATAAAATGTTACGGGCTAAGATCATTATCATTACTTTCAGATTAAAACTTAACACTTTTTAAAATAAGAGCTTCCCAAATTTGTATTTAAGAACATGAGATGGCCGCAAATGTTTGGTAATTAGTTTAGTAAATAGGGAGTGCCAATGTTAAACATTAGTATTTAATTTTCACAAAAAAAAAACTAGCTTTACATAATTGATTTTGTAACGTTTATTATTTTGTGTCTCATTCACTAAGTTTTGCATTTAATATGAAATACAAATAAAAATCTCCGTGGAGAGGTCAAAATTCATTTTAAAAATGTATACAAACAAATTAAAAATCTGCATTTAGTAATCCTTTAAATTATTCTAAATATTTATGGTAACAACCCTGATTGAAATAAATTCGGTAGGCGTTCGCTGCGAGAGTCAGTGCGCGGAAGGTAAATACGGGGAAGACTGTTCGTCGGTGTGCGGGTGCGTGAACAACGCGTCGTGCGACGCTGGCAGCGGGCGGTGCCTGTGCGCGGCCGGATGGCGCGGCGAGCGGTGTGAGCGCCCCTGCGAGCCCGGCACTTACGGCGCCTCCTGTGCGCAGACGTGCGCGCCGCCAGCGCCCATACTCCAAGGTAGAAAGCGAATCTTGTATATATCATCATAATTATGGATCCTACATACATACGCAAGCCAACGCCTGCATATGCTACGCGTTGCTTTGACATTCTCTGATCTAGTTTAGAGTTTTAATAAGGATAGTTATAAGAAAGACACTTATTAGCAGTATATACCATTAATTTAGAAAATTAAAATTGTAAACGAAGATTAATTTATTAGTGAAAACAATGTATTTTGTGCAGGAAATGTGACATGCGACCCCGTCACTGGTCAGTACACATGCCCAAGCGGGTTCACTGGAGCGACGTGCGAGTACCCGTGTCCGCTCGGCGCCTACGGCCTTGGCTGCGCCTCCAAGTGTAACTGCAAGAACGGAGCCGACTGCCACCACATCACCGGTCAGTCTCATCACTATTGTCCACAGTTTTATCATAGCTCAGCAATAACTAATTTGTGCCTCTCCTTTACGTACTGAGGGTTGGCAACCACAATTTCTTAAATTCCTTCTTTGTCTTTCGCAAATCGAAACAATAGTTCCATGGTTTTAATACCGGTTCACTCTCTGGATGTTACGTAGCCATGACAACTGTAGCCTAGCCATGCATAGGCAGAAGGCATAAACCGCACCCCTGTCTAACTTAACTAAGCAATGATAAAACCGTTTGCAGGCGAGTGCCAATGCGCGCCTGGGTGGCAAGGCCCGCGTTGCTCGGAGGCGTGCCGCGCGGGGTGGTGGGGCGCCGGCTGCTCGCAGCCCTGTCGCTGCGCGCGCGCAGCCGCCTGTCGGCCCAGCGACGGCTACTGCCGCTGTCCGCCCGGATACATCGGCACCTACTGCACGCACTGTATGTTTATTTCTTTTTATCCATGCCCTCCTAGGCTCGCTCGCTTGTTATGGATGTATGAATTATTGAGTTATTATATAATGTATATAATTATATGTATTTAAATGCACAATTTCTGAGTTCTGCTCAGCGAACGGCGAACGCTAGTCTCTAATAGAGCTCAGCTTTAGTTAGAGTAGTAGTGTCTAGTAGAGATCAGAGCTATAATTAAAATATACGAGCTACAATTAAAATTATAAAACCTTTAACTTTCTATTGAGCACAAACACGTTATATCTGCTGTATATTCCTAAGAAGTTGGGTGTCCCGCAGACTATTTGATGATGCAGCATCATTCAAGGTTACCATTTATATCAAGTCATGAAAATAAGACTGAAGTAACGGTATAACCAATTTCACATCAATTGAACCTGTTGAAGTTAGTGATATCCCTTCGTCAAAGGGCTGATGATCTTCAAACACCTGGATGGATTTTCATAAATTATTATGGGTAAGAAGTATCTCTATCAAAATCAATGATTCTAAAAATCGGATCACAATTGGTACATCCGTTTGGGAGCTACGATTCCACAGACAGATACAGAGACACACAAGTCAAACTTATAAGACCCCGTTGTTTGCGTATAGTCTGCCCGGAGGGTTACTACGGCGATCACTGCATGGAGGCGTGCAACTGCCCGACGCGGGGTGAGTGGGTGTGCGAGCACGTGCGCGGTTGCGTGTGTCGCTCAGGCTTCATCGGCGAGCACTGCGACACGCATGCGGCCGACGCCACGCGCCTCGAGCCCCCCACTTCCAATGCGGGCGTCACCGCCGTCATCGTGATCATGGCGCTCCTGTGCACGGCCGCCATCATTCTGGTGCTGCTCTACTATCGCAAGCGAGTCAAGTACTTGAAGAGAGAGATTGCTCACGTGCACTTCACGGCCGATCCTAATTCGCAGCCAGGTGAGTTTGCTTTTTAAATGAAGAGGACGGAGAAAAAAGAGTAAGAAATGTAATAAAAATAAATCAATACAATGTTGTTTTGATAACTTCACATTGCAAGTGTATTTTGTTGACATAAAATAGACGAGATGAACGTCTATTTAAAAAAAAAAAAAAAAAAAGTTGAGCGTCATTAAATGAATAAATATATTATGCAAATTGGTTCAAATCAATGGTTTCAAATCTTCGACCAATTTGCCGTCTTTGTCTGAAGTATTATTAGTTCCGTATTATAGAACATAGCCGTCGCACACGTTTTGCCTGAACATCCGTAGAGAACTGAGTGAGTACTGATGAATGTGAATTGAAGCACTGTCGCATCATTGTATCACTAATACGGATTTGTGCGGGCGCTTTGCCGGAACTGTTACTTCACTGATATGTGTGAATGGGTCTTTATTATGCGACAAAATATGTAATTGTTCTGGTAGTTGTGATATATTTTTATTTTGCATAGAGCAACAACACTTCGACAACCCGGTGTACTCGTACCAGCCTTCCATTGGTCGTAACGACGACTCGGCCACTCTGCTCAACAACCGCACCGTGCACAACCACCTCGGCTCCAAACTCAACAACGTAGACAGATCGCGCATGGCCCACTCCACGCATTCTGGCTGCTCCTCAGACAGTCAGTATTCTATACTTACTAATAGTATATAATATAAGGGAGATTTGTTTTTTGTTTGTAATGAAACTACTGAACCAATTTTAAAAATTCTTTAACTATAGAAAGCTACAGCGAGTAACATAGGGTATATTTTATAAGGTTGCGCGGACGAAGTCGCATGCCTCAGCTTGTTAATAATAAATTAGTTTTTACTCATTGTCTAGTCATAGGAATTGAAATCGGGCGACACTCGGGTTAACTACTTGTTAGTAGGTGGCTGCCGTCGCTATAAAACAAACAATATTACACAATTGCCCACAAGGTGATGCACGAACAAAGTGAAGATAGATTAATTCCTTTTCCACATAAACAAAATCATATGCGCTGCTATTTCACAGTAGTCTTCTATAAGGTTTCTGGATCAATTTGGACTGTCCAATTTATGGATATTAATAAATTCCTACAAAATTTTCTTAAATATCAAATTGCTCTTAAAAGGTATACCTATTTTTATGTAATAACCAGCTTATTGTAACATCTGCTTCAATACGTCAAATGTGCAATCCATTTACAGCATACGATCCGTTGTCGTCGTTGAAGAACAAGGATGCAGATGCGAATAATCCAAACTTGTATCACATGATCGAAGATGATAACAAGCTTGATCACGTGTATGATGAAATAAAACACAAGGAAGGCTATGGTAAGTTAAAAATATATTTAATAATATTAATTGACATGAGGTCAGAATCTGAAATATTTCGCAAATGCTCAGATCGAGTGGACTTTACACAAGGGCATTGATTGTCAGAGTTATATACAGTATATTATATAATGTTATAAATGTGAAATGGATCTTTTTAAGAGATCATAATACACTCTGTGATCAAAATTTTGCAAAGATTTTTCAAATATTGAACATCTGAGACACTGTATATTGTATTCCTTTTTAGAAATGGAATACGATCACTTGAACTACACGCCACCGTCGAACAAGTGGAAGGCGCACTACCAACGAATGGCGCACTCGCCTTCAGCCGCCGTCACTTCGGCCGCGCCTCCCATCCCCCCTCTGCCCAAGCACAACAACGTAGAAGTCCCCCCCGCTGATCCCCCCACTCCGCCCACACGCGATGAGACCTCATTACACGTACCCATCTTGGCCAAGGTGGCCAACTCGCCCGTGCTCGCTCCAAAAGTAGCCAACTCGCCTGTGCCCGCACCAAAGGTGGTCAATTCGCCCGTGCAAACTCCCCGCGCCGTCGCCTCCGCTAACGCGCCTGACGCCGAAGAGTGCACGTCCACCGAACATGAAGAGTGATTTAGAATATCACAGTGATCTAGATCACGGTAAATGCTACAGTATAGTCCGTATCAAATAACTATTGATCTGTGAAGTTGCGTCGCAATAGCTAAGAACAGATATCGCTCGTTTGACTGTACTTGTGTGAACTAACGCTGGGACTAACTTCAGAGGACGATAGTTGTTTGATAAGGACTTTACAACTATAGCTAAGGGTTCATTTTCATTGGTCGATAGTCCCCGCATGCGGAAGTTCTGTTCATTTTGGAATTCGCTTTGAAAGAATGGTAAGTGTACCTTACCTACTACCATGATATGAAACAATTAATGACGTGTAAACTATACAGCGATTTTAACAGTTGTGATTCAAATAACCGTTTGTGATTGTACCGAGTTATGGCCGTTCCCGTACCCCACATGGTATATATCGACTGAGTTGTCGATCAATGAAAATGAGCCCTTATTTATTTTAATGTGATGACGTCACATATCTTTATTACACTAGTACTTTGAACCACGCTTAAATACATAAATTCGAAGCAGTTCTCGTGCCGTAACATTTATCCGTTAGATTTTTTTCGTTACGTTATTCTGAAAGGGCGATAATTCCTAAGACCTCTAAAGGCCGGCGCCGACTGTCGTTATGGCATGGCACAGCATAGCAAAGGATTTTTCCCTAAACATATTATTTTCAACCTTATTGCAAATGTTTTAGCACTCACATTTCTTTGCAATAAGATTAATGTTTAGGGAAAAATCCTTTGCCGTGCCGTACAGTCAATCAGCGCCGGCCCTAACACTGGCCTTAATGTACTTGTGTAATACAGATGAATGTGATTCGTATAAGATACGTTTCAACTGCTCATCAAATGATTATTTCCTACTATGTTGTATTGTTCTGTTGAAAAAGTCAACGTATTGATATTTCATTTGAATTTCAATTTTTTATAATTACCTAAACAATTATGTAATCACAATCCTATTGTTGATGTTATGAATTTTAATATATTAATCATTTATTATTTTGTAAGAATGTACCTACTTGAAATACATTTATGTACTTTATTTTATTTATTTTTTTAAAATGTAAAGAGATAAAATGTGCGGTAAACGATCATATCACAAATAATAAACGAAAATCGTTTATTTAATATTTAGTTCGTATGAACACAACATACTCAATTAGTATGTGTGTAAAGCTCACTTATAAGTGAAAATGTTCATACTTGTGTGGTAAAATAATTTAGTTATTTCTTCAGTGTCCAAAGTGCAACTTTCAAGCCTTTAATGTTTATTGCTTTTCAAAATGATATTTTTGTCTAGTAACTGTCTAGTAAAAAGTTTTTTTTAATCACAGCAATATATAGGTATTTGCAAAGATTCAAACACTGCACCTAAAAACTTAGATATTTATCTCAATAATATGTATTATTATTTTTAGCAATTACTTACATCAAACATTTTTGTAAAATAGAAAAGCAGAAAAGATCAAACAAAAATAAAAAAAGGTTTATTTACCCACAAATGTGAACATATAAAAACGTTCTATTTATTGGAGTATTTTTAAGTGATCTCTTTATTTTTTTATACACTTCGTTTTAATATATAAAAATGTGTAACTATTCTTATGAGAATTTGACATGTGATAGTCCCATTAGGTTGTTAGCTTTAATTATTTCGTGTACCGACAGATCGCAACTTTATCTGTGCATATAATTTAATTAATCCTTTATTAGTCACAAATTTCATTTTATTCTTATTTTATTAACTTATAAAAACTAAAGAAAAAATCATGCTTTTTTTATTTTTGATATGGCAATCTAGCTAATTAACTGTCCGCCTAACGCTGATTGCATTCAAAATTATTATTTAGGCGAGTATACGTAGATAATGTACAAAATATCAATTTATAACTTGTGTTTTGTATTTCGTAAAGTTTATTTTCAAATGTAACATATCATCGATTTTTTATATTTTATTTTATGTGTAACTTTTTATGAATTTTGTGTTTTAATATTTGCTTTGTATTAAGTTAGTGAGGACTTCATTCATAAGGAAGACCAAGACCAAACATAGTTAATATTATGAAGCCTTACCGTGCTGGTTTTAGTGTTTTTTTTTTGTGTACTAGTTAGTTTTGTCATGTCAAGTAAGATACAAAAAAAGACGTAGGTATTTAATATTTCCACGGCTATAAATAAGTGAGAACGTCTTCAAACTTACCGTAGTGTGTTCTTTCTTGTGACAATTTTTTTAAAAGTAGACTAAGGAAGTGATTGTTTTAAAATTTTATATCAACATTAATTCGATTTTAGGTCAGTTAAATAAATCTGGCGTCTTTAAAGTACTAGCACAATAGCATTTGAAGGCGAGAAAAGTGTGAAAGAGACGAAGCGATCGTGTGGCCAGTAGTTTTCTTTTTCTAGAATTTTGATTGGTTCACTTCTACGTCACGACCTACAGGAAAGAGATATTTCGCCCCACGATCGCTTTCTCTTTCTAGAGAGTGATCAATTTCATGCTGGTATCGCTCGCATGAAATTGACCACTATAGTCTCTGAAATTGAAATTGAGCAGTATAGTCTCTGTCACACTCGCACTCGTAAGTGAATTCGTGCGGGAAAGAGACAGACAGAGTTTTCATTTCCGTATTCAATTTGACGTCATTGTCATGCGCCTATTCACAGTCACTACACAAGCGCATAGTGCAAATGTTGTTTGGCGCCAGCTTCAGTTAACTTATACCTATAATGCATGTTTGCGCGGGTCTTATTCTCTTAGGGCGGCACTGCTTTGGGTCTTAGAATAAAAATAATACAGTTTTCCCCGTGGACATAGCCAGGGCAAATGGGAGGATGGCACGGCAAAGTATTAAAATTATTTCATAGTTTTCAAGGTGTTCAATAGCATAAAAGTGCATTTAGGGTATAAAATACTATGAAAAAATTAAAGTATTTTGCCGTGTCGTCCTCCAGTTTGCGCCGGCCCATACTCGTAGATCTCACCTGTAGAAGATTTGTTTATTCCACTTTTAAATAAAGTAATAAAGGTCGCCCTAATAAGTAGTAAATAAGTAGTAATGTAATTAAATGTAAAACAAGATGGGATGCACTCGTTACATTCCACTCAAGTTCAATTACATTTTGTTTTATTTTCATAATTTTATTATAATATTTTGTACTTTGTTTTACCTCATATGAATTCTATTCAATATTTTATTGCATTCGATATTAATTGCATATTAATGAAATATTACAAAATCTATAAACACTAATTTAAAACTAGATTAAGTTAGAATCGTTTAAATTGTAAATACAACATAAATTATATAACTACAATAATTGAAACTTATTCGATCAATGAGCTAAAATACAACTTTGCTCAATAAAAGTGCCAATAGGTATGTAATTAGGAAAAAAAAGGTAAAAATATATTTTCTTATTGTACTACTTGTAAAGTACAAAGTTTTGCAATACTTAGAAGTTAAAATTGTTAAATTCTCTATTGGAAGATAAGTGATGAAATTTGTCAGCATTTAAAAGTGCATTTAGGCACGAATGCCTTTTCCAAATTTGAAATCAATAGAATTTTATTTGACGATCCATTTTACTTTATAGACAATAAATCCTATTTTTTAACATACATACTTATTTATATTGAATTGTATTTAATTTTAAGTGTAAGCTATAATAAAATTGTGTACTCTGCATTCAAAAAAGTGTTTGTCGTGCCAAGGTGTTTGTGATAATGGTATTTAAGTTAATAAATTACAATAATTGAAAATTCCTACAATTTTGGTTTTATTGGTTCAATGTTATCAGGGATATAATGCTAACCACCTAAATCAAACTTTAAATTCTACGTACAAATGATGGATTACTGATGGAAAATAAGGACAGATCAGTGTCAGTGTGTGTCCTTATTTTCAATCAGCGTGGAAGACTGTTTTGAGAAATTCTTAACAGATGTCGTGAGTAATATTATGTAAAAGAATCCATCCATCTTCATCCATCTTCGGCCGTATCTGCACCTAATCAAGTGAGATCGCGGCCAAGCGCTGCCTTGACTTGAAAAAAGAAAAAATAACCGTTATAATAATTAACAATTTACGATACAAATTTTTTTTGGACTAAGCTATGGACTAAATTAAAATATTTAATTGACGTTTTATTATCGGTCAATTAAGAAAATACCGGTCTGGCAGCAGGCATCCCGCGGTTGCAACGTTATCAAAAAATCAAACGTTTTTGATTTTAAATTTTTTTGAGGTACAATTTTAATATATTGTAATTTACATAAGTTTGAGTCAAAAAAAATTAACAGCCTATTCTGGGGCTTGCAAGTGCCTGCTAGACGAGTATAATAGTATAATGGTAGGAGTAGGAGAACAAGCATATCATCCATATATGCAAAGTTATTATCGGGATAGCATAACCAATTCATAACCTCCTCACCTCACACAAAGCTGAAATTTTAAGGGCATATTCTATGAATAGTTTAAAAAGTTATGCAAAGAGCCAGCCTATTCTGGCGGTTGCAAGTGGTTCTGGCTCTAGTATGATAAATGTACTCGGTAGCGAGAGCCTAAAATATTTGTATCAAAAACAATGGAAAATTGCAAATAGTAAATATTAAATTGGCTATTTTCTATATAAGTTTTATAAAAATAAAAATTCCATATAAAATAAAACCACTTGTGAGTATATACTGTCTAACTCAACCAGAACACTATATAGTGTTCTGTGTTACAGTGGAAACTCCTGTCAATGTCAACTGACATGATACAATAAATATTTGTTTACCAAATCCTCACCAAATCACAACATCACACAGTAATATCATAATATTGTTTTGTTTGCGAGTTGTGACCACGTTGTGACATACATAAATAAATAAAACTGTTTTATTTTATAATAAATGCTTTAACAGTGAAGTTAAGTAAAATATAGTAAAAATGAATCCTATGACGTAAGTGCTATAATAGTTATCATAAAAAGTTTTGTTTTACAACTTTTAATATTTTTTTTATATGAGGTTGACAGACTGACTCACTTGTTGGATAGGTGGCTACCATCGCCGACAACACAGCCATAAAGCCATAGTAGGATTAAGGATAAGGAATTGGGAGGTGACGGAGCATCCTTTACTTACCGAAACTCATGCTGTTGTTTCACGGTCAATTTCATACGAAGCAGTGGGTCGCAGTCGCCGGTCGCTCAGATCCGAAGAGCACTTAAGTTGCATAATACTGTTGCAAATTTTGCTAAACTAAATACTCTTTAGTTCAGACCTTTGGTTAAATAAACAACTTGCCTATTCCCAAACAAATCTTAAATGTTTAACCTAAATGTCACTTATTTATATAAAACAGATAAATTTGAGCATGAGTATAGCAAGAAAGACAAACCTATTGAACCCATAGTAATTGTTACATTTATCAATGAACTTTAATTGGGGTTTTATCATAAGTAGCTTGACCATCTATTTTCTAATTTTCAGAAATGTGAAAAATGTTCTTAAGCTTAGTGAGCGGGAATTGAGTGGAAATTCAAAGAGTTCTTGGCATGATCAATACAAAGACAGTGCTTGGATATTTGTTGGTGGCTTACCTTATGATCTTACAGAGGGTGACATCATTTGTGTGTTCTCACAGTAAGTTATCTTCTTTGTGTTTTATTAACTCCGGAAATCTGTTGTTTGCCATACTTGTATGTGGGTACTCAAAAATAGTTCCGTCAAACCTTATTTTTTTTAAATGTCTATATTTAGTGAATTTTTTCAAAATAAGTTGTCTTTTTTATGTTAAGTTCGACAGACTGGCTGGCAATCCACTTGATGGTAAGTGGCTACCGTCGCCTTTAACACAAGCAACGCCATAGTTGCTGTCAACCATAGAAGTATTAAGGATAATGCATCCTTTATTCACAGAAACACAACAGCACATAAATGCTATTATTTAATGGTGGGGTTGTTACTGCCACTAGACGAGTTGCCCAAATGAGTGCCATAGTGTTTTCTTTAGGGGCCATGCAATTGGTGTGTTTAGTTTGGCGACTTTTATTTCTTTTTATAAGACAATAAAGCTTTGTGCCTATTTTCACAAAACTTTATTTCCTGTCATAATGTGGTTCATATGTAATCAATGTAAGAACTTTTGTTTATGTTTTAGGTATGGGGAAATAGTGAACATAAATTTAGTTCGTGATAAAGCTACAGGGAAATCAAAAGGATATGCTTTCATATGTTACGAAGACCAACGCTCAACAATTTTGGCAGTTGATAATTTAAATGGAATAAAAGTAATTTTCTCATGCTTATTTTATGGAAACTTCTTGGTTGTACTACTGTAACAGAGCGGAAAAGACAATGGGTACATAACATGATTGTTGTCTTAGGATATATTCGGGCCGGCATAGCCGGGCGGTAGAATTGAATAAATGGACTTTCGACAGGAAGGCTTCTTGGCCTACCCGCAGTGTATACTGTATATACTAATCGAAACCTGGGTGATCGGGTAAGCCGAATGAAAGACGAACATAAGTAGAAGGTACTTCGGGTCGGCTTTGTTGTTTAACAAAAATTGCCGAATGAAATGTGCCTGCCCGACTATATGTATAGCAACACTTATTTGACAACTGAGTCTTACTTGACTATTTGCATGAATAAAATGTTTTAATTTAAAATTGATTTATCAAGTATCCAATGTCAATTCCGTGGCAGTATAATAATTTTTACTCTTTTTTAGATTTTGAATCGTACAATACGTGTAGATCATTGTGAACAATATCGTGCACCGAATGCAGACATGAGTAAGATTGATGAGGTCACGGCAACAATCAGAACAGAAGGATGTGCTCCAAAGGCACCTGAAGGATGTGCTCCGAAGGCATCTGAAAGATGTGCTCCGAAGGCACCTGAAAGATGTGCTCCGAAGGCACCTGAAGCTGAGCCCATCAAACAGGTAAATTACTATTCATATTATGTGGGATGTGGGTGTTATGAGAGTAGTAGGTAGACTCACATTTACTTACTTATTAGTTTTTTTTTTAGAGAAGAGAATTTTTATTATAAGTAAATATTAATGGATGTATGTTTGTTACTCTTTCATGTAAAACTACTGAACGCATTTGGATGAAATTTGCCACACTGATAGTAATTACCTGGATTAACAAATAGGATAGTTTTTATCCTGGAAAAATAGTAGGTTCCAGAGGGATTGTCTAAAATATAAAAAAAATGGGCGCCACTATCGCCGTCAGCGATTAACATGCCGGGCGTTATATCTTTTTTATTTTTCACCGCATATGAAGTCGCTGGTACCAGCTAGTGTATATAAACTCAGTACAAAATTACAAAAGATTATATCATGACGTTTATATCAGTGGCCTCCATGCCAGTCAAAAGTATAGTAATTTAATAAAAAGTAATGTTATACATATTTTTAGATTAACAAAGAACCTCTATTAATTTATTTATATAATTATATTTATTAGGAGAATGGAGCGAAGCGAAAAAAGAAACACATTAAAGAAAAGAAAAGCAAGAAGAAAAAGAAGAAAAGCAAGCGATCCAGCTCAGATTCAAGCAGTTCTGATGATTAAAACAAAGTTTGATACACATTAATATTTTTTTTATTCTCCATCAAAATATCACATCAACATCTACAATGTTACTTATCTATTACTCGATTCGCCCAGAAGGCTTTTTTATGAGATCATTAATGACTTATAATTAATAATTAATAACCATAAACAATATATAAGTTATAAATATTCAATTATACATAACAGGGGAAGACTTTAAATATAACAGGAACACTCTTAATCATACACTGAATTGTAATTTACTTACATTATGAAAAATAAGTAATCTATGCATATTGTAAAATAAAGTCGCTGTAATGTCTGTTTCTCCGCTAAGTTCTTTTAAATCACCCAACGTATTTTGATACGGTTTTTACAAAAGAAAGAGCGATAAACGAGGAAGATTTGTGTATATAATTATAAGTGTAATAGAATAAAGAGATCATTTCCACACGTACAACATAACAATAATACTTATAAGGAATGTCTAAAAATACATTAACAACAATAACAAGGCACAAAAACATTTAAGAAGAATTACATATTTCAAATAACACGACTATAAAATTGTTAATCAAGAAATTTCCTAATTTGTTCATAAACCGTGTGATCGCTGTAAGCAATGATGCCCTGAGAATTGCAATGGCGTTGCACGTCAACGTCATAAGGGTCATTGTATGTGATTGGAGACTTTGTATTGAAGTTGAGAACTTGGCCCCCTTTAGCTCTGAGAATTGCGTGCGGTGCGCAAGTATCCCAACGGAAAGTTGTACCCTTTGACACGATGTAAGCAGCTGCTTCACCTGGAAATTTTAACAATGTGCCAATACATCCTATTAGTCTAGGAAAACTTATCTCCAGACTTAAGAGTCCAGGACTCTTAATTTTGATTTAATGCATGAAAGAAACATTTGACTCCAACCCGTAAAAGAATAGCGAAAAAAATTCTTTTTTCCTCAAATTATACAAAAAATCATTTAGAACTCTACTCAACAAACAGTTTTGATTGATTGATAAAAAAAAAATATTATTTTACCTAGAGCGACTTTCAGAAGCTTGTGGCCAGCACCTGGCAGAGATTGTAGTTTCCATTTAGAGTCAAATTTGGACTTAATGCTATCACTCTCGGCTGCACTCATTAAAACAATATTGTTGCAATCATCTGGTTGGTCTTTGTTTTCACTCCATTTGTGCACATCGCCATAACATACGCCCCAGACAATTCGACCTTCTCCACTGAAATATTTACAAATAATTCCTTATCCTTAATCCTACTAAGGTCAACCGGGGCAAGTGCTACTATGGGGATATGGCAACTAAACAACATAACTCCTTTACATAAGCTCTTCATAACCTCGCCATCTAAATATATTTTAATAAAAATATTATTATTATTATATCATAGATGCGAAGTTATAAAGAGCCTATGTAAAGGAGTTATGATGTTTAGTTGCCATATCCCCATAGTTGCACTTGCCCCGGTACACCATACAGTTTTCAGCACCTGTAGACCTGTGGTGTTGTTTGTGTTATAGAAGACAGTAGCCACCTACCATCAAGTGGTGTCAGCCTATCTGACAACCTTAACATAAAAATAATCATATAGCAATGTTAGAATTTACAAGTTTTACTTAAATTTAAAAAAAAGTATCTCAAGGGTAAGGTTCAAGTTAAGTTTAGTATAGTTAGTTTAATTTATGTAATTTACTATGGACTAATTTGTCTGAAAATAAATAAATAATTATTATTATATTATAAAACGCAACGTTTCTAGAACAAGTGTATTGTCAAAACATATTTAATGTTTCATACAAACTGTTGTTCCGCTGTGTTGGTGACAATGAAGGCTTTATGGTAGGTACTTGTTAACTAAGCCTCGAATATCCTTTGTAGTAGAAAGCTAAAATTAATATAATGACAAGAAAGAGCTGGAATAGCTGTTATAAACATAAAAAAAAATGTTTAAGGACACTTTGACAGTTTCATACCAGGATGCCTACTATTGAAGATTCTACATCTTTCACACTTATAAAATTGGTGCAAACTATTATATTTAAACAATTAACATACTTATTGAAGAATGGTTGATTGATGACACCCAGCACTGGCTCGCCTGTAGATATTAAGTAAGCGCCAATAAGCACTGTCACACAAGGTAATCCTTGACCAGCATTTGCCTCGCCTCGAATTCCTGCTATGAATTCTGCAGTTGCATCTATATAAATATAATTGCTTATTAAAACAACACTAATGGTGCCTATTTTAGTTTAATGATTTAATCTTGCTTGGTCTTGCTGCGCTCGACTAGATACCATCTAAAAACAATAACTTATTATTGTAGTGTGTGTAAGACATTATCACTTTTTACACAGTTTCACTATGCAAACTGGCATTTTGAATTTTTTTGGCCAAAATTTAATAAAACATTTGGCATGTACATGTCACAGACACTGGCTCGGGTATGCCGAGTTCGGTGTAGTATTTGTTGCTGCATTTGAGAAGTACGCCGGCAGTATCTAGTCAAGCGCAGCAAACCAATTATTAATCTATAGGTGCCTGTACTATCTAATAAATTAAATGTGAAAGAAGACATATTGCATTTGGTGGATGTAAGATTGGCATAATAAATCTTGTTTGTTTTTCTCTGACACTTTTGGTATGTGTCATTCAGAATTTGATGAATATACACACTTGCAGTATATGATATTGCTAATTTTATATGCAATGGCAACCACCTATTGTCAAGTGGACCGGCAGCCTGACTGTGACCTTAATCTAAAAAAATACATTACAGCAATCTAAGCTCACAATCACCACTTATTACATACCTATAGGATCAATCCAAATTCCTAAATCAGATAAGTCCATCTGTGGTAGATCAATTGGCAGTTGATCACATAGAGAAAGATTAATTTTGTCATGTGTTGCCTTCGCCATTTTATTTGCAGTTTCTTCTGGTACGAGTAAAGAGAGCAATTCTGCTGTCTTCACTGAATCTTCTTGAATTTTTATGCAAACACCATTAATTTCAGCACATTCTTCACCTCTTACATGTTCTGAGAGTTCAGGACAAAGTTTAGATATTTCTGCTTTAGCAGATTCTTGTGCTAAAACATCGGCAATAGTCTTGAAATCCCTTTCAAATCGTGCATTGGCTTCTCCCTCACATTTTTCAGCGACTAGCAAGGATTTTTCGCCTGTGTTATTACAACAGGATCTCGCAATACAAGCTGCCCTTTCTGAAGCTGTAATAAGTGCTTCCAGTACAGTAGCCATTTTAAACAATATCGCTGCTCACTAATGGTCAATTTAACACGCTGGAGTGGAGCTGGAACTGTATTGATTTTCGCCGTAAACGTCCTTATTAAATCGATTATAATATGTCAACTTTAAATTAAATATATAGGCTATTATGAAAAGTTTTATATTCACTTATGATTTTTCTTTAATGAAAAGTACGTAGTGCATGTAATTTAAAAATATTGTAACAATTAAATATAAAGAATGGAGAGAAAAATAACTATTACAAACAATGTAAATGTAAATAAATATGTAATATTAATTTATAAATTTCTTCTTCTTCTTCTTAGGTTTAAAATGGCAATGCGGCTCATTTTAAAATGGCCATTATCTGCCAGTGTCAAGTTAATGTCGCTTGTCGCGTTATGACCAAAGAGAATTATAATCTTTTATGACTGCGTTTTGTGACTTCCACAGCACGAAAGCGAATAGACAAAAAAATTATAAAAGTTATATACAATAATGAAACATTACGAAAGATTGTATAACCGGTATTATTATTAATTAAAGTTTAATGTCATACATATCTATATATTTACATAACATATGAACAAAAGGGGAATTACACATATACAAAAGGAGCGACTTCATGTTGATGGGACGAGGGATTTTGGCAGGGAGAATATCATACAGGGACACGGGGCGTAAAGGACAATTGAAAAATACATGATCAGTAGAACCTTCCTCAACACCGCAGTCACAGATAGGGCTGCTTCGTACACCAATTTTATGGAGGTGGAGGGGAGTACATGAATGTCCCAACCGGAGTCTGCAAATAATTGAAACGGTCCGTTTGTTAGTTGAGCGGAAGCGATAGAACCAGGGTCTGGAGGGAATGGTGGGTTGAATGTCGCTATAGTAACGACCTTTAGCCAGTCTGGAAATTTCCCAGATTGACTGCCAGTGCCTATTAAGAACGGGCAGAGCCTGAGCACGAAGATCATTAGCAGTGATATAATAGTGTTCACAACTACCAATTTGGATAGAGTCTTTAGCGAAAACATCAACTGACTCGTTGCCTGTGATGCCACAATGACTAGGAATCCAAGCAAGAACAATGTTTAAATTATGATTTTGACAACTATACAGAGCCTCCTTAATTTTGAGGATTAGAGGGAATTTTGAACCAGACATATACTGATTACCGAGTACCGCCTGGAGGCAGCTTAAGGAGTCTGAAAAAATGATAGTCTTATTTAAAGAGTTGACGATAGCAAAATTGATAGCTTCCAAAATAGCTACCGATTCACCAGTGAAGACTGAGGACATTGGGGGGCATTTAAAGCTTAGGAGCACCTGAAGGTTAGGTATCCAAACAGCAGCACCTACACAACCATCACTCGTCAATTTCGATGCATCAGTATAAACAGGGAGCCACTCACTCCACTGCGAAGCTATGATTTGATTAAACTTTGTATTGGCACAAGGAGAGTTCTTAGAGATCCCAAAGTCTAGGAGTATTTCGGGTCGGAAAAGGAGGGCATCATAATCAATGGAATAGAGTAGAGGGTGAGATGTTTGGAAAATAGGGTCTGGTATATTGCGAATTTTGCGGAAGTTAACAATTAAGGGAGGAGGATCTTTATTTCGCCAGTACGAGTTTGAAGGGATTGTGTCAGATAGAAACTCTAATTTAGGCAATAGGGGATGGGAGGAGTTTTGGAAGGCACCTAAGAGAAATCTAGAGCATAGAAAATTTCTACGGAGGTAGAGAGGGGGATCAAGAGCTTCTATCTGTAGAGCGTTAGTAGGGGAAGATTTCATGGCGCCCAATATTATCCTGAGACATCTAAATTGGAGTTTATCTAATTTTAATAGCGCCATTTTACTACAAGGTTCTAGAATAAATGTGCCGTAGTCAAGCACACTCCGTATAATGGCGTTATAAATCAGTTTTTGGGTGTAGGGGTGGGCACCCCACCACACACCCGACAAACAGCGGAGAACATTAGTGTTAGATTCGCATTTCTTGAGAACATAGTTTAAATGGGGAACACCAGACATTTTAGAATCAAGAAATACTCCTAAAAATTTAACTACATTTTTGGGTGGGATAGCTTGGCCAGCAAAGATCAGCTTTATTTCCGGAATTATTCTCTTTCGAGTAAATACGACAGCACAGCACTTCGGCACAGATAATGATAGGCCGTGAACAGATAGCCAGTCCTCTAAGTATGACAGAGCTCTGTTGAGCCTGACTTCGGCTTCTTGGACTGAGGTAGCTGCAACATACAGAACTATATCATCAGCGTATTGAAGTATGTTACAAAAAGAGCTTACTACTTGATCTAGGTCGTACGTGTAAAGGTTATATAATAGAGGACTGAGGACAGAGCCTTGTGGTAAGCCCTTCCAGACGTGTCGGGGGGGGAGAAGAGAGCCATTAAGGCGGATTTGGATGGTTCGATCCATGAACATGTTGCATATAAAATGGGCCAACCTCACCGGGATACTCAGCTGAAGCAATTTTTGCCTGAGTAGGGGGAGTAGGACGCTATCATATGCCGAATTTATATCAAGGAAAACACCCACAAGAACTTCATTTTTTGAAAAGGCTAATCTGATATCAGTGGTAAGGATGGAAAGACTATCCATGGTGCTCAAATCTCTCCGGAAGCCGAATTGGGTGTAGGATAAGATAGACGAATTTTCGACGAACCATTCGAGACGGTTCTTAATTAAGTGTTCAAGTATTTTCACCAAAGTGGAGGATAAAGCGATGGGACGATAGGAAGAGGGGTCGGACGAGGGTTTACCGGGTTTCAATAAAGGAATGATGATTTGGTTCTTCCAGGATTCTGGAACAACGCCAAGTTCAAAAAATTTATTGACTAAAGAAAGATAATATAATTTCGTATTCATACCAGAATTAACCAAAAAGGAGTAGGGAAAACCATCGGGACCAGGGGAGGAATCTATAACACGGTTTAAAACACGTGTTAATTCATTTAAAGAGAATGGGTTATTAAATTTATGTGGGGTAATAGAAGAGGGGTATGGAGAGGGAAGGAAATTCAAATTAGGAACGAAAACAGGTGCGATTTTATCAAGGAAGGCAAAAACCCACTCAGAGGGATCATTAGAAGGAGGAGAGGGGGGGCAAAAGGAACCACGAAACCTTTTGATGGATTTCCATAAAATGGTGGATGGGGTACGAGGAGATAAATTTTGGCAGAATCTGATCCAACTCATACGTTTCTTCTTCTTAAAAAGGCGTTTGCACATGGCAACCATCCTTTTAAACATAATAAAGTTGTCTATGGACATGAACAGACAAAACGTCAATTCAGCCTCTTTGCGCTTATTGTACATGGTTGTGCATTCCGCGTCCCACCAGGGGGGAGAAAGTTTAGTTTTTGTTCTCAACTTTTTCAGTGGGATGCTAAGACTGGCTGCACTTTCCAGCGCTATTTGGAATTGTTCATGGCATTCTGAAAAGTTGTTACTATCAGCGGGAGGTATCAGTGATGTGTTGCGATCCGTGTAGAGAGAGAAACTGTTCCAATCTGCTCGGTTGAGGTTATATTTAAGTAACGGCGAAAAATCCCTTGTAGGGATAATGGAGGATTCCGGAATGGTAAGTAAAATAGGGATATGGTCACTACCATGGGAATCTATTAAGACCCTCCACGAAATACGAGAAGATAGGTCGGGGGAGGAGAGGGAAAGGTCCACCGCACTAACGTTACCACCAGGAGGTGTTCTCCTAGTAGGAGAGCCGTCATTGAGAATCGAGATGTTTAGATCGTCAAGAAGGTCGAGGAGTTTACACCCAAAGGCGTCATAAGATGCACTGCCCCAGATTAAGTGATTGCAATTAAAATCACCCAGGATGAGAAAGGAACCAGAAATTGAATTAAATAAAAGCTCCAAATCAGCAATTGAGACTACATTAGGATTAGGGATATATAAGGAGAGAATAGATATATTTAAATTGTGGATTTTGATTGCTACTGCATTGAGGGAGTCAGGGAGAGGGGGAAGAGGAATCTGAGAGTAGGTGGCAGTAGACTTAATTAAAATTGCTGTACCAGCATAACCATCACCCCTGTCATCCCGCAGACAGGCGTATCCAGGTATCCTAAAGTAGGAGCCAGGGACAAGCCATGTCTCCGAGATGGCAAAGGCAACAGGGCTATGCAAGTTAATTAATTGTAAAATTTCGTGTTTTTTAGGGCGAAGGCTGCGACAGTTCCACTGGATTAGGTGGAATTTGCTGGACGATTTGTACGAGCGTATTCAATTTGGAGGCAACGTTGGACGGTAAGGAACATTCATTAAACTTTGAAAGAATACTGATCAGTGTGATCAAAATGCCTTCAAGTAAGTTATCATTTTCAGGGACATCACGGAGAGCAGCTCCGTTTGAGGGAGGAGGAGGGTCTCGTTGCCCAATAACAGCGTTGTGGGCGGCTCTATCATAGCCTCGGGCAAGAGGCAAGTGGGAGCGAGGAGAGGACATCGTAGATTTTCTATAACTCATACGAGAGGAATGGGTAGGTGGAGAGTAGGACTGGGACTGGGAGCGTGTGGAGGGGGCTGCGGGGAAAGATGATATGTGTTGTGGCGGTGATTGGGTGGCAGAGGACATCACACGGGCCATATCAGAGTATGATCGGCGAACAGGGGCAAACATGGAGGCGGCTTCAAGGTATGAGATGTTATCTTGGGACATTTTCATTTTAATGTTTTTTTGCCGGGAGTGCTCTGGACAATTTTTATCTGTGGCATAGTGCCGACCTTCACAAAAAAGACATAAAAGCTGATCTGATGGAATTTGGCAAGATGATCCGAGATGAGGTTGGCCACACTTAAAGCAACGAGGTTTCGAACGGCATTTGTCTTTAATGTGCCCAAAACGACAGCAGTTGAAACATTGAATAGAGGGCAATTGATACACCTCGACTGTCAGAGAAGAATATAGGCAATAGATGTAGGAAGGCAAGTTTTGTCCGCTAAAAGTCAGTACCACAGTAGAGGAAGGAACCCAGTCTACGCTTCCATCATTTTGACGGATCTTCCTATTGAGCCGCCTAGCTTTTAAAATTTTGCCACATCCCTGGGGGATTTCAGACATATTGATTAGGTTGTCCATTGACCAGTCCGTTGGGACATCCCGTACTATCCCCATGCGAGTAACGTTGAACGTGGGAATAAAACATTTGAAGTTGCCACTGGCAAGAACAGGACTGTTCACAAAATCATTGGCGTCACCAGGGTTGACGAACTCGACACAGATCCTGTTCCTGCCAATATTCTTAATTCCGTGTTTCGCAATTTTTCCAATTTTGGATTTAAGAAGCAGTTGGCCGAAGTGTAACGGGTTAATGGAATAGCCCGCTTTGGGGTGCTTCTCAATGCGTTGTACGTGTACAATAAATGGGCCATCGTCAGTGTCAGAGTATTTGCGGGGTTCGCCTAAACTAGGGTGAGTCCATGTATCTTGTCTAGAGTCTGATGGGGGATGCGATTTTTTGGCCGATTCATTGGAAATGTTAGAGTCGGAAGGACGCTTGCGTTTTTCCTGACCGGACTGTCCCAAGACGGACGGAAGTTCCACGGCGTCATGGAAGGCTTCAGCAGGAGGGTCAGGGGGTTCCGGGGTGGACACCGACTCCATTGTCGGTGTCCAACCAAGGCGGTGTAAACAACTAAACTATTATTGCAGGTTAGTAGCTAATTAAAAAATAAAATAAGAAAATATAGAGAAAATGTTAGTTTTATTAATTAAACCCAGCACCAGAATATACAAATAATCTCACAATAGTTCGTAATTATTTACAATTATAGAGTTATTTTAGTTGGCCTAATTCGCAAACGTGTGTTTCAGTCCAACCTCAAAATCCATTTCATTTCCTTTATAAATTTAAATTTGTTGTATATTTTGTCATGTCAAAATTGTCAAATGTCAATGTCATAAAAATTGTCACAGTCAAGACATCATACCCACAGAACACAATATACTCGCAAGGAGTTACAATAAAAAAAACTACGTAAAAAAAATCTTATACCCATAAGTTACTGAAAAGTAAGGGGAAACCCCTTGGAAACCCAGAACTATTCAGTTGAAAAGATCACAATAATATATTTAAATATTATTATGGTTATGGTTATATACCTACTTCACACACTGTAAGCTGCGCTCTACTTCTCTTGAAGAGATAATACTGCAATCCGCAACAACTACGAGCAAACAACGAAATAGTATATCTCTGCGAGCAGCAAAGAATCAGACAAACGCACGCACGCTAAAGATTTATGAAGTAGGGTGAAACAAGAACTCAGTGGCTACGTCGGTTCATTCACAAATTATATAGGATTTATTTTAAGCGGCTATCAACTTACATTAATTTACCTGATATTCTTCCAGGGGTCATAGTCATGAACTTGGTCATAAAAGATCAACCGATATTGACTTGTTGTTGACACCCGAACACCCGCCAGAGGGCGTCACATTACGTTACCGTTATTTTCCTCTAGTTTCCGCTATGTTTCCGCAACAAAAAGAGAGAACAATAAACTTTTTCATTTAATGAATATGATAAAATGTTTATTATTTTACGGTTATTAATACAAAAAGATATTCAATCCCTTTCTATATGACTGTACAAGTATGAAGATATTACTATAGTACCTACCTATGGCTTACAGATACAGATTGTCTCTGAGATTGCACTTCTAGTCTACATAATTATTGTACTGATATTGATGCAGGTAGATCCTGAAGGTAGCCTGAAGGTAAAAAAATAACCATGAAAAAAAAAATTTTTTTTGTTCCAAGGTGTATCACGTCTCTGTATACCTACAGACAGGATAAACGAAGTTATAGTAGTGGTTAGTGTTGTGATACGGTTAGGTTAATGTAATGTTATTAAGTATTATGGTTATTATTATTAAGTAGGTACAAAGTTTATGTTATGTCTAGAGGATGTTTGTATAAAGACGAATTTTTAAGGTGTAAACAAGAAGAATTTGACTTATAGCGTGCATATGAATTCTGCACCGATTAATAAGTTATTTACCTATTATAATTTTTTTGTAACCTACTGTTCTAATGGTAAAAACAAAAAATGATGGTCAAACGTCAGTTATTTATTTGCCTCATATATCCTTTAAAATGCCCTTAAAATTAAAAAGTAATGCCGGCGGGGTAAGAGAGCTGGGTCCAAAGAACGCATGCGAACATTAATTATTGCTATACTTAATATGCGTTCCCGTGTCCACATATGCATACCTAATGTTGACCCGAATAACTCCACTATTACCTAGGTAATTCTCAATCAAAATTGTGTTGTGGTTTACCGAATACGTAAAAATCTCATTTCAAAATCTGGGCCTCAATATTTGAAAACGAACTCCTAATATAGTTTTGCAAACTATGCATTTTTCATTCTCAGTAGTTGAGATTCTTCATTGTTCTGATTATGACATCCGTCACGGTGTTGGTCACAGTTTGGTAAACACCAAAATAAAAATTATGTCTACTATGAAATAAATAAAATTAAATAGATACTAAATAATATTCTGCCGTAATAACCGAAAAAAAGTTCCTTTTGTGGCTTAAGGACACTCTTATAAAATATCAGAGTATTGTTATTCTGGGTGCGGAAATTTCAAGGACGATGGACTGTAGGTGTCACTTGGAATTTATGTGCTGAACACGTCAAGAGATAATTCACGCCGTACCAGCATCTAATTATATGAGTGAGGCCCAGATCAGGAGCCAAAAGGAGTAGCTATAAGTACTAACTTACAGGTTCAAATTTTTCTAAAAATCGACCACGCAACAGCGATTGGAACTTCTTAGTATCAGATCCAAAGACTATATAAGTGTAATTGGGAGTATAGACACGGCGTAGCCCACAAAAAATGGTAGTAGTAAAATTCGTCCACTCGAGCCGAAGTGGACGAATTCGCACATAGTCGTTCGCTAGTCGTAAGCTAATCAATATCGTTGTGCAGTATACATAGATGCGTTAGTACAGAAGACTTTTAACTAGTTTCTTTTTACAAAAGCAATATTCATTTGGAATTGCGTGTCAATCTCTCAGTAAGTTCGTAAGTATGATTTTAATACTACCACAGATTTCAGGGCTTTTTGCTTGCTACGCCGCATCTATAGTTTAGATCAATGATCAGATCATTATGGCTTCACTCTTACTTTGAGTGTTCTACCAATGTTCTACGGATTACCTGAGTGTTTTGATGAGTTGTTCCGATTAATGCCTACTCTGAGTTTTTACCATCGTACTACACGTTTACTACACGCTAACTGCGGAGTTCCGGATTGTACGGTCCGGATGGGCAGAAACTTTATAAAGCCTTTAGTTTAGGACAAACACAGGTTTTCCGTTTTACCACACAACGTGGATCAAAGTGTGCTTTAAACAAATTCCTGCAAGTTCTATACCGCACCTATAGATAAAGATATAACTATAGATTTTGTAAGATTTTTTACTAACTCTGGATTTAAGTAAATCGATTAAAGAACTTTTTTTATATTATATCCTTTTGGGTGTTGATTTCTCCTTTAGGCAACCTACCTATCATCAAGTCCATCTTTTTTTATTGTAAAAATAAATATAAGTAAGACCTAAAATTCTTAAAACTAACTTCAAACCGCTTCAAATCGTGTTAATAGTTTTACATTTCAATTGAGTGTCAAGAACTTTATTACTCCAGTTTCACAATTTTCGGCTTCGATAAGAGTAATGTCAAGGTTATATCCAATTGCTGCGTGATTGTATAGGTGTAGTGCGTGCTTGACCTTACACGTTTTTGATTTATTATTATTTGGTCTATCTTATAACTTATTGTTACATTTCATAACGAAATTTGAATAAAATAATAGGTACCTACTTACTAGGTATATATCTGCTTTACCGGCCGTAGTGAAAGCCGGCCATAATGAAAACTTCTGTGAAGATGTCATCTCGCAGAAGGAGGCGGCGGAGAGAGAGCGGGAGGACGATGTCCTGTCCCATCCCCTCCGTCGCCGACGAACTGGACGCAGGCGGCTGGCGTACGCTCGCCACCTGGATCCCTGACAGGACTAGGGCGGTAGATGGGGACTCTACTGCCCGCTTCATCCTGAGGGGCATGAGACTTTCAGCGTCAAATTTCTGATATGCCTACGGTGGCGATTAGAAATGCATAACTAAGAATACTAACTTTAGATTCTTTGAAGGACCTGGTGAATATTATTTATACGTACCTAATAAATTATAATAAAATCGTAAACAAGCCGTGTCTGTACATTAAATACCAGCTAGTATTATTACTATTATTACTAGCTGGTATTTAATGTACAGACACGGCTTGGTTACTTATACTTATGTATAAACATATCCTGAGCAATCCTGGTAATCCATTAGGTATGGTGATCTTATATAATCAGCTGATCATAGCTTGTATATGACACAATTTTGCTATAGTGAAGATTTCGGACGCTTGGCCTGTAAATAGAAGATTTTGCAGTGAGCCTAAGCGATGAAGTAATACTTGACACTTCGCAATGGCTGTAGTTATTTAAACACATTCAATTGTTACGTTCGCTTGCGATTTTACAGAGAAACACCAAAACAGAGCTGGCACGTGACGCCTTCATCACGCAATCGTTTCAATAGACATTAAGTCATGGCTATGCTACAATTATCGCTTATGTTTCTTAAGATGAGGTTACATGTTCAACTGTTATTTTTTATTGCATTGAACTGTTTTACACAATATTTAATGCTCATAATACACTAAACGCAACAATTAAAGGATATAAAAAATATTCTAAATTTTTAGGTGATTTTCAACAGGCTGTATGTAACTTTGAAGAAAATGGCCGTACAGTGCTCACTAAAAAAAGAAATTGTAGCTTCAAGTCTCTATTTTTTGAATACGAGCTTCAAATATGTTTCTCGTTAGCAGTTTATGAGTAATCGTCAGAAAACCAATGGAAGAAAATTTGAAATTTTTGAAAATTGGTCAACGAGCCGTAATAATTTTTTTTGTAATGATAAAGCTATACTATAAAGCTCTTTTAGTGAATTTAATGCCCTACAATTTGACTTCCTCGTGAGCTCTGTACGATGATTTGTCACTGACTTATCGTCGATCAAAGCGAAAAAGTTACATTTGACTTAGATAAAATTAATTACTCGGGCAATAGTAGTCGTACAGAAAATTGAAAATCACCTAAAAATCTAAAAATTTGGAATATTTTTTATATCCTTTAATTGTTGTGTTTAGTATAATTACTAAGTTTAGTATAATACAAACAAAAACTATAGATATTTTGGTCTCTAGTCGCAGTCCGCGCATAATTGAGGGTAGTTTTGGCTATAAGTAGGTATAATTTTCAGAACTATCGTTTCGCAGAAGACTGGCATTTTCCTTTAGAGAAGTCCACATAACTGCATGAATGTTTTGGTGTTTGAATAAGAGATCTAAGAACTGGGGTTTGCAATCCCGCATTCCACATTACCGCATTCCAGCGTTTTCCCGCGTGTTTTTGAGACCTGCGGAAATCCTGCATGTGTGCTGTAAATCCCGCGCGGGATATTTTTGAACATTGCAACATGTCCAAAAATTTCTTAATAAGAACCTATTTCTCCATAGCCATTATCAAGTCAGCCTGTCTACCGCTCTTTATCATAAAATTAGATCAATTCTCAAACTTATTTAAGTTATAAAAATTAAAATATTGAATAAAAGCAAGCAAATACATATTAACACGTATTTTTCAATTGTTAGTAGCGTTACAAATAGTGTAATTCAATATTTGAACATATTGTTTTTAAGTACCTATATATTTTATGAGGTTTTTAGAAATTTGTGTGAGTTGTTATTCCGAATTCTAGTTGGCACTTGTTGTATATTAAAACAAAAAAAAAAACACTTGTTGAAATAATAACAGGTGTCCGCCATGAATAACTTAACATATTTTAGTTTATATTAAATTTGCAATAAAATATTACCCATCACAAATATCATTTTACACTTCTTTTATGTTATTGACACTACACGTGTGATTGAACGGGTTGAATACAGCCTAAATGACGCATCTATTTGTTCAGACCACTTCAATAAATTAATAAATTAAAAACATGCACGACGCACTTATTTCATTTTAAGAGTCCATAAAGTTGTCCACAATATTTTCAATATATTATCATAATGTGAGAATTATATTTGATGAAAATATAGAATTTAATAATATATGTAAGTAAAAAGCCCCTATTTGAGCTTAAAGAAACATATTTTTTTAAAGACAAATATACCAATTTTATGTACACATCCCCTCAGTAACCCTCGGTACCTGGCGAAACCAGGTATTGCCCGTGGTAAACGACAGTAGATGGCGCTGAACAAGCTGTACTGCTACTTTTAGTTTTAAGAGATTCTATAGATGGGTATCTCTGATATGTTCAGCTCAAGTTTTGGAAAAATAATAATTTTCCAGAAGTGATCTTTAAGGAATAGTGAATTAAAAAGAAAGTAAGTATTCTTTATTTATAAAAATAATTCGGGATCTGGATTAAGCGATAGTTTTTTTTAAATTTTGTTGAAAATATAATATGTTTATTATAATATAAATATTATAATATAATTCTTACACCAAATAAGAACAAAATATACCTAGGTTTAATTAATTAACTAATATTTTTTTAATTGTTCATGTAAATGATGATGTAATGATAAAAACTTGATCATAGGCACCGTCGCCTATCAAAACGTATTATTTATTCTAAAACACAGGCGCCGCAAGTGCGTTCGGCTAACCACACTACAATTTGTAGGAAACCAATTTATGAACCTGTGTAGTGAACTTGCTGATCACACTACACTAAATTGATTTCTAAGTCAAAGACATAGAGTTGAAAATAGATAATAGAATCTAAATTCTAAATTGGATCCAATCTGTTCTAACTGCGATTACACCTTCCGATTTCCTAAATTAGCTTCCTACAAATTGAATAGTGTAATAACCGTATTAGGGTCGAAAGGGACAGGGAAATAGGGTCTGGCATCCCCTTACTCATTCACCGAAACGCAATAGCACACATGCTGTCATTTCACGGTGATGCAGTGACAGACAGTGGCTACTGATATATACAGAAATCAAATCAATATCAAATTTTTGAAGAGAAGACGATTTAAATTATTCAATAAAATACATACTGTCTATCTTAATGTTCTTCACTAAACGTCGCTTACTTTTATCACTTTTATATTCTTTTGTATTAATTAAATTAGATTTCTTTTTAAGCGAAGCATTGTTTACATTCTCAAAAGTGGTGGAAATGTATTGTAATATTGTTGAACCTGACCGCGTTCATGGTTTTGTACGAATTGAACACTCGCCTAGAACGGTTCTCTGTCAAGTTTATCCTGTGAATAATATACCAACTTAGTTACATATTTATTACACGGATTTTTTAGTGAATTAATGTTTTTTAAATAGATTGTTTTACTTAGAAATTTAACGGATTCAACAATAATCAAATATGAACGTTATTTGGTAAGTAGATATTTTAAATTTTTCAAGGCAATTTGTACCTATAAACAATTTCTCATGAAATATATTATGAAAGCTTGTCTGGAAGGTGGTCCCTACAAATTTAATTATCTTCTATTCTTTTTATATGAAGTGATTTTCTTCTATATAGACATTCTTCTATCTTAAACATTTATTTATTGATATTTATTTATGTTAATATTACAAAGATAATTAATTTGTTTGTTCCTAACATGTTCACGTCTATCTTTGTGAAATTATAATTTCGATTTAATATTCAATAGGAATAATAAAATCAAATAAAAATTTACACACAATAGATTCGGTACATCTTTACCAATTCTTTACACATCGATAAAACGGATATTCGTGTACTTTTTACTATTTCTTTAGATCGGCATTTTCTTCTGATATGTTCCATTTAAACCGATTAGACATACATTAAAAAATGTTATTAAAAAAATATGAAGAAATTTAACTGAGGAAAATGTATTAAAATATTCTTGTATTGAATATAAGCATACATGCTTTATCACATGAAATATTCATGTTGTATTGAAATTTACTTGATTCTGTAAAAAGTTAAATTTTCAGGCAGAACTGTTGGTGCGTGATGATTGCTTTAACGTCGGCGTCAGCGAATGTTCACCGGCAGCCTAATATAATTTTCATTATGGCGGATGACATGGTTCGTTATTTTTTTTACAACTGTATTTTTAAAATTCATTTAATCCTTAACGCCTTCAAACATGATATGCTTCTTCAAGAGGTAATATTATCTTGCGCTAATAACCTACATCAAATCTCAAGGAATATTTGTGTAACAGTATACATAATAATAGATTATGGTTATAAAAGAATTTATAAAGAATTAACAAGACTATGTTAACAATATATGTACTGTACTTACTTATATAAATTAACTTTTAAATATAGTTCGAATTTGTTTTGACAGGAACTAGGCTCGAGTGTATTTCTCAAAAAACTAATTATTTTGGGCAACTAGTAAAAAACATATCCTTATTTTACAAAAAAATGGTTACTCTGTATTGTAGATAGCAGCTCGAAATTTTAATCGTAATTTAAATTGTTACTAATGCATTCAACGGCAGTTTCCAAAAAGGTTTTATTTAAAATGATTTAAAACTAGCTGCTGCCCGCGACTTCATCCGCGCTCTGGATGAAAGGTACCCTATGTCCTTTCTTGTGTCCCAGACAACGTTTATGCAAAATTTCATGGTGATCGGTTCAGTAGTTTTTGAGTGAAAGAGTTACAAACATCCACCCATCCATACAAACTTTCGCATTTATAATATTAGTGCCATGGCCTACCATTGGCTGTAAGTGTGTAAGTAACTGTATGACAGCAGTCTTATGTTATCTTATATTAGCAGGATTTATGTTTATGTTATAAAAAATAGATCTTATTACATTAGTATAGCTTGTAACATTTTAAGAATAAGGGCCTCTTTCACCATTTGTCAAGTAGGCTAACCGTCATTTAAAGTCATCTGTCACCGGGAATAATTTAGCTGATACACCTTTGTTTGTACGGTAAAAGCCCCAAACATAAAAGAATATAATAATAAAAAATCGCCCATCGAAGGATGCACTAAACCGAGTGCATAATTTAATTTAAACATAAAATTATTTCTAAAAGTAACTAATCAACACTTTGCTAGTAGTTGTTGAAAGAGGCCCTAAGGAAATCACTTTAACAGAATGCTATAAACAACAAAAGCTTGTGCGAGTTCCTATCTGAATGCCTATCATCTATCATAACCATTGTTACACCTAACATAGAAAAGATCATCTTGAAATAACAGCACATGTGCCGATGTGTTTCAGTGAGTGTGTAAGGTAAGGGACGCCAGAGCCCATTTCCCTAACCCTTTCCAATCCCTTATTCTTAATCCTACTATGGTCGGCAACGCATTTGATGGTGACGGTATCTACTTACCATCAGTGGACCGTCAACCTGTCTTTTTTATGTCGACGTTAACATAAAAAAAGACATATTCCTTACTTACATATTACATAACTTATAATTTTTTTTACATAATGTAATAAAATCGTAAACGAGCCGTGTCTGAATATTAGATGTTAAAAATAGGAAACAATTAAATAATTTCACATTGTATCTTATGTTATCGAGGCCAAAAAAATAGTTTTTTAGAATTTTTGTCTGTTTGTGCGTTTGTGCACGCATTCACGCATCTCAGAAACGGTTAACGGATTTGGATGAAGTTTGGCACACTGATAAGTCTATTACCTGGATTAACATTTATGATACTTTTTATTGTAGAAAAATGTTAGGTTGCTGTGAGATGTACAAAAAAGGAATTAAAGTCGATGCGACGTCGCGTGCATTTTTTTATACTTTATTGGTAATTTATTTTAACTTTACTATCGATAAAAATATTTTTGGCGCAACACTATATTTTTCCTAAGTGATTTTTTCATTTAATTTTTCAAACATTTAATTTTGTATCAGTGAAGTAGAATATTTTTCACATGTGACCTTATTCTGTCCATCTAAGGCCCAAGTTAGGTAAAATCAGTCTGTTGTGTCACAGTATTTTACACCTAAACCTTGCTTTTAATTTATAATTTTTAAAATGCTTTCAATGATACCTGTCAATTTGACCACGTTGTGGTAACTCGAGGTTTTATGTAACTCTTAACTGTCGTGTCGGGATTGTATTTTTTATTTAGTGTGTCTAGAGGTCATTGCCAATACTTACTTAAAAAGTACGACTACTTACTTAAAATTCGGTAATGCATGTTTAAATATTATAATATAATGTGTAATACTTTATTTAATGACCCAATTAGCACAGTTAGTAGTAACTGTTATGCAGTGATAGACTTAAACGAGTTTTTAAAAACTTGTTATATTTGATTACAAAAATATGAGATTACAATAAATGAACTTAGTATTAAGTAAGATATTAAACGGTCTTGATCTTACGAGTTCGGAACGTGGAATGGCAGGATCGGGCCGGGGCTGATGGTTTTATAGGTTGTTTATTTACACAAGGAACAAAGGGATATTATGGAAAGTTTTCGGGAGAGTGATTTGGGGAACTTTAACTAATAACTTTGAACTTATTACACATAATAAACTAATTACATAGATGTTATTTATACTAATTACATAGATATTATTTATACATTAGATAAGGACATATATTACATAACATACATTAGTTAATGACAGATTACATAACACCTCCCCCCTTAGAACAAAGATTGGGCGTGTTTGCCCGATGTTTGAAAGTTTGTAGAGTTGGTGTTGGGGTCTTCGTCTTCGTCCTCCGATATGCACGATGTTGATGTTGATGGGATGGCAGCCATGGGGATGGAGACATTTGTTCTGCATTGGTTGCGCGGCGACTCGAAACAGTTGTTGAATATCTGTATGCAACTATCCGGCTTCCTTTGTCTACGTCGAAGAAATTTAGTTGGACAGGAACAATAACATTTTAGTAGTATAAGTCCAAGCATTATTAGACCCGTGATGAGGTAGGGCCAGGAAAAATTAGAGGCTGTTCGCTGAAGCGATTCCTGCGCTTTAAGCTTTTGCAACTCCTCTGAGTACTCGTCCAAATGATGCTTAACAAGTTTTAGCGAGTCCAAGGGTGCCTCGTTCAGAGATACAGGTAGCAGCTTTGTAGGTTTCATTTCCTTGTTCTGCTCGAAGCAATCATCCGTCCTGATGTCAGGTATGATTATTGGTGATGTTATATTATCTTCAAAGGAGTGAAACGCCGAGAGAGTGCTGTATCCTGTATGTAATTTGCAATTTGGTTGCAACTTTAACAAGCCGTTTCCTTGTAACGTGTAGTAAGCAATTTCTTCGTTGCATTGTAGAATGCATCGCGTCTCCTTGCTTAACACGTACAGCCATCTATTGTTGTTCAGGGGCTGGAACGTATTGATATCTGCAGGAAAAGTTGTTGTAATGCAGGATCGTGGTAACGCCGTGGTAGCACTAAACAGTATTTGTACATCGCAGATTGGACGCGCCGTGGAATCGTATAAGACGAGTTGTTTGCAGACCATTTTCCTTGTCGTATATGTCCTGCAGTTTTCTAATGAGCTGAACGATGCGTATTGTTGACCGTCCTGGTTCGTGGCTACATACTTGTGCTCTGGGAGGATGGTAGTGTACAGGGAAGAGTTGATATGTGAGATAGGAACAGAATAAATATGATATAATGTTAGTGACAATTTGGAAACAAGGGGAAAATCTATAATATATACCAATCTATCCGAATATACATAAGCTGAGAATGTAGAAGAGTCTAATATCATGTGTATGTTATCTAATGTTACGGGGGCTACTAAGGTTTTTGTGCTTCTTATGTGGTTTGATAGGAGGAGTTCTTGATACAATTTGTTTAAATTTATGATAGAGGGATGGATCGTATTTGATTTTGCAAACAGGATGCTAGTAAGAGAATCGTCGATTTCACCTTCAAGGCTTGTTACTAATTCTAAGATTTGCAGTGAGATAGTAGATATGTCCTGGCTAAGTTTTATGCTATAAATTATTTCTTTTGTTGAGTTCAAGTAAGTATTAAGACGATTGATATTTTCGTTTAACACTTGTTCGTCAAAATATATCTTGAATATAGTCTCATTGAAATTACTTACAGTTGATGAGGTTATTTGTAATTGTTTTTGCATTAGATTTGATAATTCTAATTCACGTCTCTCTAGCTTGTCGATGCAATCGTTGTAGTGCTTGGCATCTTTCGCATCGGGAGTGCCGATAAGCCATTTGAGTACGGAACCAAATCCATCGAGTAGTTCCCTCTTGTTACGTGAATTTTTTCCTAAATACATGTTTAATTCGGATAATCGGTTTTCGATTTTGTTTAAATTTATGTTAAGGAATGTTTTAGTTGATTGTACGAAGGGGAAGTTTGTGACATTAGAATAGATTGATTGAAATTTGTTGGATAGACGTAGAAGGGATTCTTTAGCTATGAAAATGGGTTTTAAATCTTTGTAGATCACTAATTTCCAGGATTCGTCTGAAGAGAGTAGTATGCCTTCTTCTTGGTAGAATAGGCCTGAATATGAGGGCAGAGGTTCGGTTATTGTGTCGCTGCCCATTATGATGCCTGTGGTTGCACTGCAAGAGAGGATAAGGTTGTGTCAGGGGCTTGTTTAGAAGTTTGTCTACTGATATTGCGTTTTTTATATGGACATAGAGTTTGTATAAAAGGATATAAATCACTAATTTAATTATAGAACATATTACAAAGCTAATATAAGGATTATTTGTATACTCGTATAATGTATCGCTAGGGCTATGAGACTTAATCCTAGGGGAAGTGGGGTGAGCCGTTATTCGTGCTACCCCGAAACAAAATTAATTCGCTAACTCTAAATTGTTTAAACTATCTTATACCTATTTGCATGCACCGTTAACATGGTTCTCGATGATGGTCATGAAGCGGTCTTAGCCTATTTGCATGCACCATTATGTTTCGGCCTAACTTCCGAATGACGTAATTTTCGTTAAAACCTATTCTAATGATGTTATAGGGGCCTTCCCACTTACTATCTAGGTTGTTTGGGTTAGGAACTTTTAACATGACTTTATCGCCAATGTTGAATTTCGCTATGTTTTTAATGTTACTGTCGTAGCGTTCCTTTGCTTTGTCTTTCATGTTTTCGAGATTCCGTCGGGCTATTTCACGTGAGACTTTCAATCTTTCGTTTAAGTCATGTAGGTAGTCATGAGTCGTGTAATCGTCACTTTGTTTTAGCGAATATAAGGTACGGGGTTTGTAACCAAAGAGTAATTCATGGGGAGTGAAACCTGTGGATTGGTTAACTGATGTGTTATGGCAAATCACGGCAAATGGTATTATTTGGTCCCAGTCGTGATGGTTACGTGTATGGTACATTCGGATATGGTCTCTTAACGTAGCATGGAATCGCTCCAAAGAGCCATTGGTTTGTGGATGATATGCAGTGCTTATTGTATGGTTGGTACCAAGGAGTTTCATAAGCTGCTTCATCACACTATTTACGAATTCGGTGCCCTGGTCAGAGTGGAAACGCTTCGGTACACCGTAGTGTTGGCAGAATATTACGAGGTGTTTGGCTATCGTAGTGGCTAATTTATCGGGAATAGGATAAGCTTGGACAAATCGAGTGAGATCGTCTTGTAATGTGAGAATATATCTATTAAATTCGTTTGTTGTTTCTGAATAAGATACTAGGTCGATTGTGACACGCTCGAATGGTTGGGTAGAAAATGAGGTAATGACCATGGGAGCTTTGAAGGATTTCCTCTGAATTTTGTTGCGCTGGCATATCTGACAATTTTCGACGTAATTTTTGATTGCCTCGGTCATCCCTTTCCAATAGTAATCGGTTCGTATTTTACGTGTAGTTTCTACGATGCCACGATGACCGGAAAGTGGGTCGTCGTGATATGCCTTTAGGATTTGAGGTATTTCCTCTGGGTTTGGGACTTTGACTCTGCTTTCGCAGATTGTGATTTCGCACTCGTAAACGTCTGCTAGATAAGCTGTTATATGTAATTGTTCGTTTTCCGAAAGGTTACAGGTTCTATCGTTTTTCAGATCGGGAACAAAGAGTGACTTAAGATCATGAATTTGTAAACAGTGTAGTAGTGTTTTAAAATAGCTTTCACTGTCCCAAGGGTCGAAGTGATTGGGTCTAGAGCAACCAAATAACATGTTTTGTTTTTTGTCGGAAACTAATAAATCAACATCGTATAAGAGTCTTTGTTTATTCAAATACGGGTCCACTTGAGTACACATGGCTATTGCTTTGTTAAAAAGGTCGTTTTGATCTGAGAGTTCACAAGAAATCGGTATGAGAATGTTTTTATGGCGTTCGTCTAAGAGCTGGTCTGGTGAAATATGAAGGTTAGAAGTGTCGAAACTATAAGAGTTGATTTCCAAGAAGCGTTCGTAATTTATTTGTAAGTAACTGTCATCTGTGAGGTCGATAATATTGGTACTTAGGACGGGAGGACGTGAGAGTGCGTCCGCATTAGTATTATTTTTACCTGCTTTATATACAACTTCGTATTCATACTCTTCGAGTTTGAGTCGCCAACGAATTAAGCGACTTCCAGGGTCTTTAATAGAGAAAAGCCAGGTAAGAGGCTTATGGTCAGTTATGATTTTAAACTTTCTGCCGAATAGATATGGTCTGAAATGTTTAACTGCCCATACTATGGCTAGCAACTCGCGTTCAATTGTTGAGTAATTGGATTCAGCTTTGTTTAAGGTTCGTGAGGCGTATGCGATAGGTAAGTCCTTACCTACTTCACCTTGAGATAGTACAGCGCCGATTGCATGTAAGGAAGCGTCAGTGGTTAAAATGAACTCTTTTGTGAAATCAGGATATTGTAATATTGGCGGGTTAGTAAGGAGGCGTTTACATTCGTCAAATGCTGCCTGTTGAGTTGTGCCCCATACAAAAGGGGTGTCCTTTTTTAAAAGGCTCGTAAGAGGTTTTGTAAGTTTGCTGAAGTTTGAAATAAAGCGGCGATAATAACCTGTGAGGCCTAGGAAGGATTTTATATCTTTGCATGTTTTGGGAGTAGGAAAGTCTTTTACAGCTTGGACTTTGTCTGGATTAGGCTTGACGCCTTCATTAGAAATTATATGACCGAGGTAAGCGACTTCACGCCTGAGAAATTCGCATTTGTCGGGCTGAACTTTAAGGTCGAATTGTCTAAGCCTACAAAAGACTTCACGGAGTTTCTGCTCATGTTCTTGGAGGCTAGAAGCGAAGATTACAATGTCATCAAGGTATACGAAGCACCTTTCACCTTGCAGGCCTGACAGGACAGAATCCATTACTCGCTGAAATGTTGCGGGTGCATTTTTCAATCCGAAGGGCATTCGCTTAAATTCGTAATGGCCATACGGCGTATTGAAACTTGTTTTGGGAATATCGCTCGGGTCTACCTCCAACTGATGAAATCCTGATGCTAGATCTAAGGTCGTGAAGTACTGGGAGTGGCCTAATTTGTCTAGGATATCCGTGATGTTAGGAAGCGGGTAGCTGTCTCCTACGGTGACATCGTTAAGCTTGCGATAATCAACCACTAGGCGCCACTTTTTTTTCCCGGAGGCGTCCTGTTTTTTGGGGACGACCCATATTGGGCTACTCCAAGGGGAAGAACTAGGTCTTATGATATCTTGATCTAGCATTTTTTGTACTTGGGTTTTTACTTCATTTTCATGGATTTGGGGAAAACGGTAAGTTTTCGTGTGAATGGGAGTATCGTTTGTGAGAGGTATTCGATGCTTAGTGTGGTTACTGAACGTTAATGCGTCGCCTTCGATGAAAAATCTATCTGAATATTCGGTAATTATTTTGTCTAGTGAGGCGGACTCTTCTTCATTTAAATGTTCTCGCCTGATAAGGGATAGTATTTGTTCTTGTCGGTCAGTAATGGATACGTGATTAATGCTATTTATGGATTGTTCATTGACGCTGATTGTGTGTTCGTCCGAGATAAAAGGGGTGACCTTGATATTTGGAACACTAATGACTTTGTCTAATTGGGTGGTGTTTACACAAGTGATAAGAAATGAGTTATGCTTAACGTTGACCAAAGCGTGGGGAATAACAATACCATTTTCTAATGTTTGTTTTTCTACTATAGCAATTCCGGAATCGATATTATTAGTACTACACATAATTACTGTTTCTGAGCGGTTACTAAGGGTCTGTTGTGATATACTAGGGATAGTCGGCGTCTTTTCGTTTAGATGGTGCAATTTGTAGGTTTTACCACGTATTCTCATGGTTTTAGATTGAATGAAGAGACTGCAATTGAATTTAGACATGAGATCGTTACCCATAATACCATCGGCCTTTATGTTGAGGTTAGCGACGTGGAATTTGAATTTAGGTAAATCGTCTAAAGGGATATAGGCAGTACCTAGGGTTGTGACTGGAGATTGGGTACTGGAAATACCTACGATTGAGGCTGTATCGAGTTGATCTATTGCGGATGTGCCTATCTTATCACTTCTGATTACTGAAATTCCTGCTCCTGTATCGATTAAAAGGGTTACAGGCTTGCCTTCTACGGAGAAAGTGCAATGAAGGAGATTTTCGGGAGGCACGTCGTTTAGTGTGGGAATGGTAAATACTTTAGACTTGGATTTGTAATTAGGTGACTTAGATTTTGGCTTAAACGTTAGGCGATTTTTGCGAGAAACAGTGGATTTGGTAGATTTAGAGGATTTAGTAGATTCAGAGGATTTAGTAGATTCAGAGGATTTAGTAGATTCAGAGGATTTAGTAGATTCAGAGGATTTAGTAGATTCAGAGGATTTAGTAGATTTCTTTTCAGATTTGGGTGATGAAACAGTGGTATTAGAGAAATCGAAGGTTTGCACATCTGTTTGGGTAGATACATTCTCGTATTGTCTCCGATAGACTGATAAATTATTTTGAGGTTGTATCTGACGACATGCGTTGCGAGGATCACGTCCTCGGGTAGTAGGAGTCGGGATGAGTAGTGAACTTGCATGAAAAACAGGATTTTTCCTTACTGATGGGGATTGTAGGATTCTGGAGCGGTCAGTGAGCAAGGCGTTGAAGCGATTTCCAACGAGTTGCTCGTCTCGTCGGTCGCCCACGAGTTTAAATGGTTCATCGATGTTGGAGGTGCGGTAAGGGCTCGTTGAGTTTGATTGTTTCTCAAACTGTTATTATAAGCCCTTTTACGGCACTCGGAGATAACGTGTCCTAAATTTTTACAGTAGTTACAGACTTTAGTAGAGGGCTGTGGTTTGTCGAAGTTATTATATGTCGTCCTAGGTTGGGACGAGGGATTGTATGCAAAGCGATTTGAATTATCGTTTCGTGTAGGTCGGTCTGTTGGTCGTGGAGTTGATGTTTTAAACAAGGATTGTTTTGCTCTGATCATAGCGCGAACTTTGTCTTCTTGACGGGCAAATCGACCTGCTTCTGTAAGAGTATTAAACTCTTTTACTCGTAGCATGGAACCTATCTCGGGGTGGACTCCATTAACGAAGACGCTTAGCGCGGTTTCTTCGGTCGCGTCTAATCGTCCTTTAAGGGAGCCGTCCGAGATTTCGGCATTTAATTTTTCTATAATTTTGCACCTACATAGGTCCACTCGGTGGAGGTACTCCGTTACAGCCTCATTGGACCTTTGGTGCATTGATTGTAGTTCTAGATTTAAATGCGTTATGGTTTTAACGTTTGAGAATTTTTCTATCAAAAATGAACATAGTTCGGTCCATGTTTTGTATTGTTTGCTATGGACATCCGATGCGGCTGAACCGACGATATTGTTCAGTGTGTATACGAGAAGCACAGGGACCTGTTCAGGTGTGGCCAATTCAAAAGCCGAATTACACGACCTAACGAATCTATAGACTTCGTTACTGTTTCCAGTATCGAAGCATGGGATCAGTTTTAACAACGTCGAAATGTCGAGTCTGTTCGTTGTTTGTCTTTCGAGAGATGATTCTTGCTTTGGTATTTGTACTTCAAGAGGTGATTCTTTCTTAGTAGTCATTGCGTCGAAGTAGAAATGGAATTAGAATGTATTAAATGGTATGTTAATATAATATAATATAATATGTATAATATATAGATATGAGAATATGGAAAAGGAACACGTATAGAGAAAATAGAAATGGTATGGGATATTTGAGCGACAAGTTAAGTCCACTTACCACAGTAACAATAATTTCAGGAGCTGCATGTTCCGCGAAGATATTTTTAAAAGCCTTCGGCTACCACGTCGTTCTTTTAGGCGATGCTGGTCCTGTTGCAGATCGACGCGTTGCTCTTCGTCTTATGTTATTCTTTGCAGATCCTACCGACTGCGCCAATTTGTTATGCAGTGATAGACTTAAACGAGTTTTTAAAAACTTGTTATATTTGATTACAAAAATATGAGATTACAATAAATGAACTTAGTATTAAGTAAGATATTAAACGGTCTTGATCTTACGAGTTCGGAACGTGGAATGGCAGGATCGGGCCGGGGCTGATGGTTTTATAGGTTGTTTATTTACACAAGGAACAAAGGGATATTATGGAAAGTTTTCGGGAGAGTGATTTGGGGAACTTTAACTAATAACTTTGAACTTATTACACATAATAAACTAATTACATAGATGTTATTTATACTAATTACATAGATATTATTTATACATTAGATAAGGACATATATTACATAACATACATTAGTTAATGACAGATTACATAACATAACTGAGGTATAGTATAGGTATCAGTTTCTTTTGAATAAACAAAAGCGAATAGATTATTGTAGAGATAAAAGAAATAAGTGCGATTAGTAAACGCAAATTTTCAAGGATAACTTATTGTTGATCTTATTGTATTGTATATACTTTTTGTTTTTTTTTTTAGATAAAAATTAGAGTTGTCTTAAAATAGGAAGTCACTTTAGACTTCACCGACACACTCGTTTTAGTTTTTTTTTACAGTTTCAGTGTTGTACCTACTCCCCCAACATTCGAATTTGAATGAATATACCTACCAATAGATAGGAATCACGTTGAAAGCCCAAGTGACTTCCTATTTGAAAACGACAATAGTACATACGTTGGTGTCATCTAAAATTTTTGCCCTCATTCGAAATTCATACATGCATCAGAAATAACAATAAAGCAATAATAATAATAATAAAAAAAGAACTAGAGTTAAAATAAAATATACAGGACATTTGCGCACATGTTCAGGTAATTATAATTATTTCGTCTTGACCAACATTTTTCTAGGATAAAAAGTATTCTATATGTTAATTCAGGTAATAAACTATCTGTGAGACAAATTTCATCCAAATCCGTTAAGTTTTTTTGCGTGGAAGAGTAGCAAACATCCATATCCTAAACTTTCGCATTTATAATAGTAAGATTAGGATATGAAAATTTGGAAGATTTTTAGTAAACTGTTGACAGTTTGGATTTATTGAATTAACAGACGGAATGCTTTTTACATTAGTAGTACAATAGGTACTTAACCAGAGTCACATCCCATCCCTTTTTGATTTATTTTCTTTCTGGCTCACTTGATGTCGCTAGTAATGTCGAATTTGATGTTACATGATGTTATTCATATTGACACTATTTTTTACTTTTTTTTATTTACTGGTTAAGTACTATTTACACTATGGTAGTACATTCCAGTTGGATAAAAGTTCATCTATTTCTTACTAGATGGCGCGAGAGAAACTGCGGTAACAGCTTTCTTATTTTTTTTAGGTACGGTTTTAAGAAGGGAAAAGCATTCCTTTTTAATAATAATCCTATGTATATAAAAATATAAAAAAAGCTTTATTTCCCTATCGTTTATTATTATCTTAGATCTATCACATCAATCAAGTAATTATCATCTTTACAAACAATGGGACTGTAATACTTGATTAGTTTTCCTGTATTATTAAGTGAGCAACGAGGATAGTTTTTCTAATTACGAAAGAAATACGGTGTTCTCGGTTCATGTAGTGTTGAAATTTTAATTCAGATGATTCAGTAGGTTACATGAACAAAAGTGGGTCAAGTTTAAAGCTGAATGAAATACTTTCGAATGCGTCAATTGCGTACGGAAGTATTACATTTATTATCGCACAAATTAAATTAACTATAGGTAAAGACCTGCCGTAACAATGGGAGGTCAATGTGATTACGAAGCGTGCATTAGGTAACTTCCAAATTAGAAATTCCGAAAATATCAACGAAAATAGATAGGAAAGCAAGGACAATACGATAGCGAAATACCTGAAGAAATACATAAATTACATTTAACAGTTTAAAACATTTGTAAAAAAAGCGTATTAAGTATACCTACAACTAAAGATTATTTAGCAGATAAAAATGATTAGGATTAAAAGAGCTGGAGAGTTTTTTCGCCGTAGCTCCAAAGCAGATAGACCAATTCTGATCCGTTTTTTTTTTGTTTAAAAGTTGAAGTAATCGGGATGGTTCTTAGCTATAATTTATGAAAATGTGTTCAGGCGTTTGAAGACAATCAGCCCATTTCCTAGTTGACGAAGGGATTTCACTGACTTTCACAAGGTTCAATTTATTTGAAATTTGCTTAACTGTTCCAACTCCTCGATTAGAGCAGATACAAGTTTAGTAGGTATAACGTGTTTTGGCTCAATAGAAAGTCGAGGTTAGATTATTATTTCAATTAGGCATATCTTGTTCCTTTTTTTTTGTTCTAGGTCTTACTAGTGTTGTTTGTGTTAAGGCGACATCAAGTAGACCGTCAGCCTGATTGCTTATTTAAACAAAAATAAACTATCTCTACTATATACCTATTTTTTTTTTTTATATAAGTCAAGGCAGCGCTTGGCCGCAATCTCACTTGATGTTAGGTGCAGATGCGGCCGAAGGTGGACCACGCTTACCTAGTAGATGCCCATTTACCCTACGTTTGAAGACCCCGAGATTGTAATTTTGGGGAAACACAGACGCAGGCAGTGAGTTCCACTCCTTAGCAGTTCGGACAAGGAAGGTGGAACTGTAACGCTTCGTGCGTGACCGAGGAACTTCAACCACGAAGGGATGAAACCCCCGCCCGCGCCTCGTGTTTCGCAAGTGGAACGGTTCCGGTTGGATCAAATCGAAGAGAATGGACGCACACTCTCCATGGTGCAGACGACAGAAAATTGATAGACATGCTACTTTTCGGCGATGCTGTAGGCTTTGAAGTTGAGACTCCACAAGGGAGTCGTCGCCAATGAGTTTCTTAGCTCGCCTTTCAATCGAGTCCAGTGCAGCCAACTGATATCGGGCAGACCCATCCCAGAGGTGGCTATATGTACAATTATAATTACAATAACGCAATATTATTAAAATTAGCGACCCGGCCTCTCATGAATGTAATTTTTTCAACAAATTATATATCTGCAATATAGGTAATATGAAGGTTAAATTTTGCGACTAAGTCACGAAACATAGACATTTGTCTGTCTATGGCTCGTTATTATAAGATACTGAGGGCCTATTTCACCAACTACAAGTACTTTTAGAAATAATTTTATGTTTTATTAAATTATGCACTCGGTTTAGTGCATCCTTCGATAGGCGATTTTTATTATTATATTCTTTTTAATGTTTGGGACTTTTACCGTACAAACAAATTATTCCCGGTGACAGGTGACTTTAAAGCCTTAAGTTAGCCTACTTGACAGATGGTGAAAGAGGCCCTTAGAGAGATAACTTCCTTAATTTTTTTTTTAAACATTCACACAGCACCATCTAGTACCACAGTAAGCAACTAATGCTTGTATTATGGATACCAGACAGTTGATATACTACATATATTACTTTTTTTACATATATACATACATATTATAAATACAAAACATCCATGACTCAGGTACAAAGGTAAATGTTAACGCATAAACATTTGCCCTAGCGGGATTCGAACCCGCAACCGTTTGGTTAACAGCTAGGGTTACTAGCCACAAGACCAAACGTGTCGTCATATTGTTAGTCTGTATTTTGTAAATTGTAAATTGTATGTTAAGGTCGGCCAGACAGGCTGACGGTTCACTTGATGGCCTATAACACAAGTAACACCATAGTCACATCATAACATATAGGAGTAAGCACCGTTCCACTACTACAATTGGAATGACTTCAACATTTACAGCTCTCAAACCGAATTAATCGTGCGAGAGAGAAAAGAACAAGGATAGGCAGAAAATTTTAATTTTTCATAAATGCTTTAAACATTGCAGAAGTTAATCAAAAATACCCAATAACGACTGATCCACGATTATCCGCGTTCAAGTTATTGAATCAGAAACATGAGTTAATTAAGTCCTTTAATTCTATCATGGTTGAATGAGTATTATACATTTACTGTCGACTATGTTGGCTACCATATATTACTTACCACTCACAATAAAAAAGATTAACTATTAACTGTTAACTGTTAACTGTAATAAACTATTAACTGCTTTAACAATTAATTTATTTTATTGAATACATTAGGTAAAAATCTATACCTATATTATAAATGTGAAAGTAATTCTGTATGTTTGTCTTTTCACGACTTAACTACTCAATCGCTCATTATGAAATTGTCTGGCGCCTGGCAAACCTATAACAGCAATAAAGATGTCAGGTGTTACTATTGCTCATAAAATTTGTCCGGTGTTATATTTTTTATTTTTCAGCGCGGACGAAGTCGCGGGGACCAGCTAGTTGTTTGTAAATAAGAAAGTTTATTTTATAATATATACTACCAGCAGTTAAGTAGATACGGTAAGCGTCAGAGATGTTAACTATCACGTGACGTCACTAAACTAGAGCAGCACGCAGAATTCAGCAATGACGTCACTCTAATGTTTTCGCGCACGAGTAACACTTGTATGTTTATTAAGTTGAATTTATTCCAGGGTTGGAACGACGTATCTTTCCATGGGTCCGATCAAATATTAACACCAAATATTGACACACTGGCGTACCAAGGTGTTGTACTGCAGCAGTATTACAGTGAAGCTATTTGCACTCCGGCGCGAACCGCTCTGCTCACTGGAAAATATCCCATGAGAATGGGTAAGGCTTTGATGGAAATAATATAATAACAAATTACTAAAATACACAATTCAAAAACAAAAAGAAATATTATACAGATTGAAATTTCGTTTTTTGTGGTTTGAATAAAAAAATTATAAAAATAGTTAAACAACATAATTCATAGCTCTCTGACTCAGGGTTCCCGGGTTTGATTCCCGGAGGGGTTAACTGTCTATCTGTGGCTTCGTAAGCTCTCAAATAGATGGATCCAGTTTTGAAAGCTAGTTTACCGTCGGTTTTTGTTTATTCTGTATTTTTTTCAGGTATGCATGGTTTCCCATTGTATAATTCCGAAGATCGGGGTATACCGTTGACGGAACGCCTCCTGCCTTCGTACATGAAAGAGTTGGGTTACGCGACCCATTTGGTTGGAAAGTGGCACGTTGGAATGTCAAAACAAGAATATTTGCCCACATCAAGGGGCTATGACACTCATTACGGCATGAGAGGCGGCTACGTAGATTATTACACGTATAATAAAGTTGAAATGGTTTGTATAATTTCTTCGCTTATATTTCAGTATAATAATATGTAGAATAATGAATATTTTTCAAAAATATATCTTTACCATATAGACGTTAACTAAACCAAAAATAATGTGATCTGATACCATCGATGATACCATCGAAAAATATATCTGGATTCAAGTTCGCTGCTATAAACTCATCGAGAAATATAATACAAAAAATCTTGTATCAAAATGTCCTCAAAATAGAAAAAATAATAATTTCAAGAGATAGGAGAAAAACTTGTTCATCAGTCATTTATCATCTTTAATACTATAAATGATTGATCTTTATTAACTTTTAAAATATCTTTTTGATAGATTAGATATCTTTTTCGATTCGATTCGGGTCTGAACTTCCATAAAACTACTTTTGAATAATTCAACAAGACCATGTCAATATTTGCAGTTGCCGAATGGACAGCTAATGTTTGGGTTAGATCTATTTGACAATGAAATACCTCAGGAAAAAGAGCAACGTTATATCGTCGATGCTTTGACTGATAGAGCCGTAAAAAGTAAGTTATATTTGAGATAAGTTCGCAAATGATCAATATGATCCCAGTGAAAACATCATATCAACGTTGATATTTTCAGTAGGATACATATTTTTTTTCAAGTCTTCCGCATTCCAGTAAATCTGTTGTCATAATATTTATTTAAAACTGCTAATTTATTGTGAGAAAATTAGCCTAAAGTATACCCTAAATAAATAAATTCTTAATTCACTTTGATTAGATGCATAATAAACCATGGTTTTTTAAATCGCCAATTACATGGCGTATCATCCCATAAAATTTATTTTATTTTATTTATTATTTAAAGAATTTTAAAAATGAATAATATTGTGCTATAATGTCATACTTTTATAATACTTATTTATCAATTTATCACCATTTATTTTTCAAACAAAAAGTAGGTATATTTTATCAATTATTATGAGGAAATAAATCAAGATTGTATTAACTATTAAAATATGTTCATGGATCTCCTTACGGTCACGCGCAGCTACTATGCTGCGTCTTTGCTGGCTCTGATGGCTGTAAAAATCAAAACATTTTGACAGTAGGTATGTTTTTTATAATATCCAGTAATCCATCGTCACAACTCATCACGTCCGCTGTTTCTACATGTGGCCCATAACGCACCACACTCCGGCAACAACGGAGCTGCTTTGCAACCACCACTGTACTCCACAGTCAAACAGCAGCACATTGCCCACTCAGACCGACGACTCTATGCAGGTGATCATTTCATTCTTATTTCCTTTTGATATATAGATAAATACAAATTACTTAGTACAGATGATAGTCTTTAAATTAAGAGTTGAAGGGATGGAGTAGTGGGCTCTGGCATCCCTTACTCACTCATCAAAATACAACAGCACAAAAGATGTTTTTCACGGTGGTGGTCATCTGTAAGGGGTGGTATGATGAATAAATTAACCCATAGATGGTAGTAATGCATTTAAACTACACACATAATTATGTAAAATCTCAGAGTACATAATATTTTTCTTACAATATTTAAGGAGGAATGACTTATAAGTTCATAGTTTCAAGTTTCTGGAATTTACTATTTAAGATTCTGATGTTTTTACAGGTTTATAAGGTGGAGTTGCTTTATTAAAACTATGGCGAAAACTCATAAAAAATATTAAAGTCATTAACTGGAATAGTCCGCTTGATTATTTCTTATCACAGTGAATGCTAATGTTTTTTCTGCGATTATACACTTTACGTAATCGATTGACATTTTAATACCTACCTTTTATCCTTTATCTCTCGGAATCAATGAAACAAAAAAGACAATGAACAAAACATACACAAAACTTTGGGTCATAATTTTAGGTCTCGTGATGGACCAAAATGTATGTACTAAAATGTTTTTTTTTTCCTTTTCAGAAGTGGTATCTAATTTGGATCGTAGCATTGGTCGGCTAGTAACAGCGCTTGCCGATAGAAATCTCTTAGATGACACCATCATAGTTTTTGCTTCTGATAATGGCGCTCCAACTATTGGAGATCTAAATAATTTGGGGGTGAATTTACCTTTTCGTGGTACCAAATATACACCATGGGAAGGTGGAGTTAGGGTTCCAGCATTCATATGGCATTCCTCGTTTAGACCGAGGGTTTGGGAAGGCCTTATGCACATCACTGACTGGCTTCCTACTTTAATCGCGGCCGCCGGAGGTGAAGTCAATAAAGATATAGATGGAGTTAATCAATGGAATTCAATTGTACAAGATGGTCAATCGAAACGAAGAGAAGTACTTATATCCGTTGAAGACAGCGATAGAAATGTTTACGCTGCATATAGAGCTGGTGATTATAAAATAATAATTGGTAACGTAACAGGAGTAAATAATAATTATTATGGAGAAGAATTTTTAATAAACAAAGCCACTCCGCCGGAATATTTCTCTGCATTGAGGTCCTGTGAAGCAGCTAGAACATTTGAGTACAACGGGATATATTTAGACAGTGATTTTGTTAAGGAGATGAGAAGCGCGTCTACAATTAAACAACAAGATACGTTTAGAGACCCAATATTATGCGAACCGTCAGCAAGTAAGTATTTATTACGTAGTATCTATCCTATCCTCCTAATATTATAAATGCGAAAGTTTGTATGGATGTTTGTAACTCTCACGCAAAAACTACTGAACCGATCACCATGAAATTTTGCATACACGTTGTCTGGGACACCAAAAAGGACATAGGGTACCTTTCATCCAGAAAAAAGTACTGCTCCCGAGGGATTATTTAAAATTAAGGAAACTAACTCCTGGCTAAGTATAATAGCAATAACGATGTCATTTTTCAACGCGGACGAAGTCGCGGGCACCAGCTAGTATAAAAATATTTTTAAGTTTACCTGATGGAGACTGCGGGTTAATTTCTAAGTAAGTAAAATATAAAACACCTATTACAGAAAAAGCAATGGATAATCTAATAACTAACTAATAACGAAATTAAAGTTAACCAGTAGGTATAATGTGTGGTATATAGAATTGTAGGACTAAGTAGTTGCGGTTATGTTTTTGGATTTATTACCTAGCAACAGAGGTGAAGGCTTTTGCGTGACCCTTTATCACTTATACTTCCTTCTCAAAATTTCTTTTTTATTTTAAATGTGATTAATGTAACTTTACATCCATGTCCTGTTTGTTTACTTTCTCAAAATGGTTTTTCTTGTCATTTCAAATGTTTTCCAATTGTTACCAGTTTACCATGAATCTTATTTTTGTGGTAAACTGAAGCCAACTAGGTAATTTTTCATCTGTCAAAGTTGTTATTTCACAGTTTCAATGTGAGTATGATGAAAAATATAATTTATATTGCAGCCAGTGGATGTCTGTTCAATGTTCGCCGGGACCCGATGGAGAGACATAATTTATGGGATAAGGCAAATAAAATCGCCGCACTTCTTATGAACAGACTTAGGTCTTTATGGGCATTGCAACAAAGACGAGGACCGCAAGCGTTTTCTAACAGTTCTGACCCAGCAAACTTTGGATACATATGGACGCCTTGGATTTATGATGACGAAAGCGTCTTCAGTAATGAATTTAAAACGAGGTCAAGTGAAATCAAGACTAACATAGACAACTTTTCCAACCAAAATTATAATAGAAACATTAGCAAGAGGATAAAGGATGATGCAGCCGTGAAATGTGAAGGCATGACAGGCGTTAAGTCATTCTTGTGTATATTGAGAAGTGTTCTATGAAGTAAATAATTTTATTTTATATTTAATTTTTAATGTTGCGGTGATGTTAACACCAATTGTTTTAGTTACTTATAAGTTAAATTTAGTTAATTTAGAGAATAAAATTGTGATATTTATTATTTTATTAAAAGTTTTTTAATCTGTTCTATTCGAGGGATTAGTTTATAAGCGGAAAAGTTTGGGATGGGAGTGATTAATGTTAGTTTAAAAGTCACCTGAATAGCTGGTTTTTTCGGTTGTATAAACTTAAAAACAGTGAAAAATTAATTATAAAGTATCTTGTGGCTGCTTTCTCATTGACATTGACAAAGGAGTAAAGTTACGATTTAAAAAAAAAGTTAGTATGGTGATGCCAATGAGTCATCCTAAGATTTTTTAGATTTTTCTTAAATGTGTACTAGAGCTGAATGAAGTTAAATATAGTTCTCGACTGTTTATGTTATTGTATCACCGTCTCACAAATGTGAATCTACATTTGCGGATGTGAGACGTGTCGTATAATATTATCAACTATTTGAGTCAACTATTATCTGCTGTCTGCCATTTATCTCCGAATATTTTCTAATAAATCAAGTGCCAGTTGAAGATGATCCGTACAAGGTAAATTTTATTTAAGTAATTTTTATTGTTAGATTTTTTTTATATACATTTTTTATTAGAGATGAGTTTGCTCTTGACCAGCATTAAGCCGTGTAGCGAACATGAGGCCTAATGTAAATAATATTATTTAATTTAAAAAAAAAATGTTTTAATATTTAAAAAAAAAAATTAAAATAGTAATATGCTGGTCTCTCGAAGTCTGTAAATTCCATTCATAAAGAAAAAATAACTTATGGTGATTTAAAAAGTCATTTTTATCTATTTTATACATATATAAAATCGTAAACGAGCCGTGTCTGTATGTTAAATATTAAAAAAAATTGCAGACACGTTGAATTTATGTTTCCGAGGTCAAAAACCATAGATTTTTTTTCTGTTTGTGCACGCTAATCTAAAAAACGGCTAAACCTATTTGAATGCGGTTTTCACTTATGTATTTATGATTACCTGGATTAAGCTATAGAATACTTTTTATCATAGAAAAATATTAGGTTCGTGTAGGATTTTATAAAAATGAACTACAGCACGCACGAAGTTGCCGGCACCAGCTAGTAGAAAATATATCTAAGAGGATTTTATTAGTTTTGTTTGATTAAATTATTTAGTAATTTTGACATTGACAATTAGAGGTGGAGAAAGACATTATCATGCACAAAATATGTAGAAAAACAAATAATATTATATATTTCATATAATTATTTGCCAGATAGTATAACTATAGTAACTATAATGAGTCTGGTGTTACATAAACAGAGATTGTACATTATTGATTAGAGTAATTCCACTTTTTTAGGTTATTTACTCATGGTATAATGAGTTTTACATCTATGTTACTGCTATCTACACACATTGACAATACCTTTGCGAAAAATGTTCAACCGAATATTGTTCTCATCATTGCGGACGACTTGGTAAGTACGTCTAGTGTCATACTCGTGTACTTGTATTTAGTTGTTATTTTATTTATTTTATTTTTATTTATTTATTTATTTTTTTTATTCTGAACAACAACCCTACAGCAAAACAAAATAATATACAATAGATATCATATTACTGCTTCATTGCCAGTTACAGGGCTCTACTGTGTAAGACGTAAAAAAAAAAGAGAAAATTACAGTTATATTACCTAAGCCTACCTAATTAATAATTCTAAACAACGGGGAAGGGATGCGTGCGTGCGTGCGTGCGTGCGAGCGCGCGCGCGCGCGCGCGCGCGCGTGTGTGTGTGTGTGTGTGTGTGTGTGTGTGTGTGTGTGTGTGTGTGTGTGTGGTTCCATTTAATTATCTTTAAGTGTTATTAGTTAAATATAAAAAGTTAACCTGTAGTATCCTTTAATTTCAATTAAATTTTTATGCGAACTACTGCAACTTTAAAAGTGTAGACTAGACGGTATTTTTTGGTTATTTATTATAGATTTTTTTAACTAACATTCTTATCTTTTTATAAACTTGTTATTGAATTTTTTGGAGTTAACTTCCTATAATTATTTTTGTTGTGTTTTTTTAATGTAAATAATATAATAAATGTCTTTACACATTCTAAACAGCACCATCTAGTTCCACGGTAAGCGACCAATGCTTGTTATGTATGTATACCAGACAAAGATTCCTTTTTTTTAAATACATACATATTATAAATACAAAACATCCATGCATGACTCAGGTACAAAAGTACAATGTTAACACATAAACATTTGCTCCTAGCGGGATTCGAACCCGCGACCGTTTGGTTAACAGCTAGGGTTACTAGCCACTAGTCCAAACGTATCAAAATGTAAAGAACGTCATTTATGCCACTTGATGGTACTTAGGTGGCTACCGGCGCCTATAACATAAGTAATGGTCCAGGTCTTGGACATAAGTAGTGGCCTGTCGACTTTAGTATAGTAGGATTAAGGATATAGGATATGAGGATTAGGAAGGGATATGGAACGAAAACACAACAGCACATAATATGCTGTTATTTCATGGTAGTCTTGAAGTAAGGGGTGAAATGTAGTATGCCCAGCCACTACTTTTAAAATCCAGAACCATATTAATTTCTAAAGTTCGTCGTGCCTGGAATCAAACCCGGGATATAATCGAGACAGAGAGTTAAGGTAAGCACTTTAACTACTCGACCAATGAGCTCGTTGAAACTCAACTGCTCATGGCCTTACATAATATCATTCTCAGTCTAATGACTTATTGACCTATTTAGATAATGAGTATTGTAGTTATTTTAGATTTGTAAATAGGTACATATAGTTAGTCAGTCTATCTCTAGTACTTAGTTATCTCAATTAAATCGAGCATAACCTCGAGCTCCACTCGACTTGTGTTTATGACTAGAGTTATTGCAAATATGAAAGGTAATCGCAGTTAATATTCTGGAAGTCTTACGTTTGAACACAGCTTCCTTTGAAAATATCTATCCCATTACAGTTTCCTTTCATTATATTTAAGCAATTGGGAAAATATCTTATTGGGTCCTTTTACCTTTAAAGGTAATAATAATATCCATATTAGTATTATAAATGTGGAAGTAACTCTGTCTGTCTGCCAGTCTATCTATTTGTTATATAACTCAACCGATCACCATGAAATTTTGCATACATGACATTGTCAGGGATACAGATAAAGACATTTTTATCCTAACATTTTTTGTAACATTCATATTAACATTTGTTTGTACCCTAATTTTGTTTTATAACGTAATTATTAGTAAGCATCTGCTAAGAAAGGATTTTTGAAAATTTCAACTACGGGAATTTTTGCACGTAATTCAAAAGGCCGGGGCGGGTTACTAGTAAGTTATATAAGTAGACAGATATTCTACATATTATATTGAATAAAAATTTGCATTTCAACAGGGATGGTATGACGTCGGTTTTCATGGTTATGATCAAATTCAAACACCTAATATAGACCTTTTGGCATACACTGGCATTCCTCTCGAAAGATATTACACTCATTCTTTATGCACACCGTCAAGGGCGGCCCTTCTTACTGGAAAGTTTGCTTACACGATGGGTAAGTACTTACGTGACCAAAAATTACTTTCTTTATGTTAAGGTTCATAGACCCCCACCTGACAGTCCTCTTGCTGGTGGTTGGCTACCGTGTTGCTTATAACACAAACAAAGCAATGCCATACGTACTGCATGTGCGCTGCCGGCCATAGTTGAATTGAGGATAAGGGATTGAGAATGTGTACGGAAATGTGCTCTTGCTTCACGGTGGTCTTCTGTAAGGAGGTTGTTATTGCCGCCAGACGGGCTTAGTTATAATACTACTATAATAAAAAGGTTGCTTACTGTCCTCATAGGTATTATCCCCCATATTCCGTATCATTCACTTTATGGATAACGCAACCGTTATAGACATACTAGCTGGTGCTCGCGACTTCGTCCACGTGGAATAGTTGTTTTTGCGAATCATTTGGGTATCTCGAACGGTTTTCGCAGCGCACGCAACGGAAGCCCTCAAAGATGAATAATTTTCCCCGTTTTTTCCACATTTTCGACTGTTTCTTCGTTGCTATTAGTCGCAACTTGATGTTATATAGCCTAAAGCCTTCCTCGATATGTGATCTATCCAACACAAAAATAATTTTTTAATTCGAACCAGTAGTACCTGAGATTAGCGCGTTCAAACAAACAAACTCTTCAGCTTTATAATATTAGTAAAGTATAGATTAGCCTTCAAATTCAAAGCGATGTCATTTTAAAGGTTAAAAATGTCTATAACAGTTGCGTTATCCATAAAGTGAATGATACGGAATAAGGGGGATTATTTAAATACCTAGTGGATTTGAAAGCAGTCTGCATAGCGCCTTAAGGCCCCGCTCCCTAAACATTATGATTGTTTGCCGTAAAACTGTAAGTAAACCAAATATCACATCAATGTAAAACTTAAATAATATTATATTTTAAACCTTTTTCTAGTCAATGTCAAGACAGAAACACGATTACCTAGTGGAAATTGACTCGATACTTTAATTTTTTTAAATTGAGTAATTTTTTCGATATTTTATCTTTTATCTCAGAAGCAACTTTAGTTACATATGCAAAATAAATACTCATAGAAAGAAAATGAGGTTTATTAGTTATTCTCAAGACAAAATTGTCATAATAAATAAAATTTGATTTGAGACTTACGTCCTTTAGTTCTATGCAAGAAAAACAGAGAAATGGATCATTCGATATTCAACCTTATTCGAACCGTATTTGTGTTTGAAAGGGAATGCATGCGAGTGTTCCTCAGTACCGCGCTGTGCGCCCACAGAGAGCGTTTTGGGAGCGTCACCTTAACTATTGATGGTAGCAACTTTTATTGAAATTATGTATTACTTACTTTATTATATTTTTAAAATGTTCGTCTCAGTGTTACTAACATGATGTACACTTTAGTGTTTTGTAATTTTGATTTAGGCATGCAGGGTTACCCTTTAACAGCCGCTGAGGACCGAGGTCTCCCTTTGACAGAGAAAATTTTGCCGCAATATTTAAAAGAGTTAGGTTATGCGACGCATTTGGTCGGCAAATGGCACGTTGGTGGGTCCCGCACTGCATACTTGCCTACTCAAAGGGGTTTTGATACACATTTCGGATGTAGACAGGGGTATATTGATTATTACGAATACGTCCTTGAGGAAAATGTAAGCACCTTACCTACTTATTTTTAGATCTACCTAGGTCAGGTCATAAGTTTATAACAAGTAATGCTAAGTTATGCGGTTAGATTTGGCACATAATAACATTGATCTATACTATACTTATATAGTCTTTGCATACTAAGTTATATCGAGTTTTTCGAACTACTGAAAAACTTGACCAAACGAATTTAAGTCCAGACTTAAAACCGTTAAGGTTATAAAATATGTACAACACGTCTCGGAGGAAAAGGTCTGTTCAAAGTCTCATCCTGATTTGGAGTCATTTGTTAATTGAAAAACATGTGTTTGAATTTTATATACCACAGTATTACATACTAATTAATTTATTAAGTAATCATAATACTAATTTTCTAATAATAATATTATGAATTGGGATAGTAATAAATAATATAAAAATAAAAAAAACCATTTTGAGGTTTCGTCTATTTTTAGTTATAAAATTTATTATATGTAGTCATCGGACTACCTTTGAAATATGATACTTAGTGTCCGCCTACACCCAAGTTTTCTATGATGTTTTCCTTAACGTCACCTTTGGTCCAAGTTCATAAATGGATTTTCATAACCATATGATTATGAACACGGATTTTTCTCGTTTGATAACCGGCTACAAAAACAGAATTAAATTGTCTTTTTTGTACCTAACCGATTTTCAAAACCAAACCGACGAAAATGGATTTATTTTTCTCTTTTTATAATCGTTTATCAAACCAGATAATTCGATTTTAGTAACTTAAAAACAGTATTAAAATACATTCATTAAGAAAAAATAAATCATTACGTAGACACTAATCATGTGCGACACTTAATTTTGAATGAATTTCAGTGGAGTTCTGGTCCTGTTTCTGGTTTCGACCTACACAGAAACTTAACAGTCGTAAGAGATGCGGAGGGTTACGTAACTGATCTTTATACAAACGAAGCTAAAACAAGTCAGTATTTTTAAAGTTTCAGTTAAGTTTCAGGGTTAAGCAAATAATTTTGAATTTTAAGGATGATTTTTTTGTTTCCATCATTCGATAGAATAGAAGTTAGCCGCTAAGTCAATCTTAGTTTTCTTTTGGCGTTTCTTTTTAATGGTGCAATAAGTGCGATCACTCGTAGTCCTTAAGAAAAAAATTAACATATAATTGTAATCGTTAGCCCACATTTTTAAAGTATTATATGTGTGTGATTACTTTGTAGTAATAAGATCTCACGATGTAAACACCCCCCTGTTTTTGACTTTGGCCCATAACGCACCGCATTCAGGCAACGATGGAGCATTACTGCAAGCACCACCAGATGTTGTAAGAACAATGCGTTATATCGAGTCACCGGAAAGAAGAATTTTCGCAGGTAAACTTCAATTATTTAATAAAAGTAAGAAAAAAAAAAACATAAGCAAAGTTTGCATATTGTTAAATTACAATATATTCTTTTTAGGAATGGTTAAGAAACTAGACGACAGTGTAGGTGAAGTAGTGGAAGCTCTTTCAGAGAAAGGAATACTGGACAATACAATAATAGTATTCATTTCGGATAATGGAGGCATGACATCGGGAAGTTCAATAAACTATGCCTCTAATTGGCCCTTAAGGGGACTAAAATTTACACATTACGAAGGTGGTGTAAGAGTAGCAGGACTTTTATGGTCACCGCTATTGAATCCTGTAACTCATGCGTGGAAGGGTTACTTTCATGTTGTGGATTGGTTGCCAACTCTGCTTGGGGCTGTCGGTGTTGAAGTAGAAACAGATATAGACGGAATAAATTTGTGGCATAATTTCTTCTCTAACAATACCAGTAAAGATAAAACTAGAAATGAGTTTTTTGAAGTAGACGATTATTTGGGTTATGCGTCTGTAACCCAAGGAGATTTTAAATTGGTAACTGGTGCTGCATTAGAGAGTTACAGTAATCATCAAGGCGAAGACCTTAGAGGGATTATTGGAGAACCACCGGCTTATGTTGATACTATTAAGGGAAGTAAATTGCATTCTGTTCTTGAAAAGAATGGCATACTTTTCGACATTGATAATATAAAAATAAGAGACGAAATAAAAATAGAGTGCACTGAGAAACCCGAAGAGAAACCATGTGACATATGCTATCCACAAAATGGTGAGTTGATAAAGTATGATAAGTCGTTTACAATATTAAAAAATATATATTCAATTACTTTGTGTACTGTTTCTAAAGTTCGATTTAATATTTTTTTATGTAATAATTGACAGATAGATTGACGGTAGTTCGCTGCCGACCTTAGCGTACCCTGAATATGGCAACAGTTTATTCTTCTTATCCTTATTGTTCATTTATTATTCTTATTATTTCAGTTTCTTATTGTTCTTTTAAAGTTTTGTCTTTTCGCGAATATTTACATATTTTATATTATTATACAGGTACATTTTGTTTATTCAATATAAAAGAAGATCCATGCGAACGACACGACATTTCTGCGAAATTTCCAAAGATCGCTGAAAACTTGTTGGCAAGATTAACATTAGAGATGAAAAGGGTAATACCTAGACAAATGCCTTTGTATAGAGATCCAAGAGGAAAACCAAGTTTACATGATTATGCATGGACTACGTGGGCGGACAATCTTTAAAAATACACGATATGAAAAATAATGACAACGGTATAAGAAGTCGGTATCATAAGGTGAACACGACTGTAACGTTTTAAAAATTTAGGAGAAAATATATTAGGAGAAATACAGTAAAAATACAATTGTATATAATAACTAACTAACTAACCGATAAGTGCTTTGTTTTGATTCACAACATTTAAATTAGTGTGGCAACACTGTAAAATTGTATGCATGACATAATGTTTGCTAAATTGTATTGCATTCTTTGATTAAAGTAAAAAATAGGCAAATTGTAAGAAACAAGTAGAAAATTACAGGTGAAGAATAAGCTTTGAAGGTGGCGTTTAGTGAAATGAAAGGTGATGATATTTTTTAAAGTTATGTGTATTTGAGTACACAAATGTGTTGATAACATGTAGTTTAAATTCACTTATTAGCAAGCACCTGTACTGGGATTCAAAATCAAATCAAAATCAAAAGTTAGTTAGTTTATCATTATACAATAGTACAATATTTCACGATCTCAAAAGAAAAAATATAACATAAGCATGTAGAAATGCTAGTATAGTAGCCCATTATTTTGGAGCCATGTAATGGAAATCCTCTCCTAGGATCTAGGATACAATGGAAATCTTATTCGTGAGAATGTGGGGATGTTGGATGTTTGACACACATGGTTCATTAGCTGGATTTACTTAATATCGTTATATTAAGGTCATAGTGTTTCTTGTTGTTTTTTTTTTACGTTTTTCTTAAATATTTTAATTTAGTGTTATTTAATATTTTTTTTATTAAAATATACAACATTAACGACACAGAACCTGTTTCGCATCTATGCATTTTTTCTGCAAGTTTATACAAACCTTCCTCGTTTATCGCTTCTTACATTAGTGAAAACTGTATCTAAATCCGTTGAGTGGTTTAGAAGAAGTTAACGGAGAAACAAAGGTGGAATGCGACTGTATTTTATGATGATATACCTAGAGATATATTATAAATTTAGGCATTTTTTAAATACTTTATTTAAAAAATACTTGTTACACAGTACTTAAGTACTTTATTTAAATACCTTTTTTCTTTTTGGAAGGTTTTTGATTTGGATAAAATAGCTTGATATACATTACACCGATATGACGATGCGGTACGATTTGTTAATTTTTGAGTGTATGCCTCGTTAAAACACGAGGCCTCGTTAAAATTTGAGGGAAATTGTAGTATGTACTACATAAATATTTAAATAATTAAAACGTCCGTGATTAAAAATTGAAATACAATGCAATTTTAATTAGTCTTGTTTGTTGGAGGTGGACTTACAAATTGGAGGTCATGCCTTTGTGTGATAAATTATTCCTCTGAGCGTATAACAAGTCAGGGGCCTTTCTTGTTCAAATATTTATGCGCTACGGGCGAAACACTGCGTAGAATTACTCAATCTCAACCCTCATCGTTACGTTTGGAAATGTCCTAACAAGAGCTATTAATTTGATAGTAATACTCAGACCAAATAAAAACTAGACAGAATTTTGCGGACCACATAGAGAAGCCCGTTTTATGAATACGTTCATACTTAGTGCGTCGGCCGGTGTTGCCATAATAATTCATTTTTATTTATTGAAGTGAAAACTTCTTTAGACACATTGTGCACTTTTGGTACAGGGAAAAAGCATTTAACTCGTATAATCGTTATTTTTATTGAAAATATTAGAGATAAAGACAGGGAACGTTCAATCCATTCTCTATGTCTATGGCTCAACCCAAGGCGTATCTGTTGATTAAAAAGTAAAATGATATGTTTATTATATTAATGAAAATTATAATACAAATAGGTAGATACATTATAGAACTATATTTACAACGAAACCGTGAGAAAACGAAGGAATACTTTTACTTAACAGTCAATAAAGTAGAAAAACAACAACAAAGCTTAGACTTGAATAGCGAAGCGTAGCTTGCGAAAGTTTTGTCACAAATTACAGGAAGCAACTCGCAATTGTGGTTTTGAAATAGTTGACTTTAGTTTTAGAGTAGATTATTATTAAGTAGTTACTAAAATACTGACTGCTACTGTAATTTTATCTTAAGTTCTAAATTGAGCTTTTATGAAAAATTATTAAAATCTTTTTGCGATGAATAGAGACTTCAAATCTGTTATCCCATTATGTAAATATTATGTAATACATATATATACAGTTATTCTTATATTCTATTACTGTAGAGGTCGTCAGACACGTTGACAGTCCATTTGATAAGAAAAGCAACGCCACAAGTGTTACAACCTTAGTATACTTTTTGAATATTATCCTTCTTGAAGGGACGGACCATGGCTTCAGTCACCAAAATACAACAGAAAACTTGTTATTTCACGGCTACTACCGCCAGCTGGGCTGCGCCATAGAGTAATTTAGGTACCTATTGGGCTGCGCAAATGACTGCGAGACGTAGTATGCCCTACGCCGTCACCAGCGCACGCTAGTTTCCCTTTTGACGTGTTCAGTCATCTCATTCACAACCCATCATTCGTTGTCGTACGATATAATTTTATTATGAACGCATTTTAGGCAAATTAGTATCATTGCTGCGTTTTAGTCAAATGTACACACACAGAGCATCTTTGCCAGTATCCACGACGCTTCATGACACGAATTGTGCCCCTAATATCTAATTCTGCTTTAATACTATATGTTCAATGGACAACAAAGTTATGACATGAATAGTATGTAACAAACGACGCATAAAGCCCTCGTTAAGAAAGTTTCGACGAAATTTTAACTTGTATGTTTAGGCTCAGGCCGTATTTATAGTTTATGAGTAATACAACGCATACCTATGTAAAGATTTATACCTACAACTATCATTTAATTAATATTAAAATCATAGTTTCAAAGGAATAAACCATACACTAAAGTACAGAAAATAAATAAAAATTGGTTCTGCAATTTTATTAGCAATTTCATAGGCTAATTACTAACTAAAGCACACTATTTGCGATGTTAGTGATGTATGAATAAATATAGTTGCACAAGGAAATTCTTGTAGCGCAGACAGTAACTCCCGATTATAACCCTCATCCTTATCCCATTTTACCGCTTCTCGTAATGTGGGTCATGTTAGTGTGGAATAAATTCTCACTTATCCTTCATTAAGTGGCTTATTTTATTAGTTTAGACCTAGATCTGAATTTAGGAATAAGTATGCCACTTCTTTAACATTTTTAGAAAACTATCTTTGCTAATATTATAAAGAGGTAAAGTTGTGTGTTAATTGTTATGTATGTACGAGGTGATCTTCGAAACTAGGTATTGATACGATTAAAAAAATATTTTATCAATAGTTAGAATATAATTTCAAAATGGACAAAAAAAAACAAGAGCTCCTTTGGCTTTCTAATAGCAAATATAGTTTTTTCGAAGCGAATAAAATTATATGTATTTTTGAGCTTTACAGCCTTGGTTATGTTTATGGTACCAAGGCTTATGTTTTATGATAAAATTAAAGAAACACAAGTAAACGAAAGTGGTATTTTTATTTGAGAGTTCATCCATTTTTTTTAACAAGTACCTAAGTACAATTCGTCGAGAAGAGTCGAATAATAATAAATAATAATCGGTATTTTTATTCTCTCCACGATGCATTCATTATATTGAATATGGCGTATGCATGATTGCACATCTAAAATTAAAAAAACATGTATTTTAGTAGGTTAAGTTTTGTAATCGAAAGCAGCAAAACGTCATCTAATCCAATAATTCTTTTAAACTATACATAAGGGATTTTGATAAAATCTTTTATTGTATCTATATACATTCTAATAGAAATAATAAATATTTAATAAACAAAAATCTAATGAGTCTAGAATTTACATTACATTTTAATTTTAAAATATTTCGATTGCAGATGTGGGCTGCACATTGAAGCTTCATCTTGCTAATTCTATGAGTTGTTTACCAGTAATAGCTTTACTTATCTTACCTTAGCAAAAGTTTCGAGACATAAATAATCAAAGACAGTTCCCACAGATAGCGGTTTTGTTGTCCTCATCAACATTATCAATACTATTTTCCTTATTTTTATATTATGATATTTTTGCCAACCACAAGAATATATTGCTTCGCGCAAACGTTCGCTCTGTTAAAAAATATAAAAAAAATACTACGGATCGAATTGTACATTGTTTTCCACAGTAAAAATTTCATTACTCAAAATCATGGTTTTTGATGATGCAGAATTTTCATCATCCGCGGATGCGGATACGGATGCGGATTTCAAGTTTTGTATGGATTTAATTTTTAAATAATAATTACAGCCAGGTCTTGCCTGAATCATAGAATCTCATGTTCTGCAAAAGCCAGATAAATAGCTTACGAAAAGATACATCTATTTCGTTCCTCATCCGATCTGTCCAGGACACCCGTAGCATGCGCCTGTATACCCACATCTCAAAAGCTTCTAAGCGTCTGGTCATTGTATTGGTGAGTGTCCAGGCCTCGACCCCGTACAACAACACAGAGAATACGAAGCATCGGACCAAGCGCATACGAGTCACAATCTCGAGGGAACGGTTGCAGAGAATGTGGCTCAACTTCATGAAGGAGCTACGTGCCTGTTCTATACGACACCTTATCTCAATACTGTGATCCTCTTGATCGTTCACTATGCAGCCAAGGTAGGCTGAGCACATAGAGTGGAGCTTAGTACCGGTAATTAGGTCTGCCTACTGTCAGGAAAATATTAGAAAAATAATAATGATAAATGAACACACCTTATCCATAATTACATCGCTGTAGTAACAAGGTAAATAAAAGTGCATAGTGGCACTACAGATGAACGTTGTGAATTCTATATTGAATTCTTTTCTCTGAAGAGACTGTAAAACAAATATTGCATTATTGATCATATTTGTAAAGTATACAGAAAATGAAATAATAATTAAATTACGTACAGTCTGAATTTGAAATAAACAAAAAGGTATTATTATGATACACGTTTTCATTATATACTCGAACATAGTTGGGTAATTTACTCTAATAACGTCCATGAACCTGAAAACCATTACAGAAATTAGAATTATTATAACTGGAATATAAAAATAAATTGTAGAGTACATATACCTATATATTATATTATATTATATTATATTATATTATATTATATTATATTATATTATATTATATTATATTATATTATATTATATTATATTATATTATATTATATTATATTATATTATATTATATTATATTATATTAGAGCTCTTTATAACGAATTAATATATACCAATACATGGGTATACCTATGTACTCTAAATTAGCATGTGAAATCATATTAAATCAAAAATACCCTCATTTTATGTCATTCTTGAATTTTCTACTATTTGAATTATTTAAAAGTTTTACATAAATCGAAAAGAATTGATGCAGACCGTAGTTTAGCTCGCATAGCTGACGCTGCGTTTTATACTTGCGTGCATACTGTAAACAATGCAAACTAGTGTGCACTAATATAAAAAACAGCGTCAGCTATGCTCAAGCTAAGCTAAACTAAGATAGCATAGCTTTCTTCATACATCCGCCTTTAAGGGTCTACAACCTAAGTAAAATTTGATATAACATCACCAGCTAACGAGCCAAGCTTCTCCCAATTGGGATATTACTGCGTGTGCAAATCCACATTAAAGTAATAAATGTGAAAGTCTCTGTCTCTGTGGTATGGATATAGGATGAACCATGATTGATCTGTTCAACTTTCAAAGCGGGCGAAGCCAAGGTAAAACAAAGTTATCAATAAACACTTGACCACAACCAAAGACCATATTCTTAGTCATGCTCAGTGATGTACCTACTAAAGCTTTTGCTCTCTACAGAAAATACTCTTAAATGAACAAATTTATACTCATCAACAACCTGTATATTTGTTGGTGCTTTATTATAATACTTTTTAATTTCCTTTCTACATCTTCATGATTTGACGTTTCATTAAAAATATTTAAAATACGCTTTCTTATTACGTCCAACTGACCGCTACTATGCAACAAGAATATTCCAATCAATGGGTCAAATCCGATATAAATTGTGGAACAAAGTACAGCATAGGAAAAACTTGCTAAGAAAAATGGATAGTACACAATGGGATCGTATTTGTATTGTTCGATTACACCTGGAAACCTCAGGTTATACATTGGCACAAGTTCGAACTGTCCGTGCCAGTATTTGTATGCCATCAATATAAACGCTTTCAATGCAAACGGAGAACTGGTGCTTACAGCACCGACTAACCAGATGTAGCATACTTTGACACCTCTCTGCGCATATTCTCTCATAATGTTTTTCTCTTCTTCGCAAAGACCTTCAAACATTTTAAAATCTTCGCTCATGGTATTAATTAAATATTTGATCGATTTCTGGTGCTTCAATAAAATGTAGATCTTCAAAAAAAATATTGTGCCAACAATTGAGACGATAGCGTTTTTGCAGGATTCCTCATAATTTCTAGAGGGAATGTCATAGAAAAATAAAGAAACAAGAAGAAGGATTAAGCAAGATACAAAAAGTATAATGATAGCTGTAAGCTGAATCTTCCAAAATAAGTTTTTCTTGAGATCAGGATGCGACCCGTTAATTCGCATGGATGTAGTGGAAATTTTAAAGAGTTTTTCAAATTCCATTTCGTTCCCAGACATTTTGCGCGGCAGTTACGAATCGGAAGTTCTTACGTGTGCAAAAGCAGACTAGACGTCTTATTCTCTTTTGCACTTAAACTGAACTGAGGCAACACCGCTAATGCCGAGTGACAAATAAAAAAGAGGTTTTCTTGTGAATCCATGAGTGCATGTGACATGAAAATACTATCTTGTGACTTTGCGAAATTACCTTTTCAGTTAAACAGTCAAGCAGATTTTCTGTGTGTACAGAGAGTTACAAAAGTAGTAATGTTAAATATTAGGTAATTTTTAAATTGAATAAAAATAATTCGAAGGGTTACTAATCGTCATGTTTGTCTGATTATGATCGTGTCCGCGAGTTGATTTTGAGGTACGACAGACATGCTGACAGTCCACTTAATGGTAAGTGGTAGGTACTGCAAGTGGGCTACGGACCATAGTGCACTTAGTGGGGTTGAGCAATAGGGTTTCGGAAGGCATAGGGCAATGGGCTCTTAAAATGGAGAAATAAAATAAATTAAAAGGAAATAAAACGGGGGATTCCTTTATTTTGCGCTATAAAAATACGAAATACCCCTTAAACATTTATCGATAATAAATGGTTAGCTTCAATAAAGTTTCCACTGACATTTTGAACCTCTTCACGTTAATGATCTAAATAACTACTGTTTACGTGAAAAGTGACATTAGAACTTGTCGAACAAATGCATATCTGCCATTTGTATCACATGCTTCACATAATTGGTACGCTAAGTAGATGGAAGAAAAAAGAAAGATTATTTATTCACTATTCACGCATGGACCTTATATACAGAGTCCAATGAAGTCGTATCATTCGGTCGCTCAAAGGACACAAAATCTTACAAACACGTGATACGTTAAAACTAAGGGACACAGATTTTGTAAAAATATTTGAATACATAATTTATTGACTCTCTATTACACGTGTTCGATATTTGAAATTGTAGTTATAGGGATGAGTATAAATTTAGATATTATACAGTTTTATGAGGCCCATTTGTCGATTACGTGATGTAAGCACGTACTGTATCTTTCTTTTTGCTACCATCTATGGTACTCCAATATTTTTTTTTATTTCAATAGTCTCATCAATTATTTATTGTTACTTCATTAGCTAGGTATGGTGAAAGAAATTATCGAAATGATACAATAATGACGGAATGAATTTTAGTCTGTACCCGAATTTGTTCTAATCTAAACATTGTAATTTATAGCTGTTAAATCTCATATGCCTGTATATAAAGAAGTCATTTTTTCCTATCTATACGTATGCTTTAATTTAGGAAGGTTCTTAACGAACACCGATCTTGTTTGTATTAATCGAAAGAATTTATAAGGACGGTTAATTTAGTTAACCATCCATGAATTCCACGTGTAAATAAACTTATAAAAATATATTAATATAGATATTGCGAAAAATTCGTCCTTTGGGACAGGTATTTTCAAAAGTTTTAAGAGGACCTCTCTCTTTGCTTTATTAAAAAATAAAACTCAACGCCTCATTAAGTATTCCGCCGCCGAGGGCTACAGAGGTCGCGGAGGATTAGTACGCGAAATGTGCCCTTTCCACATTGCATAACTAATTCGAGGGCTACATTTCGCTAACGTTTTCACTTGCTTATATTAATGTTTAAATACACATTAATTAACAAAACTATGTAACTATAATAATAAATAATAAACCATTACATACTTAGCCACAACCGTAGAAATTTTAATGGCTTAGAAAAAAGTTTGTATGAAAAATTAACTTTTTTTTTGTAGTTTGATTAAATATTGGCTTGTCTATGATATTTTCGATTTTTCTATAAAATTACGTTTAAATTTATCAAAATGTCGTCGTCGTCTGCATTGCTATTACACTTTTGTCAGGCCAGCGCATTGCGTTTTGGCATAATAATATACTCTTTGCGAGAATTGTTATGCTAAAACAAACTGCGGCCGTATTTTGAAGTCCATTTGGAACATAGCAACACCAAAGAGGTTTACCTACTTATTTCATTCATCAGTATTCCACCAGCATTGCCGAGGAGCTGTCGCTGTACGGAATTACTTATTCGATGTCTGACTTCTGTTTTTGGTTTTATTCTGTCATATTTGCTATAAACAATTAACAACTGAGAGTACCCACTTCTAGAGTAGATATTATATATATACACGAATTAATTCAGATTCTTCAAAAAAATAAAAAATAAAAATAACCCTCGATATTTACGTAAATCTCATTGCCTACTTTTAATGTTATAAATGCGAAAGTTTCACGTAAAAACTACTTAACAGATTTGTATAAATTATATATTGGGATACTTTTTATCCCATAAAAATATTAGGTTTCAGAGCTATCGTCAATTAAGTGCCACTGTCTCGTGACAGCATCACCGTATCGCCACACGTATGAGGAATTACGACAAAAACTTTAAGCTACTTCGAAGATAATCAGCCTAATGGAAACCGAAGCAGTATTTTAGGCTTTAAAATCAAAGCGATCTCACGAAATTTTCATTGAAATACAAGTTAAATGTAAAATTATAATTTCGCTAAGCGTTATCCGCTTAGCGACATAGTATCTCCAGCATAAAAGCAAACGCATTCCAGTAAAGTTGGGAAAAATGTTTGCACAGCGCGTTTGCATTCGCGTGTATGCCTGGACTTTTGCAAAGTTTTTACTGCTATCATAACCTTTTATCTATACCCCTCCGCCCTCCATTAAACAATACAAATTTGTTTTGAAGCCAAAGTAGGAATTTTTGCATTTTTGTTTTTTTAACTATTATCATAAATTCGTAAATAATCTTTATGAAGCTCTAGGCAGCTCTAAAATCTTTTTAACATTAACATTAACATTAAGAGCAAACAACAAATGCATAAATATACAATGTAAAAGCTTAGATAACGAAAATATTCCACATTTATTATTTCCTAGTTCAATTCAGGAGTGTAATTTCTTAAAATAATCAATAAATAATTTATTTTGAGTGATCATAATAGCACAGGCGTGACACATTGCTCATTTAGTAATTACTTGACTAACATTTTATTTCCCTTATCATCTAATAGTTTTTGAAAGCATCGCAATCGATCAGTTTCGTTGCCTACTATTTGTTTCAGTTATATCGCGATAGTTACAATGGTTGATAGATGACCTTTATCTGCCGAGTCACGGCCAAATATTGCGGCCTTTCATCTGATGTCGTATAATGAATTGTTTGAACCTTTACTTCACCTTAAGAGTTAAGGTTACCTTAAGGTAGTCCCTAAGCTATTGTGGCTAAGGTTTCTAAGGGATTGCGGTAAAATTTAAAGGTTGTTGCATTAAACACACTATTAGCACAGCATACTTATTTCGTACAGTAGGCCGACGGAGACGTCTAGACAGGGCAATCGTACGGGGCGTGAGGGGTGAGGCGCGAGTGGGACGTGCCCAAGCTGCATACTTGGTCGTTCTTAGTAGTTTGGGATAAATATTGTAGGGCTATCGCGTCTTTCAGATTTTAATTTATTATATAAATCAAAATGGTGCATACGGCATGTGCTGTAAGTGCTATTAGTATTAGTCTCACGACAGGACTGGTGCACAAGTTTAAGGTCGCTCAGCGTGCTATGCTGCTGTGATTGAAGTTTCTTTGTTGAATAGAATCAGAAATTTAGAAATTCGCACTACTGATAGTATAGTAATAGTCATAAGAAAAATATCATTTCGACGTATGATCAAAACATGAGCACAGAACTAAACATTGAACACGGAACTATCTGCTTGATCAGGTCTGCTCTACTCTACTCTACTGAACTTTTTTGCTGAGTAATGGCCGTTCAAATAATATTCAACGTATTAGCGCAGCGGAAAACTTAGACCGTCTGTGCGAGGTGTCGCTCGTTAGTTGCAGCTTGAGGTGGTAGCGAAACTGCTCGATAAAGGAAGGTAACCAATAATAGTGTTAAAAAAGAGATTGATATTACAATATTCTTAAAGAGATCACTGAAACAAAATTTAATTTTGTAGAATTAAATAGAAAGCTTGAAAGATATAAACTTTACTGTTATTAAAGTATAAAATATTTCAAGCTCTGTTAACTCTTTTAATATCCGGTTGACTAAGTATTCAGAGCTTGATATAAAATCAGAGAATTACTATCCTAATCATGGTTCTGGTTCTGAAAGTTGTAGGTAGTTGAGAATTGTTTTGTTTGATTTTATTGATGTTGGTTACAAACTGCTTTTTTATATAGATTTTAATTTTAAGATAATTTATTATTATTATTAACAATTAGTATAAAAAATCCCTGTAAGTTTAATATGAAAATAAATAAAACTAGAGAAAAATAAGAAAGTACAAATTAATGTCTGTTCCACGTATCCCTACCAAGTATCTCGAAGTAGATCAAAAATAAAAAAAAAATTATACAGTCACATTTATAAATGTTAAAAAACTGTCCAAATATTCAAATATGTTTTACAATGTGCTTTCTTTAATAGATATAAATCATATAAAATGCTATGACAAGTATTAGTATACATTTATTAGGTTTTTGGATTTTATCAGCCTTTTTACAAGATGTCTTTCAAACGAGTACCTATTTGTTATTTTGTATAAATAACTCGGTTTATCTACACCACAACATGAATATTTAGTGTTTCGTGTCTTGTTATAAAAGGAAACAAATAAAATATGTGAATAGATATAAGTGGGGCAGTAGAGGACAGTTTGATGGATAGCTCTTGGACGGAGGGCAGTGGAGTCGAGCAGGGCGCACATTGAACGGCAGCTGACTCATTGAGAGGGCATTACCACGCCTCCATCCCGCTTAATGGGAGAGATTCAGACCTTAATCTCTTATTGGTTTTGCAACATGTAAGGCAAATTCATCTTAGTATGTCGAGTAAATTTAAGTTATTGAGTATGAAAAGAATATTGCCATGATTAATGATTAAGTTTTTCTGTTTTTTTTTTATGCCAAAAGCTCAGAAAATATTAAGATTTTTTTCTATTTTCCATTAATCCAGATCAGAGAGAGTCGCAAGAGAGTAGGTAGAGCAAGAGTCGCAAGTTCTACAGATCAGCTCTGTAGAGCTTGCTTAGAAGTGCGAATCTTTTCGTTTAGTAAATAGAAACACTAGTATAATGCAACGTTGTGTAAATATTTCATGTTAATCCATTAGCTAATAGTTTAAGAGTTCTGTTTACACAAACATACAGAAGCTATATTTTTGTTTAATCCAATTTATTAATAAACATTTAACCTAATAAAATGTTTTGTATATTTTTTTGTAAAAACGTCAGTGCTCCTTTGTCAATACTAATGTTTGATCACGTTAGCGGCTAGTAAAACATAAATTGGATAGCTGAATGTAGAAATGTTGAATGTTAGCCAATACTGGGATAGCGCTGTGTCAGACGAAAACTAATTGGTTCGAACACTGCAATAAAAAAGACAAACCTAAAACTGTTGTTATTCTCGTAGCTTTGAAGCTATGACAGATGTCTGACAATGAAAATTGCTGATGGAATGTGTTGACTGCTTGTGTAAACACATGAATGTTGAACCTAACAAATCACACACAACTGGTAATATTTATGAAGAATTTTTATAAAAATATTTAAGTTTAAAATATTTTATTCATGGATTGAAGCTAACTTAGTTTTTAAGGACACGCTGTACGAATGCGGCAACTCAGCAATATACACTGGACCGCAAAGAAAAAGGGTCGGTTAGAAAATCTCCAAAAGTACCTGACCTAGCTTTTATAAAATAAAGACTAAATTAAAGCTAAACTAAATAAATTTTAATTCTATTTAAGCACATTAAAATATTCTTTAATTTAGTCTTTATTTCAAAAAGCTAGGTCAGGTACTTTTGAAGATATTGAAGGTTTTCTAACGGACCCTTTTTCTTTGCGGTCCAGTGAATTTGGAAAAATTTGTTGTCTCAACTTACTATAATGCCAATAGTAGGTACTGTGAAGATAAGATGTGGTAACTATGTTTTAATAATTTAATAATATTATACCATTTGGAAAATAATAAAATACTGTTAGGTTTTTTTATTATTATAATAAAACATGCGAACTCTGCTTAGGTATATTGATTTGATATAATATCACATCACGATGGTAAGATTGAGGGACACTTATGTTAGCTATTTTAACTCTATTTATCACTTGAAGATATTACCATTCATAAACAATGTTACCAGATACAAAGTATCAAAGAACAAATATTTTATTGCCATTAACAAAAACAATAATCACTTACATCTTCGGTGCGGTGATTAAGTGAAATTACATTTGAGTGTTCTGCCTCCCACCGCAATTTGGATTACAATTACATTTCTGTCAGCGCACGTGTTTCATTCCCTGATTCTGAATTCCGCTTGTGTCGCAATGTGTAATAATAATTAGTTGGCCCATATCCGCATCATCCGCTGTGCGGGCGTGTCCCATCCTATACATCCGCATACATATCCGCACAGTCGCGTAACGCGTCTCGACTCGGAGAGCCAGTTACTTTCGCCATTATTTCAGGAACATTCCACACGAGAGGACGCGAAAGCACGGACTAGTTACTCTAATAACTCGCTCGAATGTGATGTCTTTTTGGTTAGCCTAACATAGTATATGTAAATTGAAGTCACTTTCCGCGTCTGACTGTCTGTATATCCGCTAACTCCTTTTATACCACGCAACAGATTTTGATGATTAAGCGAATAAAGCCGCGACCCGCGGTCACTCTATAAAAAGGTAAAGTTTGTATGTTTGTTTGTATGTAAGAGGTAATTTTCGAAACTATACTCATCCTATTAAAAAAATCATTCATCAATGTTATAATATGTTATAATAGGATTTTAGGGTGAACATAGGCTAAATATTGTCTGAGCTCCCAATTGGACACCATCTATCAAAAATAAAGATCCAACGTTTGGCAAAATGGGCAAAAGTATATTGCTTTACTTATGTTATACCTATGTTATATCAGGCGTTATACCTATCTTTTAATTTTTAAAGCAGTCGAAGGCACCATTATTAGCGATAAAGAGGCGTGGACGAAGTCGCGGGCTAAAGCTAGTATGTAGTAATAAATAAAACGAAATGTCGGTCATATTATTCAAATAATAATTTTACAGGAACACTACAAGTATCAACAATTAAATTGTTATTTCAATTTGCAAGTCTCGATTACCAGTAGGTAACCGTTTCATAATTAATCAAAACAGTTGCCGCTCTGTTGTAATTAAATTGATGAAAGTAGAGAGTTGCTCTCAGCTGTGAGCCCTGTCAGCTAACCTTCATCTAAACACCGGCAAATTGGATTTCATAGTCTCGTTTCGTCTTTAACATACCGCCATACTAATTGCTTTCATTTTAAACAAAGAGCATTTTTATGTCATTTTGAAAACATATTCATTTTTAACTAGCTGGTGTCCGTGACCTCGTTCGCGTTGTTAAATGAAAAATATAACACATGAGAAAATATCTGACATATTCGACCCATAATCGAACTTAAATAAATAACTCGACATTGAAATTTTAAGAGTTCACAACAAAGAACATTTCAAACATTTTTAGTGACAGAAATGAGAATGATGAACGTCGTTTTATAGAATTTTATTAAAAAGTTAGCCCGTGAGGAGTGTCGTCTCTAGTCCCACGAGAAACCCGAGTAGTAAAATGAGATTAGCCAGCCGACGTGAAGTCAGGTAAGAGGCTCTTGGGGCACACGGCGTGCATGCATGTGCGGACAAATTACTGAATACGTAGTGAAAAGAATGGTACAGTACAGTGGAATACATATAAATAGCGTGCAATCGTATTTTACTTGCCACTAGGGACAAAGCTCGGAGGTTACTAAATGAAAATTAAGTCGATTAATTTTATGTTTTTATATACGTAATACAAAGGTATAACTTAATTTTATAAATGCTGAAAATTATGATTTACTATTAATATTGTCTGTAAAATTTTGTCCACAAAATCAAAGTCGCTCACCATTCTTTGATGAATGGGATAGAAGTTTTGAAATTCAACGAAGAACCAAAGTTGCCAAGTATGCCCTGCGGGTAATGATAATGATGATCATGATATCTATAAAGTGTATTTTTTTGTAAGAGATGGGTTTGCTCTTGGCCAACAACCACACAACACTCTTGGCTTTAGTTTCACTAAAGAGCTGTTTTATTGTAATAAAAAGTTTATAAAACATCAATTACACAATACGTGATTGACAAACGAATTCAAACATCCTTACAAACAAGTAATATTAGTGGACATAGAAATAGATACGCTTAGCTATTACGGACAAAGTTAATTTTAGTTTAATTATATGATTCTCTACACAGTTTACAGGTACAGTCGACTTAAAATAGCAATCTATCTACGTTGCTACTGGAATATCCACCATGGCATAGAATCTTTAAGGCTTAGAACAGGGAATAAATGAAACAAGGAAAAAAACAATGAAACGAAACATCCGAATCTTTAAAAATGCATTGTTTTTTTTTAATTGTCGATAAAATGATAATGTTCTTGGTTTAAAAAAGTTTTGTTTGTGAATTTTTTTTTTTTCTGAATTATAAAGCCAAACAAGCTGATGTTTAAATTTATGCTTTCACCAATATGTCATACAGTAAAGTGAATCACTATTAACGCTGATTGATAGGTGTCGTCTCGATAGCAGCTGTTAATTAACTAGAGCTTTACTTCAATTCAGACGATATGTAGATATAAGCCATATTGGTATTCAGATTCTGTCGCATGATACACAAATTCGCGAGATTCATATAGGTAGGTACTTACTAAATATATTACGTGTACATATGTTATGTGTATACATGATCTATAATATAAAAAATGTTGTGTTGGTTTGTGTATTACTCAAAAACTCGCAAACTAGATGACGGATTGACTTGAAATTTTTTCACATAATTGCATTTGAATAAACGAATTATGTTTTATAAATTGCCTCCCAATATGGAAGAAAATTTAAAGACGTATTTACATTAAAAACAGATTAATACACATGTGTATCAATCAATCATGATGTATGTAATCAATCATGATTGATGATTTAGGTAATTCAATAAAAGATGACGCAAGCGATAAGCTGTGTGTAACAACCGTTGCTATAGGTCGCTTCAAATACCTTAACCTGCCTCAAAACTGGTAACACCATCGATATAATATATCTTTGCAAGCAAGTTCGCTGGGTAATACACATTGGTTGAAAACTTTCGTTTTGACACACGGAACTACTTTAACTCTGCCTCAAATGGTCGTTACACAAATTTATAAACTAGTTGGTCTTCTGAAAATGCGTTAGGTATTTCGCCTTAAGTGGTTAAGTTAAGGTTAAGGTTATAAGCCTTAAGTTCGCCTTGGTCATAAGTGTGAACAAAGATAATGGATTGGTCTCGCTGCGCTCGACTAGATAGAGCGCTATACAAAAACAAAAGCTTCGAAAATGTGGCAACTTTTTATTGTAGTGTGTGTAAAAAATCGTCACTTTTTATCGCTTTTTACCCAGTTTTATTATATTTTTACACAGTTTCACTACGCAAACTGGTTTTTTATTATGTCTAACATTTAATAAAACATTCGGCACGTACACATCACAGATAGTTTGCAGTGTGACTGGTTCGGGTACGCCGAATTGGGCGTACTATTTTATGCCGCATTTTACAAGTACGACGGCGGTATCTAGTCGAGCGGAGCGAGACCAATCATTTATCTATGAGTGTGAAAATAATCATGTGGAAAATTTAAAATTTTCAATACATAATTTGGTTCAATGTCAGCTTAAGTTGACTTGACCAGACAGATCAAGTCGAGAGCAAAGCGGATTCAATGCTTCTAAACTTCTTAAATCCTTACTAAGCCTGTTCCTTTCAATCTTATCCACGCGGGTAGGTAAATAAAATCACTAATTTAAATTTAAAATTTAGAATTTAATACTAACTCTATGTAGAATGAAAGTAACTTCATTTGTTGTTGATGTACCTACATAAAATGAAATTTAATATTTAAATCCTCCTCTTAAAGATAATTTATTATCTCAAATTTGTTTTAAAGATATATATATATTCATATTATACTAAGTCTGTCTGAACTAATTAATATAGGTACTTGCAAAAGTTTGTGAAGATGTAACAAGTTTTTGATGTTTATTATTCAGTCACTGGTAAATCGTCGAATGGATTTTGTTTTAAACTTTGCAAACAGAATTAACAATTTTATCTCGTTCATACTATCATAAGGATCCTTATAAAATGAAGTCACTATTATTTTCTGTCGGTTTCTCCGCTAACTTCTTTTAAATCACCTAACAGGTTTTGATAAAATTTTACCCATTCAAACCCGAGGACGAGTCGCTAGTTTCATAATAAAAATAAACCTATAGTTTATTTAGTTTCTATAAAGTCACAGCCTAGATTTTGCCCCTACATTTTGCCCCTAGGCATGCATTATAATTATGTTTTAATTTTTATTTTTAAAATCAATTTACTATTAATAAGTTCGCCTAATAATAATACATAATTTAAAATATCTACGTAAAACTCTGCATTCGAATAAAATTTTCAGACGTGGACACTTACCTAAAGTTAATCACTGTCAATTTGTGACGACCGCTAAACAGTTGAAACTTTTCTCATGATATTAAAATTAACAATATATCGATTAGAATAGATGAAAATATCATAATGACGTCGTAGACAACTGACAATGGACAGAATCGTTATAAAACAAAAATACAAAATTGGAGTGTTTTGTTCTACGAATAAATAATACTCGTTTTGTTTAAGGTTGCATAGATTTATTTTTGAAAAAAAAAATAGCAAATAAAACAAATTCAATTTAAAATATAAAATTAAAATATTTAATTTAAATTTAAAATATGATAAATGTAATATTTATTTATTTATTACGTATAAAGGTGATAATAAATTTTTATAGTACCTATAAAATTCAGGGGATAGATTTATTTTCTTGTCCCACAAAAATCGTCTTCACAAAAAGTGTTATTCTACATTAGTTCAAAAAAATTAGTTAAAAAATAACATAATCGCTCGTTCACATTTTGAAGAGTAAAAAAACTATTATAATATTATTATTAATATGTTTTTCTACTAAATTACTATTTTTATGGGAATTACAAATGTAGGCGCGGGGTGGACCCTAAAGGGGTGGACGAAATCTAAATTTCGTTGCGGCGGGATTACGACAGAATCACGCCATGAATCCCTGAATTAGCGGTTTAGTGGACTGTATATCTGGTTGCGGCTGTAAGCGAACAGTATGACCGTCTGATGGACAGGATAAGAAGCAGAAGGAAATGCACTAACCTTAAACCGGTGCTCTGGTGCGCTCTCCTGCAGGAATCTCTAAACGTCCAACTGGCAGACACTGTTCACATGTATTTAAATGTTCAGCGATAAGATGCGGATGAATCACTTCATTTCCGAGAACGAGTTAAGGCGCGGATTAGGGATAACCCCATATAGGCGTGGAAACACAGCTCAGGCGCGGGCGCGTTCCTTCTTCGACCTCTCACGAGGCGGTCATCGGTAGTAGTGCATTATTTTGAAAAGAGGGTAAAGCGGAAAAAATGTGAGGGCCATAATTATTAGGAAGGTGGGTAATACGTGAAAGAAAGAAAGGTACTTGACAGCCAACTATTCGATCACGGCGCAACCGACAAAAAAAACCAAAAATAAATAAATAGAATAAGTATCATACTTACATCATAATTACAGTTATCAAAGTACGCATAACAGTATAAAATATTTACAATATTTCTGAAATATATTACATAGTCAATATCGATATTGGACTCTGCCGAATTTGGCAATATGGTAAGTTTTTGGAAATCAATATAGAGTAGATACATATTGTGGAAGGTGAATGGCTAGAGTATGAAACTTAAAACTAATTTGCGAACACAAAACCCGAAGTGTAAGCAACAAGAGGTGTTAAACTTTTAATTAGTTCAGTAACTTTCAAAGACGCATTAAGGTTTCCTTTTGGCTTTGGTTCGACTGCTTGTTTTTTAGTTTATCAGAGCAACGTTTTTATGTTGTTAAATTCTTAATCGCTTTTTACTTTTCTCTTTGTTCGCTTTTTAACTAAACGCGAAAAGCTTTAACGGAACAGCCCAAAGGGAAATCGAGGGAAAATAAATTCGAAAACATTCTTGTACCTAACGCTCGCAAACTGCGAGCATATTTTGGCAGCAGCTGACGTATGGACGCGGAGTTTTAGTTTGAGTGCATTATATGGTATTACATCCATGTGCACATATAGCACATGAATCTAAAAGTGGGACCAGTTGAAAAGAAACAGCCAATCTAATCTCATTAGTTACCGATTTTTTTTTGGTTTGCCTGAATCTTGACGTTGTTTTGGTATATGTCTGGCCCATTTTTTTTGTTTTACTATCTTGATATTGATATATTGATACATAATAGGAAGATATTGATTTTATTTTGAACTAGGGACCCGCTCGCTAGTCGCTCTTTCAAAATTTATTTATAAGAAGTTAGCGGGAAAATAGTCAAAAAGACTAACAGTATTAAGTTCTAAAAGCTAAGGATTTTTTTAAGGTTAAGATACAAGAGGATTTTATTACCCATGTCTATTTCCTCAGACATTTGAAAGGGTCCATTCACTATGGCATAATTCAACCGATAATCCGGTGATGGCGACGAAAAGTTTTTCTCCTTCACGACTTTTCTCAATCCAAAATCACACTGTCGACTTAACGTTTCATTTCTGTAATCCACAGTTAGTGTAATGTCTAAGGAAATAGTTTCATACTTCTTACTTTAAGTAGATAAATCTGTAGACCTTAATGGAGTTTCGTAAGAGTTTCTTTAAAGTTTTTTTTTAAGGTAAAATGTTACCTACAATTGTATTTCTCTCTCTTTCATTTAATATTTTGAAGAAATTTAGTTTTAATTTTAACTGAACAGTGATCTGTGCTAGCAATCACTTGCTTACAATAGTTGTTCAGACAGCTCATTTATGTTTAAGTTTGCACGGGATAGAATATACAAATTAAAGAACTAGACAAGTCATCAAGAGTTTTTTATCATTACAAAGAGTTCCCCGCTGACACATGGGTAAATATGCATTCTCAGTTGCCACGAAATTTATCAAGTAGCTAATAAATATGAAAATACAGATAGCAAAATAGTAGTAAATATTAACCCCACACTTTGACGTTTTATATTATTTAAAATAGTTATAGCTAAAATTGCTGCTTCACAGATTTATTGGTATAATATACAGGACGTGAGTGATAATGGGTCTCGTGGCAAATCGTAATTTTATACGAAAAGATATGAGAGAATTACGACCGAGAGTGATAATGGCGGATAGCTGCACTGCTTTCACCGTTAGTATAATGTTCTACACAACAGTGAAAACAACTTTAAGCTCCCAAAAGAGTAACTTATTCTGATATACCAACGAATTAATCCGGAATACTGCTTCAATTTCCTATTTAATCATGATCACATAGATCATCCATACTTCCATACTAATATTATGAATGTGAAGGTAACTCTGTCTGTCTGTCTGTCTGTATCACACCTGATCATTACGATCATCATGTAATACATGAAATGAAATCAGGATCGATTTTAATTTTGTTGATTTATATATAGTTAAAATAATTTCTTATAAATATTTACATTATATATAAGAAATATCTTTGTTGGTTTTGTAATAAAACCAGTACATTATAACCATATTGTAGTTAGTTTTACGATATAATTAAAGCTTTATTCACTTGTGTTAACTTTATTCGCAATGTGACAATAAAGCTCATTGAAACTTACATATTTCCATGAAGTTACTGTGAAATTTATTCCCCTCGTGTCTCACACATGAAAGTTTCCTGAGTTGGGCCACAGAAATTTGTAATGTCAGTTAAGGTTTAAAGAACTTATTTAAAACTTTAGTGAAACGTGTCGAAGAGCTATGAAAATTTAACGTTTTGTGTAATCTATAGTAAAGTAAATGACAAGAATGTAATGACAATGAATGAAATCAGGCGAATCAGGCGTCCACTTCACTAGGATTCCAACTTTCCAATAGAACTGGTCAGAAGCAGCCTGGATCTTCTCCGGCAGTAGCCAGCCTTATCAGGTCGTCTGTCCACCTCTGCGCTGCGCTTGCCAGTCCGTGGCCTCCTCTTGAGAACCTTTCGGCCCCAGCGGTAATTGCCACTTCAATTTTAATTATAGCTTGTCGATTGCGTTTACCTATCCTTAGTTACTTTATTTCAGTTATTTGTTTTTTTTTAATAAAGACCTAGAAAAAAATATGGATAAACGTCATAATTTATTAACTACGTACATTATTCAAAACATTTCCAGAGGGAAACACAATTAACTACATTTTTATTTAATTAACTGACAATAACTCGAATCATTTGTATAAATATGTTGTTATTGTAATATAGATATAAATTAATAAGGTTGTCTTGTAAATTAATTTAAAATAATGTGCAGCCAGATGTTCTTATTTCTTATGCAAATTGATGTTTTATAACAACACAACTTGGAAAACCGTTCTTTTTTTATACTTGTTTCATAAGCGTCTGTAACTTTGCTACGAAAATAAGTTAAGTCCTCTGAGTAGATTGAAATTTCATAAAAGAGAACACTTTTCCTAAATACAGACAGTGAATTGAAATTGAACTCTAAGACAAGTGAATAGAACTCAAAATATTTTTTTTTACATTTTATAACATTGTCTTGTTACATTCCTACTAATAATAATATTATAATTGCAAAAGCGAGTTCGTTCGTTCGTTCGTTTGTTTGTTTTCTACGCTTTCACGCGACTGTCAAGTCTCAACTAACTACTCAATCGATCATCATTAAATTTTGTATACTTGTTGTCAGAGGTACAGAAAAGAACATAGGATATTTATAAAAAACTAATTCATCTAGAAAAAAAGTATTGTTTTCGAGGCATCAGTAAGTAAGTCTGCAAAGCTACAGAATATCTATGATGCGGACCATTCGTCAGCTTTGTACAAGTAGAAGTTGAAGTTGAAGAATTCTACTTGTATTTTCATTTTTTTATGAAAATCGGCATTCAAGTTGACGATCTATTTGATGGTAATTAAGTAGCTATCGTTACCGCTTATCATTGCTTTGAATGCAGTTCTCACTGATATTGATGACTACCTGGATTAAACTATAGAATAATTTTTTTATTGAAAAAATATATCGAATCCCAATATCCTTTGGGATTTTCGAAAAACGAAATTAAGCGCGCACGAAGTTGCGGGTACCAGTTAGTATAGAATAAACTATAACGAAGGATAGAGCAATGGCGTCTCTTACTCGCTTACAATGGCCTCAAAATCACCATTCAAATATTTTCCACAAAAGGGTGCTTTCTATGTATTCTTCTTCTGACGTCAGTCAATATTTCAGTAGCCAAAAATAACTGAAAATGGAGCTGTTGTGTGACACTATTAAGAAAAAAAGTCCGTTTATAATATAAAGGTTATAAATATTTCACACGTAAACGAAAATGTTGTCTCTACTGGAGCCAATATAATAGGCAGCTGTTATAATATTTATACTGCAAATAGTATTCACAGTTTCTTACTTTACTAACTATATTTGATCAGACAAAGACGTTAGTCTAGCAACTGGAAGAGTGAAAAAATATCATTTAAATTTTAAGTTTCAAGTTTTCTTTTAAAAAGAAATACTTGAAATAACTCGAGAACGTTTAATTTTAAGTAATCTCTTTCGGTATAAAATTAATTTCTTTCATTATTAGGATAATTTGTCAAACAAATTTCTGTGCATCTAAATAAGGCGTTTAGAATGTTATTAAATTGTATATTGTAAGTATTTTTACTTTTACTGTTATTACTTTTTTAGTAGATTGTTTATGTAATATTATCACATTTTTTTATTTTTAATTAATTTGCATATATTAATTTTATTGCAGTTTCTTATTAATGATTTCCCATGTAATATGCGGCGAGCAAAGAAAACCAAATATAGTGTTCATTGTTGCAGATGATTTAGTAAGTATTATTAAATAATTATTTGCACGTTTTTAAAATAAAACAGATTTTTTTTTGTTTGAAGGTTTGTTGTTGAAGATCGAATCAGACTATTTGTCTGGGCTAACCTTCGAATCGGTTGATCAGAGTTTGACCTAATTTTTATTAATAGACATTCATTATTTTCTTTCATTATCGTTATACTTATAAAATATTTCGAATAAAAATAAATCTGATTACTGGTAAATCATCCGAAATTTATGTGATTTTTTAAAAATTAATATTAGGTATATATATTTAAAACGTTTTTTACCGTCAGGGTTGGAATGACGTCAGTTATCATGGATCTGATCAAATAAAGACTCCGAATATAGACACTTTAGCATATCATGGTACCATATTGCAAGATTATTACACAGACACCTTGGGTACCCCATCGAGGGTATCTCTCTTAACTGGAAATTATTCTATGCGAATGGGTAAATATTGTACTACTTAATATTTATAAAATAATATAAGAATATACATATTATTATTAATAAAAATATTATATAAGTACCTACTTTAACAAATATTTGTGTCCAGAACAAATCTTAAAGTTTAATGTTTCCGTCATTTAAAATTGTGGAAATTATGGAATTTATTAGAATAACTCTGATGATTATTATAATTGCATATAACTCTCACTCTAACTTATTATAGAATGTTACCAAATATTCTCCAAAGCTTAATGAAGTTATTTAGACAAGCGTATCTAGCGTCTGGACGTCCACCCATAGTGGACAGACGGATAAGGGCCGCGGATCGATTGTGGATCCAGGCAGCTTCTGACAGGTCCTATTAGTAATTACATGAGTACATATGCTTAATGCACTTTTGTGTAATGTTTTAGGTCTTCAAGGTCCCTCAATATTGGGTGCAGAGGACCGCGGTTTACCTGTATCCGAGCGAAATCTTCCGATCTATTTACGTGGTCTGGGCTACTCAACACACTTGATAGGCAAATGGCACTGTGGCAAATCAAGAGAAATGTATTTGCCTACTAATGTGGGCTTCAATAGCTTCTACGGCTTCCTAGACGGATCGGTGGATTACTATACCTACAACCTTATAGAGGTAAGGTACTGCAACAAATTACCGAGTCACATAGAACGTGTACGGTTTCATGTGATTGCTGTGACATAATTTTGTTATATTAGGTTACTTACTTTACGCAATAAGTAGATTACGTATCCAAGAATAGAATCAAACAAGATTATTCTTAGTCCACTTATTAATATTATTTTTTTCAGACAGCAAATGAAAGTACATTTTTCGGTCTAGATTTTTTTAATAACATGGATCCTATTCCAGACCAAAATGGTCACCTTACTGAGATATTAACAGAGAAGGCGGTTAAAAGTAAGTCAACCTTCATTTATATATTTAACTAGCTGACTCCGGAAACGTTGTTTTGACAAAAAAAAATTTTTTTGGGGTATAAATAATCGTTTACAACCTTCTCAGACTTACCGAATATACATAAAAAATTTAAAAAAATCAGTCAAGCCGTTTCGGAGGGTTTCGTTACAAAACAGTGTGACAGGAGAATTTTATATATTAGATTTATATATCTCTAAACGTTGCTATAAAGCTTATAAGTTATTGCAACGATTTTGATTAGGTTCTCAAGATTTTCTCTCCGAAGATTAACATTCGTAATACATTGCAATATCGAAAACAGTTTTAAAAATAAATATTAATGTTCTTACCTGGCTTAATGTTGGTTAAGCCAATCGACGATTTCATGTTTTTGTGTTTTACAGATTATTTTGTTTTTAATATTCAAGAATTTAGGCAAATGATGCTTCTTGAGGGTATTACCTCGTACCGACATGCTTAGCTTTAGGAACTGAAGAAGCATATACTTCATAAGCATCTCCTTTATTAGTTTTTAGTAGGAATAGTTCAAAAAGCATATACCGCTGATTTTATGAACAGCAGTGTATTACGATTAAGACTTGGTAATCAGTCCCCACATGTAGACGGGTCAATGGAACCGTAACCTTCATTAATTAAGGATAGCTAATGAATCTAATAGAAAAACACCTGTGCGCATTGTTTTATAGAATAACTATTTATATAGAAAAGTTTTATAGAGAAACTATATACTAGGTATTTACCTATTTATAAAATAACTACAATATCATTAAATAAATAAAGTAACAAAACAAAACGAATGTAAAAAATAAAGTTGTTTATTATACGGTTCAGGGTTCGGCTAATTGAAGTGAAAAGAGGAAAGACATCTTCGTTAATTATTTGTTTTATTCAGCTGTCTGTTTATTCACAGCCACTTCTCCCTAATTTATAATTTACTTACAAATACCTCCTTTATCTTTTGTTTACATAATAATAATTTCAAGACAATAAAGGCCTTTCAGAAGCATGACGAGCTTTAGCGCCATTGGTCGAGTTGTTGAGGTGCTTCCCTTAACCACAGATTAAATAATAGTTACTACCTTAACGCTCTGTCTCAGAGATCGTGGGTTCAATTCCTAGCACGGACAACTTTGGAACTGAACTTGAACCAGACCAGTGCTAAATTTGAACCCGGCAATCGAACCTAGGAACCCTAGAATAGAGCATTAAGACAACCTTAATAACCACTTATCCAACGGACTCGTCAATACGGTTCTCTTTTTTAAAAGGATAGTTGCTTCAGCTTATGATTGCAGAATATAATACTATAATATAATAATATAATCTATAACGAACTAAAGAATCAAGACACCTAAATGTTTTAATTTTGCACCCAAAAATTTAAAAATTAAATTTTTCCATGTTGCGTAGCCAATATAAAATAATATGATAGGTATGCTTTGTACCAAAAATTTAGTATTTTTGAATTATTTTTTTTAACTTTTTCAGTAATTAGAGAACATAACACGTCACAACCATTATACGTTCATATGTCACACGCTGCCCCTCACACCGGCGGTGGACTGGTTAATCTACAACCGCCCGTCGACGCGATACAAGCAAATAAGCACATTGTACACTCTGCAAGGAGATTATATGCAGGTGAGGTTAATAATAAGTTAGTTATCAGTGCTTCTGTGTAATATAAAAAAAGTTTATTAGTTTTAGAAGTTAATTTATTTCACACAGTTGATATGCAAAAGACATTTATTAAGTTATCGTTGACCTCTTTACTAAACTGTGCTTGTATAATGAAATGTTTGGAAAACATTGTCGTTCGCAGACACAACTAAGTATGCGTGTTCTACGATCTTATTTACGAATTTTGAAAAAGTGAGTTCTAAAAGCACAGCCGCTGTCAGCCTCTCTCCGGGTAAGTGTCGGTGACAGTAGCGTGATACTGTGTATTAGCAGTGTTTTTCAATACCACTAATTATCAAGTTACATAAATATCCAGTTTAAACATTTCAATTTTTTTGTGAAAACAATAAAATTATTTTGTTAATTAACTATTTTGTTACTGTTCCAGGTTTAGTGACAAGTCTAGACAAAAGCGTTGGAAACATCATAGCTGCACTGGCAGAAAGAGAAATGCTACGAAATACTATCATCATATTCACTTCAGATAACGGCTCTCCTACAACTGGCTTAAAGCAAAATTTCGGCTGTAATTTGCCTTTACGCGGCATGAAAAATACTCCTTGGGAGGGCGCTGTAAGAGTGCCGACGATTATATGGCACGAATCGTTACAATCAAAAATTTGGAAGGGATTATTTCATGTAACTGATTGGTTACCTACTTTGGTTAGTGCCGCTGGAGGTGATGTTAATGAACCAATGGATGGTATCGATCAATGGCGCGCTTTAAAAACTAGTGCCAAATCAAAACGTAAAGATGTTCTTATAACTTTGGATGATTTGAACGGATGGGCTGCTTATAGAAAAGGTCAATATAAAATTATTGTAGGAAATCTTGATTACGAAACCAGTAATTATTTAGGCGAAGAATTAAAAATAAGCAAAGAAGAGGATGAAACTTATGAAAATGTTCTATTACAATCGGAATCTGCACATGTTTTCAAGGAAACACTGAATTTACCACTTGATATTGATTTAGTATACAAAATACGAAAAGAAAACAGCATAATTAACTTTACAGATGAATTCGATAAAATTCCTTGTATTCCTACTAATGGTAAGAAGAAAACAATTAATATTTTAAATTAGGTACTAAAATCTTCACTTATAGGTAATATTATAATTAAATTTACTGTTTCAGAGAAGGGTTGTCTTTATGATTTAGACAAGGATCCATTGGAGTCACATGACATTTGGTTTACAGCGCCAGAAATTGCAAGGCGCTTAGTACTTCAACTAAGGTTACTGTGGTCAGAAATGAAACCTCGAAATCAACCTATCATCGATGTGAGAGCAAATCCCTCGTTACGTAATTACGTATGGTCACCTTGGATTGAAAATGATGAAGCCATGACAGAATCGCCAATAAAACCTCCCGTATTCCCACTAAATGTGACAAAAGAAGAACTCCAATATATTGTTGATTTGAATGTAAAAAAGCTTTCTAATTCCTTTCTCACAATTCTTCAAAGTATAAGTGAATCTTTCATGAAAACTGCAAGTAGCATGTTTTCTCTTTAAAGAAAGCGAAGATTGTTTTCCTATACAAATCTACTAATAAAAATTATTAAGTTCTCATTGAAATTTTATTTTGTAAATTTTATTTAGTATTTTTGTTTAGTAGAATGTTACAAATTAATATCAATGTTGGTGATGAATAACATGAGGTTTTATAGTTTCTATGTGACTAGCTCAGTTTCTACTGATACGTTTTATCTATACTAATATTATAAAGCTGAAGAGTTTGTTTGTTTGTTTGTTTGTTTGAACGCTCGTTGTTTCTCAGGAACTACTGGTTCGAATTGAAAAATTCTTTTTGTGTTGGATAGATCATTTATCGAGGAAGGCTTTAGGCTATATAACATCACGTTGCGACTAATAGGAGCGAAGAAACAGTCGAAAATGTGGAAAAAACGGGGAAAATTATTTATCTTTGAGGGCTTCCGTTGCGTGCGCTGCGAAAACCGTTTGAGATACCCAAATGATTCCCAAAATAACTATTCGACGACGAAGTCGCGAGCACCACCCAGTCATTAATAAAATTAAAAAAATAACTTCAAAATATAAATCTTAATAATTTTTTCAAGTATAAATTATATTTTTATGATTAAAATTTTCTCTAGACACCGATTAGCTGGCAATAAGGGATCATAATATTTATAGAGGCATTTGTATACTTTTTAAGCGTACAATTTTGGAATTATCATCATGAAAATAATACTTTTAACTAAAAAAAATTTGTTTACATTGGATGTTAATAATAAGGGATATTAAGGATATTTAATAAGGAATATTTAAGAAGGTTGAGTAGATACTTCATTCAACACTACTCCAGAGGCAGATCGACACGGTTGATGACCTGATCGGCCTGAAATAACGAATTTTACGAACCGACAAAGTCTTTTGTCGTCGCCTCGTCGACCGCCCTTTGATCAGTGCGTGTATTAAAAAGGAAAATTAGCTAGCTTTTCGGGCTGAGAGTGAGAAAGGCGGAGAACTGGAAGGAAATACCATATAACATAATGTAACTACATATTATTTTCGCTAAGAAAGTTTTCTTCTATCTTCTGATTTATATTTTAACTATATAGATATAGTTTATAATAGATAAAATGCATTTTTTTATATAAAAAAACTATATATTCTATTATTTTATAACTAGCTGGTGCCCGCGACATCGTCCGCGTTCTGGATGAAAGGCGATCCCTATGTCCTATGTCCCAGACAACGTGTTACGCAAAATTTCATGGTGATCGGTTCAGTAGTTTTTGCGTGAAAAGTTACAAACATCCATACATCCATACAAACTTTCTAATTTATAATATTAGTACGGATTATTTCTCGAACTGAGGGCTGGACGCCTGATCTCTGAACCGATGACCTCAAAAGGCTGGCAGGCGATGAGTTAGGAGGGTGTAAAACCAAGTAACCTTTGAGTGTGGCATCTAGTAACGCAATGGTGGTCGCATGTAGACTGATGGTAAACAATATATTAATTTAGTGCGTATAAAACAATAACGAAATAAAAAATAGATAAGCAATCTCCCCAAACAATTTACTAGTTACAACTTGAGAATAAATGAAACACGAGACGGTTGATTTCGGACGAAATAGCTTTCACCGTAACCCGGCTTGATTAATCTCGCTAAACTTATTACAAATGTATAGATTGCGCGGTTATATTTCATTCACACACAAGATATATTAACCGAAACAAAACCAGAGAAACGTACCATGAATAAAAGATAAGCTCCATAGTGCGCTTGAACTGATTGCTTGATGTAATTGAAAGGAAACTGGGGGAAAAAAGCTAATGTGTTTCGGAAATAAATAAGGGTTATTTTATGCATTGTTCTAAAAGATCTGTTTAGGTAAACTGTAAAAACTTTTTATATTTTATGACGTAGTGACAGAGTGCATTCCATTACAGTGTACTAATTACGCAATTATATCAGTGTACAGTGTACGCAATTATATCAGTGTAATCATTACACTGATATATACACTGTGCCCCGTGTGGCTACAGTAACCATTCTCTTACCAAAGACGTGAAATTTCAAAATATTATTGTATTCCGAAACAATTTTCGGAAAACAAATGAAGCACAACAAATGAAGCCCTTAATCAATAGTAAGGGATGCCTTAGCCTTCATTCCGTCAGAACCAACATTAAATTTGCTTCATTATGATGTTATTTGTGTTATGATTATGCTTAATCCTATCAAGGTCGGCACTTGCAGCGCAAATGGCGTTTTTGTCGTCGATACATGAAAAAAGTGTATTGAGTTTGGAATACAAAATTTATACTTCAACTAAAAAAGTAGGCGACGAATAAGCCTTAGAGAAATTTGTATTGCACTCATAAAATTGGGTTCTGCATACACATGAGTTCAGCAAAGTTTCCTATTTCAACTTTTAACAATGTAACTTCGCGACTGTTGCCGTATCCTGGAATTACAATGTTGTCATGCTGAATACAAAAAATGCCTACCACTACCAAGACAAATACTTAAGCTGTGGTCACGGTGTCCTTGTGGTTAAACGTTTTCTTTATATTTGAGTTCCGTCATTGAATAGTTATCGCAGGCATTTTGGCACATCGCCAAAGTCTCGACAGTTGGTGCCTGTACTCGCTAACAACTTTATTATGCATTACTTGGTGTCGTGTGAACCTAAATAAGCAACAGTTCAGTTGCCAAGTTTCGGCTTTACATTTTCATTAGATGATGGTCCGTCGACACGTTGAGGCAATTAACACGAGATGCGGTGACATACAAGACTCTTTAGTAAATTTTTAATAGCAGCTATGAAGACAGCTTCTAATATTGTAATAGCCCCTAATATTTAACTTATTTCTATAATATGATATAATATTAAAATATAACTATATTAAAATAGCTTCAACTCTTTTGAAAATTGAAGCATATCGTTTCTCTTAGTCTCTTTTGAAATTGAAGCTGATTTCAATTTGTTTCTTCAAACTAAACTGGAATAAATATTATATTATCTTACCGCACTTATTGTGGGATAAACTAAAATGATATGATAAAATAAAAATATATCAATACAGTAAGCCTCCAATTTGGAAAGTTTTACATTTATATATTTGGATGATATTTATTAAATAACTTCTCAAGTAATAATAGGATATTAACATTTATTTTTGTGTAGTAGACCATACACCAGAGATAATGAATAAATAAGTTCTGAGTAAGTAAGTACTTAATACAGACTCCAAGCCCGATTCTGGAATAGTTGGTCTTACCAATAATCGAACAAATTATATGATATTTAATTTGGAGAACATCGTAAGAACGGTTCAACAAGTTCGTCAAAACATTTGAAGTATGGGTAATTTATTGCCACTGTCAGCGTTCTTCGCTTTTAGTGAATCCTGTAAGTCTACAAGTGGATATTATCTATTCGTTTACTCAACATAGTTTAATGTTCTTACAATAATATGTCAAGGCACAGAATAAGTAATGGTAATAAGTAATAAGTACAAGGTTAAGGGACAATTTATGTTTGATTCTAATCTATCTATGAATTATGTACAGAAAATGTAAGGACAGTTTAAAAAATTGGAATAAATTCTCTATACAAGAATCTTTTATAGTTTTTTGAGAAACTTTTTTTAATTCTCGATATTTAAAAACCTAAACCATTAAAAGTTTAAAATTTTAAAAACCATTAATAGTATTTTAATTACTTAAGTCTAAGTTATAATATAATATATATTTAAATATATACAGTAATCTCGGCAAATTTACACAGAGAAATAAATATGGCTACATTTCAGTAAGAAAACAGTGTAACCCTAAGTTCGTAGTTTTAGCCGGCTATCCGTATTTCTGCTTTAATAGAAATTTTAACATATACTATATAATTGATACATATATTTTAATATAAAATGTGACATAAGTACCTGTAGCACCAAACATACAATACTAAAATTATTCATAAACTATAAGGCCTAACTATAAGTGAGGGTACTTTAATCCGAATATCAAATAATTGTAAATTAGCGCCCGCTCACGCAAGTAGCGATAGTGACATCAAAGGCGACACAAATACGAGTATTGTTATAAATAGAAAGTTAATCCAAGCTTTACACAGATTACCTTGAAATAAATAAAATTGTAGGTAGGTTACTGACTTTTTCAGTCAAATTCCCTGTCAATGGATAGAAAATAAAGACTGACAAAAACAACATTATCCACTTAAAATATAAAGGAGACGAAATATAAAGCAATATTTCGTTGTTCAAAGTACTAATTGACTCTCTAGTTAATCTAACGTTTTGAAACTTTAAACTAAAACTACAAAACACATTTGGAGTTATATTCGTTGTCGTATCCATTTTCGTATTTTTCGAAAAAAAATTCAAAAAGTTACTTTTGAGGTTAATTTTTTAATATGACGTGATAATTAAGATTCTTGTTTTAAATATAATTCCATTTTTATAAAATTTCGAAATAAGCGCTGCAGCATCGTCTCTAGATTAATAATTTCAAAGTAATCTTACTCATTCAAAGTAGTAATAAAATACATATTTTTTAAATATTATGACTTGAATAGAGAGATCATTCAATATGAGCAATAGATTTACATACCCAACTTTTCCTTTTTCTTAAAAGTATATTTTTTATTAATATAAATTGTTAACAAATAATTATAATAAATGGACTGTGAATAAAAGAAAAATGCCAACCAGTTTTATGGAAAAATAAAAATTATAAATTTACGTTTGAGCAATATGTTAGTTTTTGATTGTATTTCACATAGAGTATATTTCATTATATATATACTGTTAAGTTCATAATAATAAAGTCTCATTTTTAAAAATTAAACTTTCTAGCTTTTTTCTCTTAGTACAGTAACTTTTCATAGTTTTATTGCATATTTTACAAATTTCTTTGATCTAATTATGAGTAAAATTATACAACATTAATAACAAAGGCTTGATATAGGTTATATAATAATAAATATTGAGGTATACAGTTTGAGAGGTAACAATAGACCTCGCCAAGATCGGTTCACGTGTCACGTTTGAAGCGGGGATGGCTTGAGCAGGTAAAATTTTACGTGTATCGCGTTACTAATACTTGCCTAATAATAATAATTCTAAATTCGATACACACATTATAAATAGTTGTGATCCTGTTTTGAGTAAAAGTTTAAAGTTAAAAGCTAAGGACAGTAATAGTACCTACCTATTGTTCCTGTCGGTTGGAAATTAGTTATTTAGCGAAAATTCATTATTTGGTAGACGTTATTCTATTGCTTTTGTGATATCAAGAACTTTTAAAAGTTCTCATTTTTTTTAATAAGTACCTATATAAAATAAACACTAGCGACCCGCTCTCGGCTTCGTTCGCACGACTGTAATTTTTTTCTGAAAATGATATGTAAAAACCTTTCTCTCTTTCCATTAGTGAAAATCATTTTAGTAGTTTTTGAGATCATCGCAAACATACACAGGCAGACAAACAGACGCGGAGAAGGACTTTGTTTAATAACACAGAGCAAAACCACTGCCCGCTTCTGTCTGTTATTCCGCTAACTCCTAAACCACCTAACAGATTTTGATACGGCTTTCACCAATAGAAAGAACTATAAAAGAGGAATTTTGTATACACCTATGTATAATTTGCAGAAAAAAATTTCTTCCGCGCGAAGCCGCGGGCGGGTCGATAGTTTTATATAAATTTAAATTATGCAATCCTTGTAACTTTGTTGCAGTTTCTTGCTATTAATTGAGATAATCCACGCATTATGAATAAAAGCAGTTACAGAACATTTTATTGGTCATACAACAAGCATTGCAAACTCTTAATGTAACCTATCTTTAGGCTAAGTAAAGTAACAGATGCTATAATATGTAATTTTCAAACAGGCATTTGGTCTGCGAACTAGAATGACCAGTCTGTCTGTTCGTAACGGCCGCATGACGCAGCGGAGTGAGGGGGGCACGGCAGCCAGCGACGGCCAGCGTCAAACAACGCGTCAGTGCCTCCCGCGACGTACTTTGGCACTTATCGCCCGGCGTTCTCTAACCGTGTTCACTGAACTCGCTCGAACCGTCGATGTAACGCGAGTGTACATTATTGTGAGTTGGATGTTTTTATTGTTTCACCTGGATGCTTTGGCTGTTAAAAATGAGTGGGTCACTAGTGCTGTTGTTACTCATAACAGCTGGCTTCGTGTCCGCTGAGAGGAAAATGACTGTTGCGGAGAAACTTAGAGAAGATGCTGACCTGTCTCAGGTATAATTAAAACTTAGTATTGTTTAGGCTATATTTTGAAGACATTTTAATAAGACATTTTTTATATTTAAATTTTTTAAAGTTTATATTATTACTGGTTGAACCCGGCCTCGCTTCGCTGTGACTAGATTTTTTTTCGTTTCCGCAGGAACTTTGGGATAAAAAGTATATAAGAACACTCTCCTGTTAAAATGCGACCATTGTGTACCAAATCAAAGTCAATCCACAGGCTAGTTTTCGACTATTGTGGACTTTAACATACGAAAGCTAAAATTTTATATAATGTAAAGATACAAATATTATGTACAAAAAATGGCATTGTACAAATCAACTTGATTAATTAGTCAAGTATTAGCTTATTTCATTAGGTACAAGTAAGTATGAAAGTAGGTACTTATCGCATAGGTATTTATTCTGATTAAGAAGTTATTGTTTTGGTTCTCGTTCATAATAGTTGTTTAATTTATTGCGAATGAGAAATGTAAAGTCAGTCACCTGGCTCGCTGACTCACAACGCCTGCCAATTGCTCTCCAGTACTCACAGTACTTAAGTATGCTGAGTAGGAGCTAACTAATTTTATAAATATCTTGTCTTCATTTATATTTTTTTATATTAGAACATAAAAGTTATTAGAACGCATATTAATTTTTTGCCTATCTTGCAATATGAGTATCTATATAAAAATTTCTTGTCACGTTGTTTGTCGCTGATGAACTCCTAAACTATTGAACCAATGTGATAAACTACACTCTGGTGCAATGAAATCGCACATGTAAAGATTTTTTGAAAAGTATTGTTTATTTTTTTTATTTGAAAAGACATATATATATATTTTAAGTGGGATGAAAGGCTATTTCAATACCTATTCAATGATACCATATAAGCGGTAATAAGTTTACCTTACTGCCGAAAAGAGAAGCAAAAACAACAAATACATTTTTATCAGCGGATTTTTGCTTAACTAAAAAGTTCGAAAATTGGGGATTATTAAAAAAAATCACAAAATGTAGTGAAAAAACATTTACTAATAAGAAGTGTTACCCCCTCTTGCCCGAATAACCGCTTGACACCGGTTTTCCATAGACTCTATTAAGTGTTTGACAAAGTCTTGTGCTATGGCTTCCCATTCCTCCTTTAGCGCATTTTGTAGCTCCAGAAGATTGGCTGGAGCAATATTTCTGCCTCTTATTTTTCTTTTTAACTCGTCCCATAAGTGCTCGATCGGATTAAGGTCCGGGCTTCGAGCTGGCCACTCCATCACGGGGATATTTACCTCTTGCAAGTATTGTTGTACTATAGCAGCTGTATGGGGTCTTGCATTGTCATGCATAAAGAGAAAGTTCTCTCCAACAAAACCGCTAAATGGTACGACATGTTCCTGGAGAACTTCCTCAATGTACCGCTGAGATGTCAATCCTCTTGTTTGTCGCCTGATATTGGCCCCCGTGATGAAGACAAGCTCCGTTTTCGCTTCGAGTGAAATGCCTCCCCAGAACATACACGAACCACCGCCGTATGCCACACGTTCTGTGATGCAACACTGGGAGAATCTCTCTGTAGGCCTTCTATAGACCCTTCCTCGACCATCATTGCCGTGAAGACACATCCTGGACTCATCTGAGAACAGGACTGCTCTCCATTGGTCGAGTGTCCAGTGCACATGTTCTTGTGCAAATTGAAGACGGTCGCGGCGGTGAGCTGGTGTTAGATTAGGAGCATTTACTGACCTACGCGCAGTCAGGCCACCTTCGGCAAGTCTTCTTCTAACTGTCCACCGGCTGACTTCCACTTCACGTACCTCTTGAAGGTGTTGTGCAAGATCAACGGCAGTCAGTCGTCGATTTCGCAATGACGTCGTTACGAGAAATCGGTTGTCCCGTTGAGTTGTAGCTCTGGCGCGACCAGATCCTCGTCGCCGTTCATAGCCACCAGTCTCCCGATAGCGCTGGTATACACGACGAACTGAATATCGGCTGATATTCAGCTGTCTAGCTACTGCACTCTGGTTCTGGCCTGCTTCAATTAGAGCAACGACTTGAGCGGCTTTTTCCGGAGTAGTATCCATTTTCTTCAGAATGTTGCAACTGTAGTCACTAGGCGTCCTTTCACGTAGAGCGTTGAAATGCAAATGATGACGTTTTACTCAAAACAGGCCTTTTTATACCTGCAATTGCTATCGCAAACTGCAGTGCGCTAAGTAAGCAATTTTGGGGTTTGTTGTTTTTGCTTTCCTTTTCGGCAGTAAAGTAAACTTATCACCGCTTATATGGTATCATTGAATAGGTATTGAAATAACCTTTCATCCTATTGTAAAAAATATGTGACTTTTTAAATAAAAAAAAAATAACACCATATTTTTCAAAAACATGTTTACATGTGCGATTTCATTGCACCAGAGTGTATGTGTAATTTGGTCCAACATAAAAGATAGGATAGTTTTTAATTTGAACATGGGCGAAGCCGGGAGCGTGTAGCTAGTAATTTATAAAATTTCAACTAAATACTTAGGACGTTTTTCGTTATATTTTTTATTATTATAAACTTATGTTTGCTTGGGCAACTTAACTTCTTATTAGAATTATGGCGGTACTTAAATAAAATAAGTACCTATAAGGGCCTCTTTCACCATCTGTCAAGTAGGCTAACCGTCATTTAAAGTCACATGTCACCGGGAATAATTTAGCTGATATAGGTATGTACCTTTGTTTGTACGCTAAAAGTCCCAAACATTAAAAAGAAAATAATAAAAAAATTCGCCTATCGAAGGATGCACTATACCGAGTGCATAATTTAATAAAACATAAAATTATTTCTAAAAGTAACTAATCAACACTTTACTTGTAGTCGGTGAAAGAGGCCCTTAAGCCTATTTAGTTTGACAGCACCATTGTTAATGATTTATTGTTCAGCAATCTATGAAAGTGTTATGTTTGATTACCACGCGAAAAACAGTTTATTCTATTCTGAAACATATTTTTATGTTTGTACCTTTATTGTTTGTTGGAATTGCTAAGATTTCAAAAATACATTTAACTATATAATTAAAATTATTAACTAACCCTCGACTTTCTATTGAGACCAAACACGCTACATTTGCTGTAAGTTACTAAGGATTTGAGTATCCCGCAGACTACTTGATGATGCAGCATCAGGTCAAGGCGTGTCATGGAAATACCAACTAAGTAACAATATAGCAAATTTCACGTCAATCGAACACTTAGTTGTATCGAATCTTATAAATCGAACTTATCGAATCGATTTAGTTGAAATTTGGCACATAGATAGTTTATTACCTAAATTAGCATATAGGGTACTTTTTATCTTGGAAAAATATTAGGTTTCTGCGGGATTTAAAAAAAAAAAACGACATACAGAGCGTACGAAGTCGCGGACACAGCTAGTTCGTAATATATTTAGAATCCAGCTTACTAGTTGGCGTTTGATTTTGCAATTAACAGTATTGGCTTTCATTATTAGTATAATTTTATGTTTGCGTCCCCAAAAGCAATTTTGTTGAGTCGATTACAACCATTTACAAACCAAGAATTAGTTTTCAAGGTAAGGAGCTTTAAAATTTACTATTGATTTTCACTGTAGACCATTATGGTTACTATCTTATTTTATATTATAATAAACTAGCTGTTGCACGCGACTTTGTCCGCGTTTGTCCGCTTTAGGATAAACTGTGTGTGCCTAATTTCATCCCAATCCAGATCCATTAATCCATTTTTGTGTGAAAAATAAACAACATCTATCTATCTTCACAAGCTTTGGGGGTATTAGTATAACCACATAATATCTAGATGCACCTTTCAAACTGTGAAAGATTTTTTTTAATACCAGGTGCAATGGTTGCGGTGATTACCCCCTATAACTAAGATACAAAACCCGCCCTTTCTCTTTATTTTATTAATATAGATAAATATATAATTTCGTATGCTAGCTGTACATTTCAGTCGATTAACCTTTGATATTAACTGATAATCGTTATCTTGACAATCAACCAAGCACTTCACCACCTAACTAGAACATGTGTAGCCTACATTTATATGTAATACAAAATCTAGATCTAGACAATGTAAAATCCACACAATGTAAAATTGTCCAAGTTTTAATTATACAGAGTTTTTATAACGTCTCTTTATTTTTAAAGATCCCACATTAATGTTATATATATATATATATTACTTGCTGGCGCCCGCGACTTCGTCCGTGTGAAAAATAGCCTATCCTGTTCCCGTACGTTTAAATGTTTATCTACCAAGTTTCATGAAAATCAGTTAATTCGTTTAAGAGTCATGGAGGAACATACATACATACATACATACAATACCTACACTTACAGATTTATTATTAGTGTTGATATTATTATTGTCATAATAAGAAAACACAATTTTTTTAAATCTTTCATTAATTCAATTAAGTTATGGTGAATCGGAGCAGAGATTACTGGAGTTAAAAGAATTTACGTTAATGATGATGGACAGTTTGAAACAAAACCAAATAAAATCGAATGCAGTAATGTCACTGACCTTGGTTATATAAACTGAAATTAATGTCTCAAACGGTTGCATCCTTTTATCTTATGGTAGTAGAGTTGTGGTCCAAGCGTTTAGGAATTAGTGACGTTTTCAATAAAAATTGTTCTAATTAGAATTAATTCTACTTTTCAAAAGTTTTTTTGTTTCAATAGAGTTTCTTGTAGACTAAAGATTTTTTTTATTTTTTAGCTATATTAGTACAATATTAACTTAGAATAGAGAAGTAATTATTCGTTTATTAGCGACTCGCCCCCGGCTTCACATGGTGTTGAAATTGGTTAAAATCGTATTTTCCATTTTTCGATAAACTTTTATTCCAAATTTCGGCTTTCTAAGTTTTCGCTGTGCGTTGATATCCAGGATAAACAATTTTATAAGCATTAAATTAAACTTTTGCATAAAAGTTACAATTAAAATTTAGTTTATTTTAAAATTTAACAAAAAAATTATTATTGTTTTTTATTAAATTAGTCACACAAAGCCCACTTTATCAATACTAATGATAAATGTATTGTATATGTATGTATGTTCCTCCATAACTCTTAAACGAATTGACTGATTTTCATGAAACTTGGTATTAGATAAACATTTATATTACGTGACACAGGATAGGCTACTTTTTTCACGCGAACGCCAGCTAGTATATTATAATAGTACTAATAAAGATTATGGAATAAATAAATATTAGATAATAAATTCTGAGCTAACAACACTAAGTGATACATTATTATTGTTTAGAGTGGCACCTATTCTGCGGTATTTCGAGAATCTCTTGTATCAGCATATTCAATTTGGACACAAATTCTGATGTTGAGTGGAATCCTAAATTAATTAATCCACACACTCCGTGGAGTAATCTCGGTGCTAGTGAACAACTTGTTTTGTTGTATTTTATTGTTCAGTTCTGACACAACCGTATAGTTATGTAACTAATGCCTATAATCAATGTTATGAATCTCAAGAGACTTGAAGGATTCGTAGTTTTACGTCTTTAACTGTCGTATGAAATATGTCAATGTAACAGTTGACAGTAACTGTAAAAATACAGCAAGCAATCGTCAATACTATTTCGTTGTTTACTGGTAGCAGATTGGGTAGCAGCGACTTTGTCAGAGATATACTATTTCGTTGACTGGGTAGTGATTGACTGAATTTTAACCCAATTATTATTGGTATTGAAGCGTTCACGTGTTTGACATACTTAACATTTTATTCAAAATGGAGAAATGTTGTCGTCAGCTTGCATAAAATTTGGTAATAGATGGCGCTAAAGAATACACTCATACATAGGCATGTTATTCCACTTTGAGAAGAACCATTAGTTGATAGGTGGTAGATAGCTTGATAGCACATAAATTGTTTATTTTTAATTAAGGTGTTTTTTAGTTAAGAATAAGGTTTAATAGGAAATTCCTTTATGAATATTCTTGGACCAACCGATTCGTACTCGTCTTACTTGCTTCCTCTTAAGAGGTAATTATCGTGGACAATCGCTCCCTTCGTCAATCAACGGGCAGTTTAATTTCATTTGAGCTTCCTCTGAAGGTTACGACTTATGGTTAAGTATCGGATTACATTACGATGAACAACTCATACTAGGGTTACTTAAAATTAAACCATATCTCATGTTACTTATTGGTTATTTTTTTTAACGGACAATGACAAATTTATGTTACGGATTTATAATCTGAAAAGGCTATGGTAATGTTCAATGTTTGTATAATCCTTATCTTCAAATGTCAATAAACTTAAAGATCTTACTTACTCTATAATATGGAGTCTATATTATTCCAGGAGATTCTGATCGAAAGGGCAGTCAGAAATTTAAGTCAACCATTTTAATTGAAGATTTAAAAAAATGGTCCACGACGATTTATGAGTAAAAAAATCTTGATCTTTTGGCTATTGAGTAGTGTAATTAAATGGATGTAGAGTACCAACTACATACCTATATCCCCCGATTTTGTTATCACATTGTTCTGAATTGCCTCTCACTATGCAATTAGTTCAAAGACGTATTCACTTCAGTTACAGGAGTTAGTATGTAGAATAATAAAATCTACGTAAATACCTACCTACTCCTTTGTCATGTTATTTCTTTTTCTCCACTTGTACCAATTTTTTTCGCTTTAAGCATCCGTTTTTCACATTCCCCGTTCCGTAGTCTTTTTTTTGTAAAGATTTCTTCTCAAAGTTGTAGGTATTTCAAAGTGGACACTCATGCGAAAAGATTTTACTCGCCTAATATTTGAAGTATGCAGGAAAATTGTATTAAGTAGCAGGGAAAATATTCAAGCTATGCGCATTTGAATATAATTATATGAACAATGTTGAAATGTAAATTAGGAATTTGATGAGAAAACAGAGTACACTTCTGAAATATTCGGCTCGCGTAAACCTGAAGTATTTCGTTAACTGTCTGTTACCTAACTCTTAAGTACTGACTGCCTCTGAGCTCACACTGTAAAGATATAGTTAGCATATGATTTAATATTAGTCTATTAGTGTATTTTATATAGGCCTATATAAAACAGGTTAATTACAAGGTCGCACATGAGTTATGTTGCTTACCCAAATAGGCTCAAATATCCTATAAAACAAAATCCCTCGCCGTCTATCTGTCCGTGTCTATCTGTCTATGTTTGTATGTTAATCTATCAACGGATTTTCATGCGGTTTTCACAAGTGAAAGTTTTTTATACATAACTAGCTGTTGCACGCGTCTTCGCCCGCTCAACTTTTAATATTAGTATAGATTTACAGAAAAGACACGTTGACGGGTCACTTGAGGTAGGTGGCTATCATATGATAGAAAAGGACTTTAATCTCGAAAACATATTTGCGCGTTGTTGAATAGGTATCATTTTTTTATGCATGAAGTAATGGCGCAAGCGAAGTCGCAGGAAAACGCCAATAAAAATGCTTAGTGTGGAAAATTTCTCCAACATAAGCTGTAGGTAGCATAATATGTTAGGTTAATGTTAAAATCGTGTATCTCTAACGTTTATTAGACAAATTATTAAGTGGAAACAATATCAGGTACTAACATTGTTAAATTATCCATATAAAATTACCAATTTAATAGTTACATTCATTACATTACTGTTTCGAGTTATTCAAGTAAATTGGGTTTACATACAGATCGTACACGATCGTATTAATGTTCATTAATTTAGATTAACTTTGATTGACTCTGAAAGAGGAGTGTTGTTAATATAATTATTAGGTAAACAGGTAATGAATTGAATCCCAAATATCACTAATTAATAATAAAAAGTTTTCAGTCCCATTTCGTAAATATTCAGAGACGTCTTATAATGGCTTGTTAAGCTGAAAAAAATTAAGTAACAGACGTCATCGACATCTCAGCTGCTGGACGTCCACTTCTGGACATAGACCTCCCTCATAATCTTCTAATAGGATCGGTCAGAAGTAGCCTGGATCCACAGTCGACCCGCGGCCCTTATCAGGTCAGTCCACCTTGTGGGTGGAGGTCCTACGCTGTGCTTGCGAGTCCGTGAACTCCCCTCGAGACCTTTCGGCTCTGAATATATGGCTAAATATTCCAATAGACAACCAGCTAGATATCTAAAAATAAAGATCCAACGCTTTATTAGCAAAAGTATAATGTCAGGCGTTATTTTTTTATTTTAAGAAGTAGCCAAGTCGCGAGCGCCTGTTAGTTTAATATACATTTATCTTTAGTTGTTAACAAAGGTAAATTCGGACACGTACAAGGACGCTGTTGTAATAAATCTTCAAATATATCCTGTCACCGTATCCTGTGTTTCTGGAGGTGACGAAATGCCTATCAATTGACAGAGAATTCAATAAAGGCCTCGAAATGCGGGTTCGTTGGTTGGTCGTGACGTGACGCACTATATCAATAGTTTAGTATTCCTTTCCCGTCTCTATACACCCGCTTCTCGATACATATTTATTTTTATCTCTAATGTTCATAACGTATTTAACGACATTTTCAACTGAAGAAGATACGCACTTAAAATGAAACCACAAACCGTTAAAGTGTTTTATAGGGCGCATAGCACTTACCTTTATGACTTATTTACACTTCATTTACCTAACCATTAAGTATAATATCAAACGGTATGAGTTGTTTTTTTTAACATTTGCCTTTCTAGGAACCTGTCGTCGAGATTCAGGAGAGTATTTGAATCTCAACGACGGTAGTCACCGTCAATCTGCCCGGCTTTATCACTTACTACAAATAATATAAATGTGAAAGTGAAAGTAAGTGTCTGTCTGTCTGTCTGTTACATTTTCACGCCTTAACTACTCAACCGATCGTCATGAAATTTTGCATAGGACACGCTGTCAGGAAAGGACATAGGGTATCTTTCATACAGAAAAAAAATTCCGTTCTTGAGGGATCCTCGCCTGATAAACGTAATTATAATAGCAAAGAAGATTTCAGGTGAAGATTTTTTGGGGCTTTTTTTTTATTTCAACGCGGTCTAAGTCACATACAAATTTAATTAATAATTTTGAGCTTATTATAAGAATAGTGTCCCTTTTACTCCCCACAAGACCACTGCACACAACTGCCCGCATCTATCGTCTCCAAAAATAAACATCAATTTAACCTCGTTTCCACAAGAAATTGATAACGGTTTCATTGAAATATTTTATTCAGGATGTATTTGTCCACTTATCATTTAAATATTAATTTCATTGAAATATTATATGTTCAGGATGTATATATGGTACTAATAAGTATGTTACGAATACGAAATACACTTCATGTTTTCGTGTCGTTTTTAAGTGACGGCTTAAAGTTGACTCTATAAATAAAGTTGTACGTTTAAACCGGGTATGTATGTAAGTAAACGATCAGCGACAGAAATCCAATAAAGCTGTTGTTGGTTTAGTCACCGCACGGCATGTTCCTGTCGGGAACATTACTCGGTCAGGTGGTTGAGATTATAACCTATTTGTATTCACGAGAATACGCCTTCATCAAGTGTGTCTGCGCTCTCGTAGTTTCAAGAGTTATTAAACATTACCACAAACAACAGTTTATCTCATGGAAGCAATTAAAGTTGAGCGTTGGCGGATTTTTCTCGTTTTCATATTATTGGTTTTCAACTGGGAGTTCGGACATTTGTTTCATTTAAACGAGCATAAAAGTTCCACTGCACGAACGAGTAGATACACATTTATAAAACCCGCCTCACTCATATCAGAACTACATACAATCATTTTATTGCTTTTTCAACCAAATTGTACGATATTTTATTTCTGTTTCTTGTGTTACCTTAATCTACTAAATAATTTATTATTACCGTGGATTTCTTGCTGCTATTCTTTGCTTTCAAATAAACTTCAATCATGATCATGGAGGGTCACCTCACTCCGCTCCGCTTCGCTCGGCTCCCCAAATTTATTTCCATGTATACCTAACACGCTCCTCCTCGCTTTGCTGCGCTCCGCTCCTCGTCGCACCTATTTTTGTATTTTGGTGAAAGATTTTTGATTTCATACTTTACGATCTGCCCACTACATATATAGTTTTATACTATTTAAAGATTAGAGCTGATATAGAACGTGATCATGTTTGCTTCAAGAAAATGTGTACCTACATAATTATAGAGTGATTTTTTAAAAAAAAATTAAAGCAAGCCTTTTAACAAGCCTAACAATCTTTCTTGTTACTAAGTATTATTATACAGTACTCAGTGTATTCCAATGCAAACAACCATTAGCATGCGAAGCTCGCGAACACGAGTGGATCGTAATGAAATTATGCCGCGTTTCAAACATGAGTCATTTCTCAATCAGTTATGCCCTTAACACCACACAAGCTGACTCACTTATTATATGTTCGGCATAAAAATTTTATATTATAAAACTCTGCAAAACTGCTATGCATGCACGTACGTGCTGCACAGTTGATGTGCTTGCATTGATTGCATTAATTACACTGGTTTTGTTTTTTTCACTGTAAGTGGTTTTTTAAATAATATTGACTTCAGCCGTTGCTTTGTTTCTGCTAATATGAAGTGAGATTAAATAAAACAAGCTCTGAATGAAAGTTATTTGTACCATCTTAACATGGGTTTGTTTTTCTTTTAAATAGTTTTAATTTATAATTAAGTTCATGAACCCGTTGGATCAGTAAGTGTGCAAGTCTAAGGCCCCTGGTTCGATTCCCGGCGGGGTCGAATTGTATCAATGTGAAAGGGTAAACAGATTTGGATGAAATTTGGCACATAGATAGTTTATTATCTGGATAAACATATAGGATGCTTTGTATCTTAAGAAAATATTAGGTCCCCGAGAGATCGTCTATAAATATAAAAAAATCAGGCGCCACTATCGTTACAGCGAAAAAGATATCTATACTTATATTATAAAGAGAAAAGATTTGTATTTTTGTTTGTACTGAATAAACTCAAAAACTACTAGACCTATTGAAATTCATCTTGCACCTATTGAAAGCTACATTATCAGCGAGTAACATTAGGCTATACCTATTTTATAAAATTACGCGGACGAAGTTGCTTGCAACAGGTAGTTACTCATATATTTACTTATCCTTAATCCTACTATGACCATCAGCCTGTCTGACGACCTTACCATCAAGTAGTATGAACATGATACGCGACATCGCAAACATTAGTAAGTAACACTTGACTTGATAATAGAAGTAGTAAGAATTAACACTCGACAGACAACCCTAATATTATGAGACCGCAGTTTTATCGTACGAGTATGTATAGGTATGACACTCAATAAAAGAGGTAAAGCAAAACTGCGTATTTGCCAGAGAATTAGAGTACGTTACATATCTTTTGTCACGTACAATTTATGTCGAAGCGTGGAATATCATGAGCTCATGACGCTTATAGCGAACGTGACGCGTCAAAGCACATCCCCTATTGTCTATAGAGTATCCGTCGTTATCGCGTTACCCGCCTTCCCCTTTTATACGGCTGCTTCGTTTGTTCAAATGTACACATCAATACTTAAACGTACGCGTAAACGTTCTATAGCATCATACATTGATGTATTTTTTTATGTTACTCTTGACAGACAGGCAGTCACTATGATAGATCATTACTCTATTACCCAATACCCTATTCCTTATCAGTTATCCTTAGCACCTGTGCTGTTGCTTGTGGTATAGGCGCGACAGTAGCAACCTATCATCAAGTGTACAGCCAGTTTATCTGTCAACCTTAATATATAAAAAAATCCCTTGTAGTAGATATACTAGCCGACTACCGTTTTTAAGTTTTTAATATTTTATTGAATTTGAGAGTAATTGTATAATATGACTGTAATTTGTTCTAATCTTCAAATAAAAAAATATATATAAGTATGTAATAGGGAAACGACCGTTAAACAACTTCGTATTCCATCTGACAAATAGAAAATATTGTTATTAATTTTAACAATAAATTTAACATTGTATCTACAATGTAACTTGAATTCGTGTATGAGTGAACAAATTTTAAAAATGTGTCCACGAGCCATTAAGTCCGTCATCGTCATCAATTTATTGCTGGTCCTCTTCCCCTAAGTATAAAAGTCGATGAGCCGTGATATGTATGCCAAAACTTCCACAATGGAGCAATAAGTTGGCATTAGGTATAGCTTATAGCGTTTCCTGGAACTGCACTGAGGGGTTCCTGTTTAATTAAATGCGTGATTAAAGTTGAATTATGAGATTACATTACTACTGCAATAAGAAGATGTACAATTTGTTACGGAAAGGGTATCAAACGAACTACATTGAGAATTGTTTGTTGGTAGTATAGTCACAGATTACTTACTTAAAATTCGGCCCAATGAAATTTACATTCGGTCTGTTCACCCTTTAGATAGAGTATTCAATGTATTATAGTATATAGAACTATTAATTTTTTTGTTTTTTCAAAGCACAACTAAAGTATACTATTATAAGTAATATAAAAAAATAACGAATCGAAACAATAACCAAACACAGTCGTCTTGCAGCTCTGCCGTAAACAACTTATTATAACAAGCAAAACACACGATGGCTTCTGCCTACTTTGCACAAATTGTCAACCGTAGAGCTTCGTAACTTTGTAAATAGAGTAGGTAAAGTTAAAAGGAACTTCAACGAGTTCTTTATAAACTTACAATACTGCAGGCCCAAAGAAGATGAAAGGTACACTAAGTAGGTATATCATTTCCTGTACTTGACAACGTGTAAGCGAAATTTCATGATTATCGGTTGGGTAGTTAAAGCGTGAAAAGGTAACAGACAGACAGGTTAATTTCACTTTTATGATATTAAAAATATTATAATGATTTTTGGTGAGTAAGGATAAGCAGTTTATTTGATGGCTTCAAGGTTATGATCATTGCCTCTAAGGACAAATCACTAGAGGCATGCAAGTATGAATAGAAAAATTTGGTATTTTGTAAGAAGACTCACTGCAACAGGTCAGTCCACTTATGAATTATGATAATCTGTATTCGCAATTTTATTACTCAAGCATTGTATGAGCGTAAATTTTTAAGTAGCAATCAGCTTAGCCTTTCCATAAACAATTAATTTACGAGACCTTTATGCTCCGTCGTTCATCCGTCACAAAGTTGCCCTTTACTTTGTATTGAATTTTTATGGTTGGAAAACGCCTATTAAAACTTTTTCGGCCGTAATAAAGTACAGTAGAATTTTGTTGAAGCGGTTCGCAACAGGCCGGGAAACTTGTCTATTCACTGTCATAAATTTGACTTAGCTGTGTGGCTATTTGCAATTTAAATTGACTTTCCTGTAACACGGTGTCCATCCCTATTTCAAAGTCGTCTATGTACTGTTTACAGAATGAGAATGTATATATTTTATTTGCATATATGTATATCACTTATGAAATGTACAGTTTCTATTAGTTACCCATATAAATTTCAAAGGTCATTAAGGTGTTTGCATATTTGTCAAGTACTCATTAACGCCAAATTTTTTTGTATTTTTAGACGATCTCTCGGGATTCTAAAATTTCTCCAGATAAAAACGACAAGATATACAAGACAGATAAGGATACGTTTTGATCCTCTATGTTAATCAAGGCAATAAAGTACTCTATGACTATAAGTGTGCCAAATTTCATTTAAATCCGTTTAGATATTTTTGCATTATTGAGGAAAAAACATACAAAAATACACATGTTCGCAGTGATATTATTAGGATTACAGTTCTTCAATACTTTGAAAAAAACTAAAAAAAAAAATAATCAAGACAGATGGTTTGGTAATAAAGCGCACTAACGTTGATCGTCCCATATTAATGATAACTTTTATTAAATACGGTAAACACTAAGACCCTGACACATTTGGCCGTAATCCGGCGACTTACATATTTGTCAAAGCAAATGGTTTTTATGCCACGCGTATAATCTCTTCTGCTTTTTTTTGTAATATGTTGTTTGGGGTATAAAAATGTGTGTTACGCAACACGCCATTGTTAGCTCACGAACACGCATCTGACATACGAGGTCCCATTGTGCAGGATAATTGAAAATGCGGGCATAATCGATGTTTACGTAAATCATATTTTTGGAGCATTCAGATTTTATCTATACTAACATTATACACAGGTAAAGTTTGTATGTATATGTTTGTTTGTAGGAGGTAATCTCTGAACTTAAAAAAAATCTTTCATCAATAGTTCGAATGGAATTCTGGTTTATTCCCATCTCGGCACCTTCCCATCTCGGCACCCTCGATGTTTTAGCTTAAAAGTAGAGTCCTCTTTCTCTACAGAATATTTGTTGCACATTTTTACGTACAATCAATATTTTTTGAGATAAATGAAAAAGGGGTAACTAAAATATATTTTTCAACATATCTCTTTTATTATTAACTTTAGGGCCTAGTGTTACAGGAACAAGGTTGTTCGAAATTAAATTTTCAATTATTTTTATCTCTACGACTTTGTTCGCAGAACCTACTTAGTTCAGACAACCGCATTAAAAGTAGGTAAATTGGATAGAAGCACTTTAAGGACTCGTTCCGGTTTGAAGCGAAGCCCCGGCAGGGCACCGCTATGGCTTCCGCCTAACACTGACCGCAGGATTTTACTGAACACCTAAATTTAACCAAATCTAATATTACAAAGGTAACAATAGAAATTTCTGTATGTGTCTACGAAACACACTCACGCTATGTGTTGAACTGGTATTATTCATTCTATTCTAACTATTCCACAAATAGATACTTACTTAATGCTTACCCAAAATATGATTTTTTACTTTTTCTGTAGTATAGAAGAAACTATTAAAAAACAATAAGAATAATTTGTACTTATAATATTGTGTAAAAATAATCATAACCTTTTTAGAGATAATTATTACCTATAATAACTTTCTAATATAACCTACCAAAGAATTGATAAACTATATATTTGATTAAAAAGAAATAAAAAGTTTTTTCTTCTATATTTTACTCAACACATTTCTTTCCGAAGGAACGAATATCACAGATTGTAATTCAAAGTATTTATTATAGGTGCATATATAACACTAATTCCATTAATTGACTATGTGCCGCTTTGAAAGGGAAAACCATTATAATTAACGAGAGCCTATTATGAAATGAGCTATTGTGAAGGAAAAAGCTTAAACAACTATGAAGCTTCTATATCTAGAATGCGCACCAATAATGGTGAATAATTTATCTTGTTGAGGCTCGTTTTTCTTATCAACACGTTGAGTAAACAAAAACGTCATTAAAACTATATTTATTAATGAAAATTGAAAAAAAAAGGCATAAGTAATCAAATATAGAAGTAAAAGCGTCTTTCGATAATGGACACATTATTGGATTTGACCGGTCAAAGTGAAGCGCAAAAAACTAGCTCACTCATCACTTAGTTCACGAAAGGCGCGGCCGAGGATGCGTTTTAACACTTTATTGTATTGGCTCTACTAAGGTTTACTAAGTAAAACTAGTATAGTAAGGTAAGTAGATGCCTTTTAAAATTGAAAATGACCAGCCAATCATTACTAATTATATAAATAATAATTAAATTGATATTAGCTCAATTTAAGTTGTAAAATTTTATTGATCTTATAAAATTTCGGTTTTTAAGTGAGTTGTTAGTTAACTCGAACGAATTATTAATATTTTTTATTCCTCTAATCTGCGACAACTATTTACAGTAAAATATAAAATATAAAGTTAATATAACAATTAAAGGTACAGTTAAACGCATTAAAATCCGTTGAGTACTTTAAAAGATCTAAGCGTACAGACGGACAGACGGCAGAGGGAGTTTATTTTTATACTATGTAAAGATCGGTTTCATTGTATTTTTTCAGTATACCGTATTAACAATACCCTATTTTTCTTATAAATATAATTCTTGAAACATTTCGCGTTCAAACTAAAACCTATGTCATAAGCAGGGCAATCCTGAAATGAATGATTACCGTTTTGGAAACTCGCCGAGTCTGATTTATTTGGGTCCACTTTCTAAATAGATGGGAATGCTGCCCTCGTATCATCAATAAATGTTCACAAAAACATCACTCAGTGAAACTTGGAACGTATCTGGTAAGAATTGTAGGTGTGCTCGTGAAAAATTGTTGAAGAGTAGAGTGAAAGGGGCGCGCTTTTATGAGAGAATCGTGTTTCTTTGCCATTTTATATGGGATAAATTAAAAGGAGAACAGTTAAGTTATATTGTGGAGCGGTTGTTAAAATTGTAGTTAAAATTTTAACAACGTCTGCTATCGTTCGCCACAGGTTCATATTGAATGCAAGAGCGCACCACTTTGAGCAAGCGTCGGCAAATGAAAAGGTGTGCCCCGCAGGAAACACTCGCTTGGTGGTCTAATATTCATACAATAGATTTAATAGTGGTTGGTATTAAATTTCAATTACCAAGTAATAATAAAATACATGGTAACATTTTTTTATATACATTATATTTACTTAATTCTTCAGTTTTTATACAGTTTTATAAGTACAAGTTTTGAGCGAAGAGAATTTTTGGTTATTGTTTGTCTTTTGTTTAAAGTTATAAAATAAATTCCTGTTTTCATATGGATTCTAAATTATCCGAAATAAATGTTATTTTATATATAAAACCATTTATTACTTAAATTTTATTGGCAGTAAAACCAAACGGTTTAATATTCATTGTTATATGTTTACTAACTAACATTAAAATTTACCAATATTCTATTCTTCCTACAAAGTGTCACAAACTATAGAAAGAAAATGGGGTTTGGGTGTGTCGTAGACATGTCCGTGTGTTTTATGTGAATACGTGTACTACATTAATATTTTCTTTAAGCGCACCAACGAAATACCACCTATTATATAATTAGTATTTATGCAAAGAATTCTAATATACTATACATACCAAAAAGTTCTTTAATCGTTTAGCTATCTATTGTTGTAATTAAATTTTGCATCAAAATGATAGATTAGTAGCTACAGCATCAAACTGTATCCTCCGATTTTGTTATGATTTTCTGAACTGCCGAAGCAAATTTAAAGACGCATTCACACTAAAACAAAAATGTATTGAATTTTACTTATTTAGGTACAAGACATACTTTTTTGTAATTTTTGTATAATTGAAATCGAAATTTCATCAACTTTTGTATAAATTGACGGAATTTTTGTATATTCGCCTTTAGAACTTCGACATGGAATATTTTTTCATACACCCTCGCATTGAAAAATTTCAATACAAAGTGTTCAGGTTATTCGCATTTTCCTCGATTTTCCTCTATGTTAGCTTAATATATTCTTTACTGAAACATTTTTAAAGGTTTTATTAAATTTCTATAATTGTCAGGTTTGCTTTGTGCCTGCATATTCCCTGACACGTTATTTATTTATAGTAAAACCTTTTCTTTATAATGCACTAGCGACCCGCTCCCGGCTAATTCCAGGATGCAATTTTTTTTATGTACATAAAATTTGTTCGTTATTCCTCTTTCCACAAGTAAAAACAGTAAGTAATTAGTGGAGAATATTTTAGAAGAACTATAATTTTTATGTCTTTTAAGGTTTAGTATACGTAAGTCATATAAATATATTTTTCGCCAACTTAGTTGTAATTTTTTTTATTATATATAAAAAATATTACTTACCTATTATTAAAATTATATATTTTTTTATTATATAAAGTTTTATAGGTATAAAACTGCCTGGAAAAAATATCTAACTGGTAGTGAAATCTGCATCAAAATCCGTTGCGCGGTTTAGCTAGCGTTAGCGGAGTTAGCGGACATACAGACAGACGCGGAAAGCGACTTCAATTTATAACTACTATGTAAAGAAAGATTGTTCCGCACTGTTATTACTTCAGACAATTAAAACTTGGTATAACTTGTACTTAGGTACGATAGTGTTTATGGTTCAACCCCTATCCGACAATATAATAATTTATAATTAAAGGACCTTCGAAGAATCCATATAAATTTAACCTATTTTACTACAACAGACCTTTGTGTAATGAACTTGGAAGGTTGTATTGAGGGTAAGCTTATTCTATTGGAAACTAAACTTGGTTATGCAAGCTTATAGTAAATTTAAATCTAATACAAGGTCTCTAAAAGGAGAAGCGAGGAACTTTGCAAAATTTTATGTAGTAAATAAGTCACGCAGCGCTCGATATGCGATTAGATTTGCGATAGGTATGCTTACAGTATCGTCTTTAGTTGTCAATTCGCATGTGACATGTAAATAAAGCTCTATAAATAATATTTTATTGTTATTTTTGGAATTAGTAAGAATTAACTAGCTATTTTCTACGGGTGTACCTAGTTGTATGTTAGATTTATACATATGAATAGATTAAATAGATATAAGTCGCAGTCCGTGTCTGCCTGTTTTTACGCTAACTTGAAATGAAAGAACCGATCAACGAAGAAGGTTTCTGATATATAATTGTAATGATTTGTAAATAATGGATGCTACCCTATATCCTTTTCTAAATCTCTGACAACGTGTATACTAAATTTTATGATGATCTATTGAGTAGTTGAAACTCATTTTCAAACTCACTTTCCCATTTACAAAATTAGTATTAGTATTTATAATAGTTGGTTATAACTGCGGAATAATATTTTCTTTGTATACAAAAAGAATCAATAAGGTTTTGTTATAAAACATGTTTCCTCTCACCACTGACTGGCATTCATTAACCAATCCATCTACAATCTTCAGCAAACAACGCTTGAAACAATATTTTGAACACTACGGATTTAAGTCGCTATCTTCGATTTAAAAACGAAGTTGGGAACTGGCAAGCAGTTTTAAGGGCTTCCGGACATTTTGTGAGTTTCCACTTTTGCAGTATAAAAGAACGCCGTAATAGACAATAGTAACGTTTGAGAAGGCACTCTAGCCGATGCCTGCTCGAATGCGGGCTTCATTGTTCTCCGAGTTCATCCGTTGTCTGCCGTTTATGCGCTTGACATTCAACCTTTGTCTGTTTTCTTCATAAATTGTGTTTGAAGCTCGTTAATTTTATACACTAAAACTGTATTATCTCACGCTAATTATTTTCCCATTCTTTCCTTCTCTCGTGATCATTGCAAATTTATATTTGGGAATTTGTAAAAACAACCGTACTACTGACACTACACGGTAATTATAAATCTCACTAAAGAAAAGAAATAGAAGAAAGTACATATAACTTCGAATCTCAATCTCAAGGGACCAAGCATTTTTCGTGCCAATCTTCTTATGCATTAAAATCAGTTATGGCTAGTTTTTTGGAAAACTTCTCAGCTGAATAATAGCTGAATATAAAAAAGCTGAGGAGTTTTTTTTTGGTTGAACGCCTTAAATCTGGAACTACTAGTCCGACTATAAAATATATTTTTGCATTTAATATCCCCATTCTTGAGGAACTTTATTTATCATCGAGCTATGATAAATAGCCTACAACTTAGAAATTAATGCGGACAAACCGCGGGACACAGCTAATTCATAAAAAGTTAGATCGTAATAGTATCTTCAAAGTCTTTGTTTGTTTAATGTTAATTTTATCGTATCGCGAAAGAAGGTTAATTGAAATTGTATAATATAACCTTTTGTGACACATCAATGGACTGTGATTACCGATAATTTTCCTTCCGCTATAACTAACAATAAGGCAGAAATTATTAAGTAGGTACCCACTGGCAGTCAGTCGTCGCGCAATGAAAATTTAAAATAATTAGACCCCGTTCATTATTCATACGCATAGAGAGTGCTCGTTAAGGTTATCACAGTAGCTGCTTCGTTATTAACGGTTGTGCAGGTCGTGCGTGTACGGAAACAAAAGTCAACCGGCCCAATGTTTTATTTGGAACGGAAATCGGGGTCTAATCAGCCGAACAAAGTCCCGGACGATTGTACGTGCAAATTTAATCAGTAATATCCTCCCCTCGAGCTACATCAGATTTACACTCGAGGAATTAGCGGTTCGGGGATTGTACACTGAATTGTTAAAGTGGCATACACAATTGTGTATTTCATGTAGCGTTATATTATTTGAAAATTATATGGCGCTGAAAGTAGTCGATAGCTATTAGAAAGCACAATATCGCTCAACGAGATATGGAGTGGTCTATGGTTGAGTTTACTCTGCGAACTAGAAACAGTAGATGAGATCCATAAACAAACTTACCAACATAACTTAACAGATTAGTAAGTTAACATGGCAAGTAATTGAAGATAGGGAGTGAATTTGGATGACAGAATAATTAAATGAACGAGACATTTATTGAAATTTTTATTTTATCATTATCTACAAGGTTTTATTTGTTCATTTATTATTTTACTAGCTAGTGCTCGCGACTTCGTCCGCGTGGAATAGTTATTTTGGGAATAATTTGGGTATCTCGAACGGTTTTCGCAGCGCACGCAACGGAAGCCCTCAAAGATGAATAATTTTCCCCGTTTTTTTCCACATTTTCGACTGTTTCTTCGCTACTATTAGTCGCAACGTGATGATATATAGCCTAAAGCCTTCCTCGATAAATGATCTATCCAACACAAAAATAATTTTTTAATTCGAACCAGTAGTTCCTGAGATTAGCGCGTTCAAACAAACAAACTTTTCAGCTTTATATATTACATTACTAATATATAGATTACTAGCGGGCCTCCCCAGCCTCGGACGGAATTTTTTTAATGCAAATTATATATAAAAACCTTTCTCCTTTAACGGTTTTATCATTAATGAAAACCGAATTAAAATCCGTCTAACAATCTAACAATAAGCAGAGGGACAGATGGCGGGAAGCTACCCTTGTTTTATACTGTGTAAATGTACTGATAATATTTATTTATGAACGTTTAAAAATGTTTAAGAGTCTATATTAATTACATTTGTATAAAAAAAATGTCTGGTCGCTGGACTCTGAAACCGAGCTTGTAAACGGAACAAATTTTCACAAAATCTGAGGTTACATTATTTAAAAATAGTGCAGAGTTTATACCTAGTATGAAATAGTGTTCAGTGCCCCAATTCCCTTGTTTGTGCGACTGAGATTTAGGGTTGTTTGAGGGCATTCACCCTGAACTAAAGTTTATCTTGCCAGATCCCTGCTGGCGCCAAGAAGGCTCCCACCTCGTCGCGACACCTCGGCGCCAACTTTTAATCGGACTGCAAAAGCGACGCATTTGCAGATCCGCAAATTGCTTATAAAATAAATTCAATTCACCTTTGTAAAGTGTTTGTTGTTGAAAATGCAACCAGCACTTGAAAAATGTTACTTTTCTTTTTAAATTGTATATTTTCATTTCATAAGGTTTTGCTAACTTTCAACCCCACTATATTAGTCCTTTATCAATTTTTATTTAAAAGTCAAACTTATGCAATATGAAACGTGATCATCAAAATCAATAACAATTCCTCTGTCAAACATATGGGAGAAGCCCTTGCAGACCGCTTACTAATTTTTTTTTTCATTCCTATTTATACTGTACATTTATAAACTTTATACCTTCTTTTTGTATACACTTTAGATATTAGTTTGTAAATACTGTAAAATTCTTTTTGTTATCTTTATAATAAATTTATTTGTAACTTATAAACTTTGTTGCTAATTTAAGCGAACCGGTTAAACATTTGGATGTTTTCTAATAGCTTTTCCAATTTTTTTTTTCCAAATTGAATATATTATATCGAAAATTCCAATAAAATAAAATCTCTGGGCGCGATGAAATATATCCTGTAAATCGTCTGAATAAATCTAGTTGGATTTCTTCACGCCTCCTGTTTTATGGCCTTATTCAGCGTGACTTACACAATTGGCACGTATTCCCTAATAGCCCATCGATATCTTTATCCCGTTACGATTCAACAAATTTTCTTTTTACGCATTGATTGATTGCAGGTGATAAAATTAAACCTTTAGTAAGGGTTTTTTTTTTATTGAAAGCCCTCATGAGAATGGTAGCTTTATAGACGTTTTTTTTCACTTGCTCACAAGTTTTTCCTCGCAATGTCATTTAGCGAAAGAATTCGATTGTTTTGTTTCTTTGAGCAGTATTATTTCTCTATGTCAGTTCCAATAACCCGTATCCCTTGAGCTATTTGGTTGGCCCAATGTGATTTCTTTTACAACCGATACGGATTTCGCTTTGAAGACACATTTATTCTAGATATATATTAAATGAAAATAGAAAAGTTTATACATAAAAATGGTATCAGCTTCACACAGATAGGCTTCGTTTCAATCTTTGCGAATTTGCGAATACTTACTCCTCTTTTAAAAAAGTAAGTAATTATTTAGTTTTTATTATTTAAATATTTTGTTACTCAATTGAAAATAAAAAGAAGAGGCAATATAAAACTGTTTTATTATCTAATATTTTTAAACGACGAATTTCCTTATCATTGCAAAACGGTATTATGTACATTTTATGATACCAATACTAATACATTGATGATGATACAAAATATCTATACCTACTTTATTATCTGTATCTAGACATAAGTAATATTATAAAACAAAGTCGCTATCCGCTTCTATCTGTTTTTCCGCTAAACCATTCAACGGATTTTTAAATGAATTGAGCTATAAACAAAGAATGTTTGTAATACAGTAGATACGTGTAAATATGAAAAATGCAGTTTTTGTTTGTCTTACGAAGCCCATGTTTTTACAATCAATGGCGACTTTTGAATTAATTTCTCTGTATCGTAAATTAATTACAGAATGCTGCTAGTTTTTAATACTATGCCAACTATTTCATCGTATTTATATTCCTGGCAAAGGGAAAATGCAAATTTCGTCTTGTGACTTTTGGGAATAATTCTGTAGTTATCTTAAATTAGTTTTTATAGACCAAAAGCCAAAGTATTTTATTATTTTATTCATTCAACAACAGATCATACAACTGATTTTTAAATAAGAATTTTTAAATTAGACGTTGTTCTGTTCCATAAATAAAAATTCTCTCTCATTTTTCCTTAAAATAATAAGCATAATGTCCCGAAAGCCCGCTGATTCAGCAACGGTTTATGTGCCGACAAATGAGCCTAACAAACTGAAACAATTTCTTGACTTTCCTCTCATTAATTAAGTGGGTTTTGACTTGTATTCTCTTCTTAACTGATTTAACAGAATACGAAATTGTAAAATATCTTGCAAGTTTAAATTTCAAGAAAAACTTTATACCGTGTTAAATGAACTTTGAAATAGCCATGACATTATGCGTTTATAATATAAGGGAAGTTCTATAAATATAAAATGAAAAATTATTCTCCTTTGCGAACTTACCTGTGCTTCCTAATTTCAATATAAATTTGATTATGAATTGGTATGTAGGAAATTTCTAAAAAATATACATTCTTTTTTATATGATTAAGGACAGTGGACAGGTTGGCAACCTACTGTATCAAAATAAAAGTTGTTACACAGTATATATCATAATAATTAAAATATTACAGAAAAAAATCCTGCAGTGTCGCAAAACACTGAATTCCCCTCAACTACAAGGAATAATGCTTCTGTTCTTAGGCGAAGGTCCACCTACCATCAGATGTACCTTAATAGTATATAATAATAGAAAAAAAAAACATATAAAAATTAATCTAACGGAAAAAATATATATTTAGGCATTTACGGGCACCCTCTTTAAACTCTCAATAATAATTTATATTTCATAAAATACACCAAATGCATATATTTATATAATAATTATATAATATAAAATAATATTTATATATAATATAAAATGCATATAATAATTTACACAACAATATGCCGTATTAACAAGATTTATTTAAGACAGGTTTCTGCATTAAGCTCGTTAATTCTAAACGTCAATTTAAAAAGCTTCATTGTACGTCTTTGTATTCCCCTTTTTGCAACATTCTATAACTTCAATCTGGTTTCATCAAATAAATCTTTTGATAACAATCATATGAGGATTAGTTGAAGACGCGCCCATTCACAATTCACTAAACAATTGCTGTCTATCGGATGAAAGAGTGACATATGTCGAAACAGAACATTAGTGGATAAATAAAAATACGTTTACTGTATATATAAGTCTTATAAAAACAAAGTGAGTGAACATCGATGTCGTATTTCAGGAAATTTGTTCCACAGGGAACTGTTTACTTGAAATAAATTTATGAAGTAACTTCGGGATTAAAGTTGCTTTCACATGTTTCTTTGGAAATATATCCACTCTGTATTAACTTCTAAAAGGCAATAATATTAATATACTATACTACCTGTTGCACGCGACTTCGCCCGCTTAATATTTTTTTTTATAAAATTAAGCCTTTATTACTCGCTGATAATGCACCTTTTTATGGGTGAAAGAATTTTCAAAATCGGTCCAGTTAGTTTTTGAGTTTGTTCATTACAAACATATAAATCTTCTCTCTATATAAAAACGAAGATATTTTACTGTTATCTTTTATTTATAAAATACTTACGATAATCTTTTTCCCTGATCTATTGTTTATGTACCACGCTGCTTTGAAGGAAAACATCTCATGAATCTTAATCTTCGAAGCCTTAGGCTTCAAAGACACAATGAAGTCTTAAGCCATTATACTATATCTATAGCATAGAATATCTATAGGCTTAGCTTCGAGGCCTTTGCCTATTAACTGGACGCACTATTGACTTAGATAAGTAACTATTGATTAATCTGTGGTCAACTATATAAATATACAGAGATATAATTCAAGTCACAATCATTCGAATTCGAAGAGTTCGAAATAATATAATTATCTCGATTTAGAGTTCTCACTTATGTATTATAAATAATTCCCTGTAATAAGACAAAATTAATATTATAATGGAGTTAGAAATGTTTAACAAGTTTCGAGACAGAACGACGTTCCATCAAATTAATCTTAACAGGACTGAAATCTCTTGCCCATTTTCCCGTAGTTGTCTTGTGGATTGTTACAAGTTTTAAATGCAATTTACTGTCCTGACATAACAACAAGAACAAGACGAAACCTTGAAAAAATTTCCTTCACAAAGCTCACGATTTTTTAATAATAGTAACGCTGTTTTTATCATATTTTATAATAAAAAATATAGATATGTATGTAGTGTACATTACACTCTGTATGATACTAGAGACTGTATTAGAACCTACATATGTCTGAATTAGGGTCTCTTTCACCAACTACAAGTAAAGTTTTGATTAGTTACTTTTAGAAATAATTTTATGTTTTATAAAATTATGCACTCGGTTTAGTGCATCCTTCGTTAGGCGATTTTTTTTTTATTATTTTCTTTTTAATGTTTGGGACTTTTACCGTATAAAACAAAGGTATATCAGCTAAATTATTCCCGATGACAGGTGACTTTAAATGAGGGTTAGCCTACTGGACAGATGGTGAAAGAGGTCCAACAGTTTAAATTTATTTAGAACATTTATAATATTGCCCATATTTTTATATGTTTTAGTCGTCAGACATGGTGATGGTCAACTTGATGGTAGGTGGCTATTGTCGCCTGTTACTCAATTAATCCTTACAATAGTGTTACAATTTGGTTACAATACAACTAAAATATTTCTTAGCAAAGTAAATAAACATAGAGAAATACACTGCAAAAAAATATGCTTCATAAATCTCAATACCAGAGATTATGAGTATATTTTAGAAGAAAATTTTCATCAAAGAATTCCTCACGAATACCCGGAAAGCAATATTTGAAGTCGAAATTTCGTGGGCGAGTTATCCCTTTTATGTAACGCAGTATGGGGAAATACTTTAAAAGAACTCGTTACGATTTCTCTTTCGTGAGATTGTGTTTTAGCATCAAATTAAATTGTAAATAAAGTGGCAATAAAAGCTCTTAAACACAATAAATGCTTATATTTCAACCCTAGTAATACTCAATTCAGTAGTTCCTCAGGGGTGGATTTTATTTGTAAAAATGTCATACGCGTCTCCTGCTGGGTAGACACAATGAATTTAATCTGATTAACGTATAGTCACTTTTGCATTTGACGCTTTGTAAACGCTTTCGGATCAAGATTAGGGCTTCACAATGTAATCCTGTACATTTACATTTCTCGCTAACAAAAGGATTGTTAAATCCGTGTTGAAATAAACAATTTCACACGTTTGTTATTTGAAGAGGGGAGAGCGTTCCGATTTTATCGATAACTCAACGAGATAAATTCAATATACTTGTCTATACTCGTTTTAGTTATATACAAGGTTTTTTTTTTTTTTCAATTTTATTGTTAGTTATACAATGTTGCAATGCAACATGTTAACTTAGCCCTTCTGTTTTGCAATTTTTTGTTATGTATATTTTTGTGTAAATACACAAACCTTCTTTGCTTATCGTTGTTTTTGATGGTGATTTCTTGATATTAAAATAATAATTTTACAATTACATATTTGGTTTTTCCTGAGTTTCTTGTCAGAAAATAGGTAAACTAAATTTAACACTGTTAATAAATGTAAATCTCTTTTTAGTGGTAATGTTTGTATAACGAGTAAAACATAAAATTATTTCTAAAACTAACTAATCAACACTTGGTGAAAGAGACCCTAATACCTACTTATATTTCAAAATTATACTTTACATTCACAGTTCCTGGTACGAAACTAAATTAAAGCCTGACCTTTTCGGATTTAGACAAGCAACTGACAAGTACTTCATATCCCGCTACACGTATTTCTGGGAAAAACTGAAAAATATCACGTTACGAAATATCAAATAACTGTAAGTGAATCACGGCACTTTGGTTAGGTTTTATGTCACTCCTAACAGTATATATTGAGGAAGTGGCTCCGTGAAAGAGTGAAGGTTGGCCCCATGTTTACTTTATGGCGTCAACCGACCCACATTTGATCTTTCACTGCACCATACATAAGCACTCTCTTTGTGTAACTTTCGATAAACACTATAAACAATGGGGTTGGGTGCGTTACGTTGCACCTAAAACAATGTACGAGTAAGTGACAGTCCATAGATGAATGATTGGTCTCACTGCGCTCGACTAGATACCGCCGTTGTACTTGTAATATGCGGCATAAAATACTACGCCGAATTCGGCGTACCCGAGCCAGTACACTGCAAACTGTCTGTGATATGTACGTGCCGAATGTTTTATTAAATTTTGAGCTTACAAAATGCCAGTTTGTGTAGTGAAACTGTGTAAAAATATAATGAAACTGTGTAAAAAGTGATAAAATAGTGACGATGTTTTACACACGCTACCCAATAAAAAGTTGCCGCATTCACGGAGCTATCGTTTGTGTATAGCGCTCTATCTAGTCGAACGCAGTCGAACGAATCAAATATCTTTGTGACAGTCAAATAAGTTTAATGTACCGTGTAACCTATAATGTATGGACACGAATTACGCTAACAACTGATTTGTGGCATTCATTCTTAATGGGATTTGAATGAGTTCTTTTGTATGTGGAAATACTAGTAACGCGCTTCAAGCTTCCCTCGTATCTTCCTACGTTCTCAAAGTCAGATTACTCCAATTTACTTCAATAAATCCAAAAACTTATTTACCATTTCAGACAAGTCAAAAGGTCATAAACTACTGAGTAAATGCAAAACAATTCCAAGTTCCTCTTGACTTTGTAGTTCAGGGTAAAGTCCACTTTAATTCGTCTTCTAGTTCAAAATATCTACACAATTTTAAGGACGATGCTGTCGGTAGCGCGTTATTAAATGAATTTTGTCATTGCGGACGGGAAGCGGCTCTAATGACAGACTTGTGGTTTGAATAATTACAGCAACCGCTCCCAGTATAATTACGGGCGATCATATTTCGATTCCTGAAGAGGAAAAATTTACGCAAAATATTTATTAATTTGAAGCAAAACACTTCATTATGTTTTACATTTAATGAAAACAGGTTGCTTGCGATCCGGTACAAAATATTCTACGCAGAGTTATTTTAACTGTTCATAAGAAAATAGAATTTATCTCTTACTTATTACATTAAACATTTCGCCGAACAAAGGTTCCATAAAATATTTACGTTGAAAAAATTTTATCGCGATATTCCCCGGGCAAACGTATCCAACATTCTTCGTTTCATAAATAACAAAGCTATTTTAATATTTGATATGATCTGTGAAGTAGTGATTTCATGGCTCATATTTTGTATTTGAAAAGGCTTAGAGGAAATAATATGTGTACTTAATTATTTATTCTTAAGTAAACTAAACATCTTCTTTATAATATGATTTAGTTCGAAGAATGAATAAAATTTCATTGTGCACCCGGTAACAGATGGCGCTGATATATTTATCTAAAAATATATTTATCTACTTATTTTTAGTAGCTAAACGTTTAGAAATCAATTTCCTAACCATTACACCTGTATGACAGAGCAGTGCGCGAGTTAGTCGGGCGCGAATAATTTTATTGAAATAACTTTGTATCTAGTTACATGATGTATGTGAGTACGTAAGTACCTACACGATTAGAAGTATGAACAAACTTTCATCAAAGCCAATCATCATCATCATCATCTCAGCCGTAGGACGTCCACTGCTGGACATAGGCCTCCCCCATAATTTTCCAATAGGACCGGTCAGAAGCTGCATGGATCCACCGCTGACCCGCGGCCTTTATTAGGTCGTCTGTCCACCTTGTGGGTGGACGTCCTACGCTGCGCTTGCTGGTCCGTGGCCTCCACTCGAGAACCTTCCGGCCCCAGCCAATACCAGCTTGTGGTATCATAGCTAATACCACAAGCTATAATCAAAAGTTATAAAGTCACCCTCGATTTTCTATTGATCCTAAACACGCTAATCTGCTCTAAGTTGCTAAGAAGTTGGGCATCTCGCAGACTACTTGATGCTGCAATATCATGTCAAGGTAACCATGTCATGGTAATACTACCGAAGTATCAGTATGCCAGAATCTTAATTCGACAACTTTTGGATTCGACAAAGTACTTATATGGAGAAAACTGAATAAACTATATATTTTGCGATGGACCGATTTTGACCGTCATCACACATATAGTCTTAGATACATACGTCAAACTTATAACTCGCTGTTTTTGCATTGGGTATCAGGGGTTAAAAACTAAACAAGATAAAAGGAAAAGTGAGAAATGTGTTGAATATAGTTTAAGGATAATATCAAGAATGAGTCGGCTCTGTGTGGTAGGCGCAGAGTTGTTGCCCCCAAGCGGTACCTTATTAGTCTGCATTGTTCTCTGTTATTTGTGGTTTGCGTTCTGTTATCACAGATTGCGGAGCTTCTGTGCGCCCTAATTAGAAAGGGTACTTATCTATTCACGTACTTGTATTATGCAGAAAGAGCATCCTGCTTTTCTGGTGGCGCACGTTATCGCTTTAGTTGAATTAGAAAATCAAATTGCGTGTGGCATTGTTCTGAAGCTACCCATTATAATATTCTATTTAAACTTACCTCCTATGTAGACGATGCATACTTACATCCTCTAAATACAAAGGCAGCTTGAGAAACTGAGATTGACTCTGTTTTAATAGATAGTGTGTTTTTTAAAAGATCGTCAATATTTGATGAGTTTGTTTGAGTATTCAATACCAAGTTCTATTTCTGCTGGCCACTAAAGAAAAAAATCTTAATAAAATAATTTTGCAATAAATAAGTTAATTTTAAGTTGCAAATATTTCTGTGTAAATATGAATTACTCTCGTGGTTTTTAGATAGATTTGTGAGGAGAGATTAAATTCAAGCAGCCATTTATGGATGAAGGCTTTTGTGATTTTTTTTCAAGATTTCTCCTGTTACTGCTGTACTGCTGTTAGACGGGCTGCCCTACCCAACCCAAAAGACTGCGAAACGCAGCGTTAGTAAAACTATTTGATTACTAATAAATACTATTTCCTTTCTATGGGTTGTTTTTGACAAAAAAATTCCACCTGTTTTACTGCACAGTATACAGTAGGTACCAATACTATTTTGTACCTCTGAAATGTACAGAAAACGTTATAACAATAATAAAATTAGGTACTACCATGATGTGGGAATATGACTGATGAAGGTTGCTTTCGTATGAAAAGCCCCGTTAACTAAAAAGGTTTCAAGGGTTATAATGTAATTATGCGAAAAATGTCTATTAGCGCGGCCCCCAGGAACAAAGGATTACATATAATTTAACAACATACTCACCTGTCTGATAAGTGCGTATGTAGTGTCTGTTTAGAGTTATATTAAAATGTAAATGTAATTCTAACGAGAGGAAATTAAACTTGTTATACATAGGGCCTCTTTCACCAACTACAAGTAAAGTGTTGATTAGTTACTTTTAGAAATAATTTTATATTTTATTAAATTATGCACTCGGTTTAGTGCATCCTTTGATTTTTTTTATTTCATTTCTTTTTAATGTTTGGGACTTTTAAAGTACAAACAAAGGTATATTAGCTAAATTATTCCCGGAGACAGGTGACTTTAAATGACGGTTAGCCTACTTGACAGATGGTGAAAGAGGCCCTTAATCTTATAAAGATAGATGCTTTAAAATAGTAATAAGTAATGTACAAATAAATACAGTTAACGACCAAAGCAGGCGAATAATGTAAATCGTGTAAGAAAGGAAATTAAATTACCAACCTCCTTTCAGAAGACATTCATGAAGCTCATCAGCTTATGTATTTCTGTGGACGGTTGCCACCATAAAATGGACTTTCAGCCTGTTTTTCGACCTTAGCATACAAAAAAACCTCTTAAATGTATCTAAATAAAAGTTACCCAAACAATAATAAAAGAGACTTTCTTAGACATTAAGCACAACGAAATTCCAGCAAAAGCGTACTTGGGTAGGCAGTAATCAACTAAATGAACCGCGCATTTTCACTTCCTCTACAAAAGATAATGCTTATATTATTTGTAACAAAAACAGTTGTTTTAAATGTAATCCAAATTACTGTTATCTAAATAACTAGTAAATGGTTAAATTAAATCGCTTACAACTGGTGGTGTAGACAAAATATTATTATAATAATTGAGACTGAAAAAATGGTTGGTTATTTGACTACGTCAATTAATAGATATACCTACATCCTTTAACAGAAAGATTTCCTTTTATATAGAATTTCTTATATTCATTTTGTTTTTGAAAGTAAAAAAAAAAACACTCAAAAGGAAATATAGGTACTGAGTACTCGTAACGTACATAATATGTATTCAGGTAAAACACATGGCCGTGTCCACGACACAGCCACACCCCATTTTTTAGTATGTTTTACTTTTTAATTCGCTTTACCGACGACAACTAGATTATGTTGTTGAATTCATTAAAGAATAAAAATGTTACATAACTATTCAAACTTCTTTAAATTATTCCAATTAAGTTTTTCTCCGGTAAGAAGTTTTAAAAATCTTGGTGAATTTTAAATACCCGGTCAATTTAAATGAAAAAGTATCAATTTAATAAAAAATCAGTTTTCATTTCAAGAGGCTCTATTTTTGTATTTCTTTTTAATTTCTAATGAATAAACTTGTCTTGAAAAACAATCACTTGTGTTGCCTTTAGAAAATCTCATTAACTCAGCATGACACAACCCCTGTAAATAGGGCAATGCTCTCTCAAATGTTGCCAATTCCATTGGTTACTGGCGCCGACGACGGCGAGGCGCCTTTTCATTGGGGAAACAAACCTGTTACCCCTATTTCACAAGTCAAATATCCCCGTGGCCCCTATTTTGTTAAAATACACAGAATTAGTTCTATAGTTACAGAACTAACATGAGATAGAAGATGGGGGCATTTTAAACAATAAATCTTATTGTACCTATATGTACTATTTTTACGAATATGAAGATACTCGTATATAAATAAAAAAATAATAATCGCTAAATGTTTTTGTAAGCGCTAACTCGGGAACTGCTGGACCATGGTGGTCAATAGACATTACTGTTGACCACAGTAGAATATTTTTGGGAACCCTGCCACATTTTTTTAATTTTTAATTTTAAACTTCCGTTGATTTTTTTATTATCATATATTCTATTGATTTTCATTGTAGTGGTGAAGATAGACATTATTTGTCTATCTATCTATCTTTACCGCTAAGATCTCTTAAAGGTCATTTACCGTCTGCGTCTTTAGTCTTTGTCGTATGTCAACATGTTCAAGGTCAAACAGTCAAAGAGCTTTCAATAAAAACCACAAGGACAACTTTAATAAAACACAATATTTCGTTCAACAATAACAACATGTTATTACTTAAGTAGATTTCAAAAATCTATATTAATATTAATCCATCAGCCAGCTGGACGACCAAAATATATTTCATGGAATGAAGTGATCAAATAAAATTGAATTTCATTGTAAATACTGCGCAAAAAAGTAGAATTTTATAAAAACGATAATAGTGTTTGGAATAAAATTTCGTGCGAATATTGTCGAATCGAAAAAATCATGTTACATTTTAAAGTGTTTATTTTTCGATGGCTATGTCACTTTTCCGAGATTGTAAGAGCTTATGCAAAACGTGATGAAAACATTAAAATAAAATTTTTATTTAAACTTAAATGGATTTTCAGCTTTTGCCTCGGTTTCAGAAAAAGCTTATTTTTCGTTTTGGTATCAAGTTTTATTAAATTGCATACTAGCGACCCACCCGCAAAATGCGAAATATGCACATTATAACACAAACCTTGACGCTGCCGGGAATCTAACCCGGGAACTTTGAGACGGAGCGTTAAGGCAAGCACTCTTACCACTTATCCAACCCCCGACGTAAAAATTGTGTGTCTGTGTATCTGTCTGTGGCAGTAGCTCCCAAACAGGTGGAGTGATATTGATCCGAGTTTTTTTTGTTTGAAAGCTGACGTGATCGGGTCGGGATTGTTCTTAGCCATAATTTATGAAGATCTTCTGTCCAGCCGTTTGAAGACCATCAACCCATTTCCTAGTTAACGAAAGGATTTCACTAGCTTCCACATCTTCGACCACACCCTTGACCTGATGCTGCAGCATCAAGTAGTCTGCGGGACACCCAACTCCTTAGTAACTTGCAGCTAATATAGCTTGTTTGCGCTCGATAGAAAGTCGGGAGTTTGTTTGTAATTTTAATTATAATTATCTTGTAGCAAAATGAAACGTAACATTTATGTTATTAAAAAAACAGTAACGACGCTGGCGACCTCTTCTCGGAAATGAAAGTAACTTATTTGCCTCCTTCGTCTGCAATAAAATTAAAGTCGTTCTCATAAAACGTAATTAATTTTCTACTTCATATTTTACATCGTGGAGTTGTATTAATTTATTTAGCTCTTTAAATTGCCGAGTTAACATTACTCTGACGCTTCATGAGTAACAGCGAGAAGATTTAATTCAGAAGTGGAATAAATTAGTAGGTATTAACTCATTTAAGATAAATTGAAATTCTCCACACACTTTGCGATTTTACTTTCCTTTTATTAATTTTAATGGTATGTAATTAAAAAGCAAATTGCATATTAAGAGTCAATTGCTCCATATTTTGCAAAGGTGAAATTTTTTTCTATAAATTTTATATAAACACCTTCCACTTTTTTTTATTTGTAAGACGTTTCCATTTGTATTAGAGTAGATGCCTGGTACAGAAAAAATAATTTTCTGTACCAGGCATCTATGTTTAGTAGAAGTATTTTAGACTTGGGTAGATATCCGCCAGCTGGACACATTTCCATTTATCAATTTACATCAATTTTATGTATGAAAAAAAAAATATTTTTTTTTTCAGAAATATATTGGGATATCAAATGAGTGCTTCATGAGTGGAATTCACAAATTATACTACATCATGACATTTCAACCCTTTGTAAAAAAATAAAAACATTTTTCTAAAAACAAGTATGAGATCTCCTGACAGGAAACAGTAAATGATTTTCACTCTGCCGTTCACAAGGCTCTCTCTATCTTTAGTTCTTATTTTATCTGAGAATTGTGTTTCATTAATTACGTGGTTAATACTAACGAAAACTCTCCATTCGCTACTGTAGGTACTAATTACGCGTTCCTTCGCTTTGTTTACTCAAGAGTGAATAAGCTTAAAGCATTCAAACGGTAGGCAAGAGTAATAAGAGATCTTGCCTCTAATTTCTCTATATGCCTTGTAAGAAATGTGTTCGTGTCACGGTTCATCTAGTATATGAGTACACTTTAATGTTTTAACACAGCTTCACATTTCCACATCACAGACGTAAACATATGAGCTTAAGTAAATAATGGACCTTTATATCAAATTTTATTTCCACTTGTAATGTATACCTACTTTAATAAAATTACAAAATTAAGTTATATCAATATTTTTCTCATAATTTTAATATTTTTCTTATTGTCTCACAAATTATAAATAGGTACTAGAACAAATCTAACAAAAATATTCTTACAGTTTTTAAATATTTACTCGAAACATTACAAATTCCTTCAGGAAATGTTGCTTGTCTACTTAGGTAATGATAGTCAGTGGAAGTTAGATAATTTTTAGATAATAGATTCGTACTAGATTCACATTAGATTCACACTTGATTTTTTTTATTTAAAAAAAATATTAATTTCGTTTATTGAAATTTACTAACACCAATATTTGTGTCACACCGCTCTAGTCACACACACATTGTTACACATTATAGAAAAAGATTAGAATTGGGCTATCAAATGCAAAAATATTTCTTTAAATCGGAATTGGCGCAATTCTTCCATAGATTAGAGTGTTCAAACAAAAAACACTTCAGCGTAATTATAATAGGTATAGATAAATTTAACATAATGTGGTTAAACTATAAACTTTCCGGACACTGTTATCTATCTGACCACGTATATTTTACCTCGGTATTTATATTATATTCTCACCATTTAAAAGAGTTACATATTAATCATTTATTTAATTAAATTTTCAATATAAATGTCTCTCGGGCGTAATGAAGCTAATGTAGCGCTGGACCTGAACCACACGTGTAATTGATCATTAAAAGCCTACAAAATTAATATATGTATTTGTTTTAATCATTCGAGTGTTGACGGTAGAATATTGTACTTGCATGGAATATACTCGTTTCCATCGAAATCTATACTAATATGTATTATAAAGCTGAAGAGTTTGTTTGTTTGTTTGAACGCGCTAATCTCAGGAACTACTGGTTCGAATTGAAAAATTCTTTTTGTGTTGGATAGATCATTTATCGAGGAATGCTTTAAGCTATATAACATCACGTTGCGACTAATAGGAGCGAAAAAACAGTCGAAAATGTGAAAAAAAAAAACGGGGAAAATTATTCATCTTTGAGGGCTTATTCCGTTGCGTGCGCTGCGAAAACCGTTCGAGATACCCAAAATAACTATTCCACGCGGACGAAGTCGCGAGCATCAGCTAGTAATATATAATTGCAATCGAGCATTGTTTATTCACAGCGTGAAATACTTCACACTGTGAATAAACAATAATATTTTACTATATATTTTACTGCGTCATTTTTTGTATATTGTCAAGATTGTGTCAAGATTAAACTTAACCGGTTCTAAAATTAGAAATAAACGCAGTGTTGATAAAATTTAAAATCTTCATTCAACTCTCTCGACGTGTTGATTCTTACGTTAATATCTACGAATAAATAAGTTGATATCTATTTTTAACCCCCGATGACCGATGCTAACAGGGGTGTTATAAGATTGACCTGTATATATGTGTATCTGTGTGTCTGTTTGTGGCATCATAGCTCCCAAATGGATAAACCTGTTTTAATTCGCTTTTTTTTTGTTTGAAAGACGCTGTGATCGAGATAGTTTTAAATATAATATTTTATGATAATGTGTTTAGCCGTTTGAAAATCATCAGCTCATTTCCTAGTTGATTTCATTATTATATCACTCACATTTAATTCTTTGGGCCGTACGCTAAATCCTACTTCGAGTCTAGTGTTTTTTTTGTAAAAAAATATTTCCTTTCGAACCTCCTTACAACCAGGCAGAAGGGCCAGTCGACAATATTTTATACAGGGCCCATCTAGGGTAAGCTAGTAGCGCTATGGGCTCTCTCACAAGAGCCGTTATTTTACAAAACGTGAAATAACAATTCAGTCTTTTGTAAAGAAATGGTTACTGCCGTCAGTTTGGTTGACTAATGTATTACTGCCAACCGCAGTATGCACTGCGACCACGAAAAACTTTCAATTTATATCTGAACTAGCTGGCGCCCGCGACTTCGCCCGCATGATAAAAGTAGCCTATTCTGTATCCCGTACGTCTAAATGTTTATCTACCAAGTTTCATGAAAATCAGTTAATTCGTTTAAGAGTTATGGAGGAACATACTCACATACAATACCTACAATACAGATTTATTATTAGTATTGATTGATTAAATTTAAAGTAGGTACCTACTAAAATTATTATTTCATCATGAAATTTTTCATACAGAAAAGATTTTAGCGTACCTACCTTTTATCCAGTAAAAAATAGTGTTCCCGAAAGAGAATCTAAAAATAAGAGTGTGCTTATGACCACACGACTGAAGTGAAACTTCTTTCGCTCCATCTGTATGTATATATATATATATATGTGTACAATATATACATGTATACACATATACATATATTAATTTTCTACAAATATTTAAATTTATAAAATAAATATTTATCGCGCGCACATTATCGAAAATGTGCGCGCGCACTGCTGTCTCTTGCTTATATCCCCCACATAACTTCCGTTCGCCTTGCCCGATCACGTCACGCGTTCGCCAGCTTACTCCCCAAGTCAAGCGTGCGTAAAGAAGTTTCACTTCAAAAAAACGAAATGTCACGTGACCTTATTTCGTTTTTTTTTTTTAAACTGGTCCATACGATATTTTCAATCATGCTTAAGAAAAAAAAAATATTTTTTTTTCCTAAAAATCTCCCTCTGCCCTATTTTAGTAGAACCAAACATTGATAAAAGTAGTATATTATAAAAATTTAATAGAAATAAATTTACTATTATTGTCAAAATAAGAATTCTTTAAAAAAAGATAAAATGGAATATTAATTAGTTGAGTATATAAGAAGTATAAGCATCAACATTTGACAAAAAAAAATAATTAAATTTTGAATACATATCTCAAAAAGCGCCATCTGCCGCATTAGTGTCGAACTACAACGAATCGTGTCAAAGGTTATCGATTATTTATTTATTTATTTTTAAAGCGCCCTCTGCCGTATTGGAATTGAACTAGAACAAATCCTGTCAAAGATCAAGTTAAGTAAAGGTCGGGTGCAATGTGTACTGTGAGACAAGATAATAATAAGAAAGAGACAAGGAGTTTAACAGTTTTGTTAGCTCGACGAGTTAACTCTCATGACAAAACGCTAGTGTCCCATAAAAAGTTTCACTTCAAAAATATTAGCACCTGATACAAATATAATGAGCAATTAAGATTGAATAAATGTTTTATAATTATAATATATATATATCTATATATAGTTGCCATAATTATGACCATTGTGTTATGGAACCTCTGGTGAAACGAAAATTTATCTTTAGGTAATAAATCCTAAAGATAAATTTTAATACATACAAACATAGTGTTGATTAATTTACTCGATTCAGTTGTTTGTCTATGACAATGTAAATTATATTGGCAAACAGAGAGTTCGCATTTATGGCATAAATATTTGTAGGTATGTAAGTAAACAGAACTCGTGACACGTTTGTGCATGTCACCATTGGGACCGGAAGCTTAGTGTTCCGTATTCACGTTCCCACTACTAAAATATTCTATTTGTACGCGTGTGCAATATACTACCTCCTCTTACATACATTTATAGTACGAGTACACCTTCTTCTAACACATAAGCATAATTTAAACAACTCGCTTGTCTCGAATACATCTTTGAATCACTTTGCGTACATAATATGTGTAAAAAACATAATATGGGTACATAATATGTTTTTTTACATATTTTTTACATAACATGTATTTTTACTCATATTATATATTTTTCTCTTTGATATTTGTACAAACTATGGATTGGTCTAGTTAGCTGATGTCCTCATTAGACCGTATTTTGTTTTTTCACTGCGTTATGAGACTTGGCAATGTTTACTTATAGTGCGAACACAGAGTTTGAATTGAAAGGTCGCTGGTTTTGTTCGGAAGAAAAGTCGATTGGTTTCGGCTTCATCAATAGTTTATTAAATTATTTGAACAAAGTGTTACAATGCGTGTCTTCGTTGTGTGTATTTTTGTAGTTGTACATATTACGAAAGATTTATTTTTCCCTTCAAATTTTATGTATGCGACATTCCGTGCCGCGACAACTTAGGTATATGTTAAAATGTGATTATGTTTTTGATTATGATTATGTTTTGATGTGATTAAAACTTAGGTAATTACTACCCATATAAAACTTAGGTACTAAGAAAATAGAAAAGAAACTAAAATACCTAATGAGAGTTAAACAAACAGTTGTACCTATATAACAATTTCAATTTAATAAAAATGTAGAATTTCAAGAGCTAATTGGAATTATTATTTCAATAGTAATTCGTTTGTACATCTGTATCTGGTTTCGGTGTTTGGTGAGAGGTACAATTTAGGTTTATGAAATAATAGTAAGTAAGCCGACGTTGGTTTGTAACGAACATCGGCATGTGCTTCCCGTCTGTCATGCTCGACTTGCCAGCATAATCACTCCCAGTCTCATGTCGGTTTAATCCCAACAGACCCCAATTTGCATTTACGTGTGATACGAAAACTTCCAACCGCCCGAAACTTAAATGTTTGCTTGCGTCATATGATTAGTTATTTAAAATTTGATTACTAATTAACTTCAGTCGTAAAGGGAAAGTTTACATAATAAAAATTATTTTGTATTAAATAATCACCAAATTCGATTTATAAGGATTTATCTTTTGCCTGCGCCTTCGCTGCATTGCACGCCCTTTTTTTAAGTTTTGAAAAATAAACTCATTTTTTTTTTAAATTTTGACTGCTGATATATTTCTGTCATACGTTATTTTTTTATATTTTTAGATATAAGTATATAGATATCATCAGAACAAAGTATAAAAATACACACTCAGCATAATTTGTGTTCAACACAGGGAAAATATCTCGGAGTTGCAGAATTCTATGATGTTTTTGAGTAGTGAATATGAAGATATTAAAAAGGAACATAGTAACTCGAAGCTTAAGTTAAAAGAGATAAATTTGGAAAATATATCTTTGAAAGCAACAATTAATGAATTGAGCTCACGTGTAAATTTCCTGGAACAATCAGCTCGTTCTAACAATCTAGAAGTCCAATGCGTACCGGAGAAGAAACAGGAAAATTTGACTGAAATCGTAAAGAAAATTGGCAAAGTTGTCGCTTGCGAATTGACGGATGGGGACATCTTGCATTGCACTCGAGTTGCCAAGCTAAACCGCGAAAGCCGCAGACCTCGCTCCATCATCGTTCAAGTCACTTCCCCAAGAATTCGTGATCAGTTTATTGCGTCAACTTTGAAATTCAACAAGTCGAATTCTGGGAACAAACTTAACACTGCACATGTAGGCTTTGAAGGAAATGTATCTCCTATTTTTATCACAGAGCACCTTTCCCCTTCTAATAAGGCTTTACATGCTGCAACTCGACTCAAGGCTAAGGAAAAAGGCTACCAGTATGTGTGGGTCCGGAACGGAAAAATTTTAATTAGAAAAAACGATACTTCTGGATATATTGTAATTAAGAATATGGACTGTTTAGATAAATTGGTTACATAATTTTTTCGTTATTTTTAAGTGAACATAGTTTATAGTTTTTTTTTATATAATAAAATTCTCGTCATTAAGAATATATTACCAAAACGTCCGTGGTCTTCGCACTAAAACTGACAGATTTAAGCGTGAAGTATGTTGTAATAACTTTGATATTATTATATTAACTGAAACATGGCTCAATGCTGGTGTGATAAGTAACGAACTGTTCGATGGCAGGTATACGGTATACAGAAGGGATCGGGAAAGCTCGAGGTTTCATGGCGATAAGGAGGGCGGAGGTGTCCTTATTGCAGTATTAAAGACAATTAATTCGGTTCGAAAATTAAATTGGGAAAGTAAATGCGAGGACCTGTGGGTCGTTTTAAACCTACGAATTAGTCAATCTGTTCATACGATTGCTTTTTGTTGTGTATACCTGCCACCTCCTGTCAATCGGTCAATTTTGGATCACTTTATAGAGAATAGTAATAAAAATATTGATCAATCTAATATTTATACCTGCCTTGTAGGTGACTTTAACCAAGGCAACATAAACTGGAGTTTGGTGAACGACGCATCAGATGGTTGCATAGTGCCTAGTATTAGCCAGTCATTTGTGGATTTTATTAACCTTAATAAACTTAATCAGTTAAATCAAGTAACTAATAAATCTGACCGGATTTTGGACCTAGTGTTGACAAATCTACCTAATAATAAATGCTCGGTAACGGAATCTTCCGACGCTATGAGTACTGTGGATGCCTTTCACCCACCTTTGGAAATTACGATTACTGACGTTATTGATAGTGGGCTGTGTTATAACATCGCTAACAAAAAACCTAATTATCACAAGGCCAATTACGACGAGATATGTAACACGCTGTCTAAAATCGACTGGGAAAATATTTTTAAAGATAAAGACGTAAATGACATGATTGACATTTTTTATTTTGAGCTACATAAGTTAATTGAAAAATTTGTACCATTTAAAGCTATCCATAACGGTAGGTTCCCGGTTTGGTTCGATACCAATCTTAAAAGAGCACTACGCGAAAAACAAAACATCAGACGCCGATATAAAATATATAAAAACCCGCGAGATAAATTTGAATTGGAATTGGTTGGTGAGAGATGTAGAAAATTAGCTCATGTTTGTTATAACAAATACATACGTTCCATCGAGGATTCTATAAAATCAAACCCCAAGATTTTCTTTACGTATATGAAAGAAAAAAGAATGGTCAAGAGTAATTACCCCGGCACCATGTCAATTAAAGAAGGTATCGATGGCACCTCAAATGGCGCGGAAATATGTAAGTTGTTTGCTACTCACTTTAAAAATGTATACAGCACTGCAGGTCGTAATAATACTTTTAGTCTTGAGGGTGATCACTGGGCTACTCTGATCAAATTTAGTCAATCCCTGACAGTCCCATATATTAGTAAGGAAAGCATTCTTAAAAGTATCAAGTGCTTGGATCCTAGTAAGGGATCGGGACCAGATGAGATTCCACCTCTTTTTATTAAATCTTGTTCAAGACAATTTGTCTTGCCATTATATTTGATTTATAACAAATCCTTGCAATCAGGTGTTTTCCCCAAGATCTGGAAATCCGCGAAAGTGGTACCCATACACAAGGGAGATAAAATTGAGCTTATAAGCAATTACAGGCCAGTCTCAATACTTTCTACACTTGCCAAGATTTTCGAGTCACTAATTTGTCCCTATATACAAAATCACTTTAAATTATTTTTGACAGAATGTCAGCACGGATTCGTAAAATCTAGGTCTACAAATTCAAATCTAGTGTTATTAACTGAACTATTGTTTGAGGCCTTGGACTCTAATCGAGAAATTGATGTAGTATATACTGATTTCAGTAAGGCGTTTGACCGGGTTCCAATTGATATTCTTACACTCAAATTGGAGGCGTATGGTGTCTCGGGTTGCTTGCTCGAATGGATCAAGTCTTACTTAAATGATAGGGAGTTTTATGTCGTTGTAAATGGCTTTCGATCAGACTACTGCAGTATCACTTCGGGTGTACCACAGGGATCACATCTGGGCCCGGTGCTGTTTAATGTTTTCATAAATGACATAATTAGCTGTTTTCATTATTGTAAACCGCTTATGTATGCTGATGATTTAAAATTAATTCGCATTTGTGACTCAATTAACGATGCTAAACAAATCCAAGAAGATATTGACCGCATGATTCAGTGGTGTCATATAAATTGTATGGAATTGAATGCAAAAAAATGTTATCACATACGATTTTCAAGAAAACGTAATTCCTTTGACTCTGTATATAGAATTGGTAACATTGCGATTGAAACTGTGGAAGAGATTAAAGATTTGGGAGTAATTTTTGACAAAAAGCTAACTTTTGTTCCTCAATTGGAAAGTGTGATCAAAAGAGCATCTAGATCATTGGGTTTTGTTTTGCGTAACACAAGGATATTTAGGAACAACTATTGTAAAATCCTACTTTACAACACTTATGTTAGAAACATCCTGGAGTACTGCAGTGTTGTATGGAGACCTCACTATGCAACTCATTCCCTCAGAATGGAACGCCTACAAAAAAGATTTGTCACTAGCTTGGCTTTTAGCAACGGAGTCGCCAAAAAAGTACGATCATATGAAGGCAGGCTTCGTCTCTTCTCTATAACATCTTTGGAGAGGAGGCGGAGAATGTCTGATATGTACTTTGCATTTAAAATTCTTGGAAACTATATTGATTGCCCTCCGTTGCTGCAGCGATTTAATCTTCGTGTTCCCCGCAGAATCCCTAGAGCACCCATTACTCCACTGTGTCCACCTATTCGCAGATCAGTATTTGGTTCAAGCTCTCCTGTCCCAAGGTTGTGCAAATCGATTAACGAAATAAGCGATCTAATCGATATATTTGCTGATTCGTTCACCAAACTCCGCAAAACTATACTTGAGAGTAGCAGTTAATGGTAAAGGTTGCTTTTTAGTTTTAGTTTTTAGTTTTAGTTTGGTTCTTTTTATTTACTTTTTTGTTTTTTGGTTTTTTTTGTTTCTTATTTTCCTGTTTTTTTTATGTTTTGTTTGTGCTGTATAATTACTTTTTGTTGTTTTCTCGTACCTTTTTATAGTAAGTATTTTGTATAATTTTTCTCTGTGTAAGTGGTATTCACCAGTAATTGTTTGCCACACATGTTTGTTAGTGTTTTTTATTTTGTTTTTTATTAGATAAGTGTATATTGTGTGTGAGCAAATGTTGGTGGGTCTTTTTTGTAAAATAAATAAATAAACACTACTATACGCTTTGAAATTTTTATGTAGATATGGAAAAATATTCTTAGCAAAATATAGGGAAAGTTTATGTTTCCATAAGTATACATTGAATCTCTGTAAACGAACAAAAGCAAACATTATTTCCTTAAACAAATGTTTCGCACGGAGCCAATGTTAAGATTTATCTCTTGTTAATAAATTTTAATGTAGACAGATATTCATGCACCGTCTAATTACACAGACTAAATAATTAAAGAGCTAAGAAACTTCTGTCTTTCGACAGGTTAGCTTTTAATGTTATCTACTCTCATTAGTACAAAGTACAGTGCAGTATCTACATGAAAGGATTTGAACTTTGAATGAAACTGAAAACGGCTTCGAATTAACACGGCCACAAAGTTTAAATTTAAGGCGGGCAAAACCTTGTACATTATTAGTTTTTTAATATTTTGATGCCCAAAAATTTTAAACCCTAATACCATGTTTGAGATTTTTCACTTGAATAATGTACTAATCAATTTTATTTATATGTTAAGGTTGACAGACAGGCTGACGGTCCACTTGATGGTAGGTGGTAGTGCGCTGCCGATCGTAAAAGAATTACGGATAAAGGATTGGGAAAGGATAGGGAAATGAACTCACTCACCGAAACACAACAGCAAACATGCTGTTACCCCGGTCGCACACCAAAGCAGCGAGCAGGAAGCATACAGCAAATGCTTTATGAAACAAATAATACGCCCATACATTTACCCAAAAATACATAAATTTACATTTAGTTAGTTTAATTTTAATTGTTTTTTTAAATTATTGTACTATGGGTAAATGTATGGTATGGGTGCTTCCTAAAACATTTGCTGTATGCTTCCTGCTTGCTGCTTTGGTGTGCTGCCGGGGTTATTTCACGGTGTTCTTTAGTAAGGGGATGGTGACTGCCACCAAACGGGCCACCCACCCCAATCATTCCGAAACACAGTGTGCCCTGCTATTACTAATGCGTATTTATATTACATAATATCTGAGCTGCAGCAGTATGAATTATCTTCATAGTTACACTGGAAAAATTAAAAAAGAAAAATGAACTTTTCAGGCGAGGACACTTCATTGGTGGTAGAATTTATTTTTATTTCATTTTTGTTTCAAATACAAGTTGCTCGATTATTAATTATAAAACTTTTGTTGTTAGTGGTAAATTACATAGCTGCAACTCTGAACTTAGTGAACTCAATTGCACCGCTTAATTATGGCGCACTTTGGCAGTTCGGGTGCGCCGTCCCAATGAGCAGTGTCCGTTACGGACCCCCGCGGCGGAGTTGCGGAAGAGTGTTCGTCCGACCTCGCAACTTCGCCTTATAGCGGATGCGGAGGACGCCAAGAGGTTTAGTCGGTAGGTCTTCCCCTACCGACTAAAAAAAAAAGGTATACTCATGGACAAATTCCATTGAGAAATAAAGAATTAATTGGTCGAACTACTTGTAACTTGTGTTAATGTGATACTAGAACAATGTGTTACGAACAAAAGCTTCAAGCCTCACCTTCATCACACGTCAATCTAAAGGCTATCTACAGCTAGGTAGGTACATAGCGAGAAGCGTTGTCACGTCTCACGGGAGACTATTGTTAGCCCGCAATGGGGCGTGATTTCTATTAGCATTCCTTTAGTTTTCTCACTTTCATCCAACAATGCCATTTGAAACACAGGTATACTTTTATCATGGGATATCAGTTCTTTATACTGAAGCCCGAGGGTCCAAAGTAGGACGAAGGAACGAACGTTATGACGTTATAACAGAAATTACTCTAAAAGGATATTAATAAAGTGACGGTTTTCCGTTATGTGAGTTCGAATAAATCGTTAATTAAGTTTATTAGATTGTATAATATTGGCACGTCAGCTGCACGACTGTTTTTTTTAATATTAAGGTTGTCAGACAGGTTTACTGTCCATTTTGTGGCAAAAGCTATAATTAAAGAATTATTTATTTAAGATTAACAATGACATACTGATGCTTTTTGTGCTGTCTTTACGATGTGATCTTTTTGCCCAGTCCCTGGCAGAATATCAGTAGCGTTGTTATACATTGTGTATTGTGTTCTCTCTAACATTGAATTTTAATAATAACGCTTGCATCTCGTATAAAGTTAATATCGCCATATTATTAATAACATCATGTTTTTCCTCTTTTCCCCAGTTTCTGGCGTTATTGGAACGCAATGTAGTCGCCAACATGACACTACACTACAAGCAGGTGACATTATTCGCACCTACGAACGAAGCGTTCCAGAGATATGAGGGTGATATGGACGATTCTCTTGTATTTTATCACATATGTAAGTAAAGTGAACAGTCATTCTGTATAATATATCACTCACCTGTATAAGAATGTATTAGTAAAAAATACAAAATCATGAATTGTTTCCAGTTTCCTTAGATTAATAAGAAAAATATTTTGTATAATGTCTGCGACTAAGAATTGGTTTGATTGCAGCAAACTTAGCAACGACTATCACGAATCTGGATTATTCGATATCAAGTGAGTTGGAAGGTAACCCGCCTTTGTGGGTGACGAGACGCCGCGACGCTATGCACGACGATATTTACGTGAACAACGCTAAAGTAGATGTCTCGAGATCGTATCAAGCGCTCAATAGAAATGGAAAGCGACAGGTTATTACAATAAATTATTTTTGAACGTACCTCAGACTCAAATCCACTTTTCAAGGCTCGACAGTTCTAGAGTCCACACAGTCTATTGCTTCGTTTCATATAAAATTATAAATGGTGCCTTACCTAAAGCCTAAAGCACACATGACACAGCATCATTTTGATTATTTTGAAACAATTATGAATTGAAATCACATGTTCTCTTACATACCAGCTCATTTTATTTTTCAAATATAATAAAAATACAATTTTAATTAATAAAATGTTAATTTAATTAATTTTAATCGTTTTTTTTATAATACCTTAAATTAATTAATAATTAATTAATTGTTTTATTAATTAGTTGTATAATTAATTAATTTGTTATTACTTAATTAATAACAAATATTGAAATTGATTTTACTTACTAGGTGCTACATGTAATAGACCAAGTGCTGCAGCCTCTGCAACCTCACGGGCCCAGCTCGGTCAGTTCTATCGTCTACAATCCAACAGCCTATCAATTTCTGGAACATTCAGACGTTTTCAACATTGGCACACATAGATTAAGGTAAGCATAACCCTAACATCTAATCCGTATTAATTGAAATTTAATTAATCAAATTAATGAAGTTATAGTTTTTAATATTAAAAATATGCATGTTCAGTTTTTATTTCATTGTAATCTGATTATCTGATCTGATCTAATCATGTTCATAAATAAACTAGGTAAATGAAACTAGAACTATCTTCCAAGTTTATGCAAATATCTTTTTTTTTATTGCTAACTAGCTTTTTCCCGCGACTTTGTCCACGCCCCTTTTACATAAGTTTTGAAAAATAAAGAAAATCAACGCTTGCCTATTAAAATGTATGTGCAATAAGGATTGAATAAATTACTGCCCACATAAATCTAAGTAATTTAAAATATTATATTATGACTTTAAAATGTATCTTTTTAGGTCGTTCCGCCAAAAAGTGAACCAACTCCAAAAGAAAGAAGTTTTGAATGCTGACGGCAGGAACACTTTCTTCATCCCCGTTGACGAGGGTTTCAAGGTAAATTTAACCCAAAAATCTTTGGAACTCAAAGTGAACTTAGTGAAATTTATTAAATAACATTTTTAAGATAGACACCTAGTACCGTAAAAGAATATTAATGGATATAATATTTTGTAAATATTCTGTAAGTGCGCTGCCGACTATACTAGAATTAGGTAAGGATATAGAAATGGGGAAATGGGTTTGCATATTATAATAAGATACAATATTATTAATATTTCTATTTCAAACTATTACATAAGGTTTCACACCTTTTTGAAATGAACTTAACAAATCTTTTTGCAGCCTACAACCAGATCTGATTTGATAGATGGAAAAGTAGTTGATGGACACGTAATACCCCATCACGTTATCTTCACGAAAGCGACCCCTGACGGGAAGGAGTTTGAAACTATGGCATTCAGCGATAATGTCAAAGTTATCATCTCTTTCAGCACAACCAAGAATGGAATGGAGGAAATTAGTAAGTTTTTTAAACATTGTTCTAATAAAATATTCTGTTCTCTTATTTGACAAAAAGGCCAAGACACAAGAGTGTCTTTCCAATTTTATTAACTCTCTATCTAATTCATAATCCAAAATTAATGCAATACCTACCTATAGTTTAAGCATCCATAATAAAATCAACGAAATGGCAAAAACATTTGAAATTATAATTTTTTTTTAAATCTATATAGCTAAGACGCCCGTTTTTTTATATTTTTAGACAATCGGAACCTAACCTTTTTTCAGGATAAAAAGTATCCTAAGTATATATTATTTCAGGTAATCATCAATACATCAGTAAAAAAAGCATTCATATAGGTTAAGCCATTTCTGAGATTAGTGTGTGCAGACAAAAATTCTAAAAACTATTTTCTTGACCTCGGTAAACATACGTACATTTTTTTTTAATATTTCATGTACAGACAGCCCGTTTACGATGTTATTATATTTATGAAATACTAGCTGGTGCTCGCGACTTCGTCCGCGTGGAATAGTTATTTTGGGAATCATTTGGGTATCTCGAACGGTTTTCGCAGCGCACGCAACGGAAACCCTCAAAGATGAATAATTTTCCCCGTTGTTTTCCACATTTTCGACTGTTTCTTCGCTCCTATTAGTCGCAACGTGATGTTATATAGCCTAAAGCCTTCCTCGATAAATGATCTATCCAACACAAAAAGAATTTTTCAATTCTAACCAGTAGTTCCTGAGATTAGCGCGTTCAAACAAACAAACAAACAAACTCTTCAGCTTTATAATATTAGTATAGATGAGTTTTTAAATAGCCCAAATTAATTAAAACAGCGTACGTGCAATCAAACACGGTGGCTGGAGATGCGAAACATTCCCGAGGTGTGGTGCTCGCTGACATCGTTAGAGCAAACATACCCGTCAAGAATGGAGTCGTACATCTCATACAGAGGCCACTGATGGTCGTAGACACATCAGTCGTCGATTTCCTGAAGGTGAGACACATATACACTACCTTCTAGGTATGTAAGTAACTAAAATAAAAATACAATACCTTTAGGATAAAATTTTGGATTTAGATTTTAATTTTCAACCTTTTCCGTGATATTTTTCGTAATATGGAACGCAGAATGGAGTTGTAAGTGTGGCCGTATTTAAAAACAATTTCTACCATTTATACTCAAATGAAACCATACAAAATTGTACTTTATGTGAACTAGTAGGTATTTTATAATAACTTTCGTAACTCATTTACAAATAATAAAAAAAATCATCTCCTTTTCTCTAAACAACTGTATGAAATATGTTAACTTTACGCTCCATTTAATGGGATCCAGGTTATGAAGGTAAAATGTGGATTAATTCGTTTTCCTTTTGATTACATACTTCAAGTTTTTGAGTGTTTTTTTTTCTATAAAGTTTTTCACTACGTTTTAAGTTTACCATAGTTTTCAGCACGTTCAATTATATTGCCTGGGTATAAATGACAATTTGTATTACAATTGAAATAGATTTGTGAACTGTTTTACTTAACTGTGTACTTGACTTCCACGGTACTGTTACAAGTTTTTTGGAATCTTTAAAAACAATTTTGGAATTCAGCACGTTAGTTCTTAAAGGATCAATATGTAGGTAACATACCTTTAATAAAATAAGAACTAAAGATAGAGCCCTGTGGACGGCAGAGTGAAGCCAGTAAAACTACGCCTTCTCCGTGTACACACGTTTACACGCACACAATGAAAACAAACTACGCCTCGCTTTATAAAATATTTACTAGTTAAAATGACGAATTGCGTATATAGTGACAAGGTGTAAAAACAAAAAAATAAAAAAAATCATATTTCACTCGTAAGTAACTTGGAAACGAGTATTTTCATTAAAAGAGGTTATAGATTGGAATACAAAACCCAAATACAGTTAGTAAATACCTACGCACACATGTTTATAAAATCGTCTTCACTGTGTTGTCTGCAAAATTATATCTATAGTTCTTATTTGGTCTGAGGTGAAATAGAAGTAAAATAATTCGATATTTAGACACTGCCTAGTTGAATACAAGTAGGTGCGTTTGATGCCTTTAGGATTCATATTACATTATCACACAAAAATTGGCGTGGATTGCATACTGATTGTTTATCATAAATATTTGTTCTTCTTCCGTATGTTTATGCATCCCGCCCCGCTGGATCCTGCATGAACTTTTCAACTTTAGGGGATTGTAAGTACTTATCATCCAAATTTGCATGTTGTGGAGCAAAGTGCTTCCAATTATTTAGCCTTTTAACATTCTGTATTTATACATATTTAACATTTCAACCTTTTCTAATGGATTATAACTTCTTTGTTGGTTTTGTAACTAATTTTTGTAGTTTGATTTCTAATTTTGTTGCGCACATAAATCAAGGTGAAGTATAATATTTTATTTCTTGTAGCCAATAAGTTACGATAACAACGAAAATTCCACTTTGGAATCGCAATCAGATGAGGTAAAGTGAATATGTGTTTTATATGTATATTTGTATATTTAGATTTATTCATTTATGCCTTTATAATCATGTATTGCGTTTTATTGTGTACTTATAGAAATTAGAATATTTAAATAATTAGAATAACGGAATTACAAAAGGTCAAAACGATACATAGGTATTCAAAATGATACCACAGATAAAAAAAAACATATGAATATAAAAAGAAAATCCACATGCAACTTACCTATAAAAAAATCATAAAATTGTAAAACGAGAACATTTCATACTTTTCTATAATACGCCCTTTGTAAACAAAGTATCGAGTTTAACTATACATATATTTTAACCAAATGAGTAGACATAATTATATCCATAAGTCCAAATTACGATATACTAACAATATATTATGTCATGCAAACATAGATGCGCTATGCTATGTATCATGTATACTAAACTTGTGAGCGCTTATATGCTGTGTTTATCCGACTTATTTGTTTATAATATCTTAATTATCTTGTTATAATCTTGTTTATAATAGCTAGCTATCACGACTTTAGTTGTGAAGAAGTCATCATTTATAGTTCCTGATTAACGGAGTAGGTAGTCATTTACGTATCATATGCTAAATATGCTAGATTTGCAAATAAATTCATCATTCATCATATTTGCTAACCGTACCAATAAAACTTCTTTTAATAATAACAATAATTTTGTTATGTTTTTTAACAGGAAAAGGAAGATGGCCCCTTGTGCAAGTTTTACGAAGTGATAATGGACTTGGGAGCCAATAATCAGTTTTTAAACGAGCTTACAACTGCTAAAGATATCACTTTGTTCGCGCCATCTAACGAAGCGTGGGGCGATCGTAGCGTTCTTAATATTATCCGGTAATAATAAGTCATTTATTTTAAAATTTACATATTATACATCTCAAATGTTTGTTTACCCGTGAATGTGTCTTTAGATTTCAGAAAACTGATAATAACAAATTTTGTGGACACAGTTTTATGCTGTAGCTCTACATAATTTATATAAATCAAAAATTTTATTATATTCGGATTCGTTACATATAATATGTATAAGCTTATTATAATAAGCTCAAAGAAAATGTTACTCGTAACGTACACGCATTTTTGTATGAGTATTCTAAATATTAAGTTATAACAGATTTAGGTATATATATACGCAAAATAAATACACCTTTTTAAATATTTTCTCAGTCCTTTGCAAATGTTTTAATAAGTTAAACTTTTACAGAGATCACCAAAGATTACGAGACATATTGAACTTGCATCTGGTACGCGAAAGACTGCCTATGGACGCTATCATCCACAACAATTTGAATCAGGTATGCCTACAATGTACCCTTTTCATGTTGATAATTTTTATATCCAAACGTTTTTTAAATGCCAAACATTATTTCATGTTACATTAAAAATTTTCGCCTTAAATTTTTTCGTAATTAATGTTGTTAAATTTTGTTCCCCGTCTCGCTGCTGCTTTTCGGATACAGATTCCAGGAAGTGTACGTTAATGAGTAAAATTTTAATCGGTTTTATGACCCTCATCATTTTTTGTTGTCGTTTAATTTTGTTACGTACTTATAGCTCATACTTGGTTGTACATATTAATTTATTGGTTGCATGATAGACGTATGAGTAGACCATATTGAACGTGTAAGCTATATATGTGTCATGTAGGTCGCTAATATTATAAATGTTCGTATAAGGAGATCGTTGTTAGTTCCCAAGAGCCTTACTGTAATTGAATCTCGGATTTGTTCTTTTTCTGGCATTAAAATTCCCATATTGTATTATTTCTATAGAAATTTTTTAACATGTTCAGAAAAATTTATTGATTTTCCTGAATCGGCAGTTATTAAGCCCTAACAGGTATGCTTTTTAATATAACCAGCTATAAAAATAAATATGTTCTCTTACATACCAGATTTTATTTTCAAATATAATAAAAATATAATTTTAATTAATAAAATATAATTTTAATTAATAAAATATAATTTTAATTAATTTTAATATTTTTTTATAATACCTTAAAATATAATAACAAATATTTAAATTGATTTTACTTACTAGGTAATATTTAATTATAGGTATAAATGTGATCAGAAAAATAAATTCTATCTATATAAGTATTTAGATTTACCTACATTTCTAACAACATTAAATTTCGTTCCGAGAAATACAGTTTAAAAAGGAGGGCTCTTATTTCATTTCCTTCTCACATTGTTAGACATTAGCATGTCTTGTGACTCCGAGCCTAATGACTCAGATGTTAGTGTTACCATAATTAAAATGTACTTGTAGATATACCAAGCGCCGACAGCTTCACTTCGCAAGTACCTTTACTTCAACATAATAACTCGCGGCAACAACCAGACGTTGACTGTAGAGGGTGGGGGTGTGAATGCTACTGTCACTCAACCAAACATAGCGGCGACGAATGGATTCGTACACATCATAGACAGAGTACTTGGAGTTCCTTATGCTACTATTTTTGAGAAACTGAAAACGGACCCTATGCTCAAGTAAGTAGTTTTGAAATTCATTGAACAATAACCTGTAGTTAGACTATTATTAAAAAATGTTACATTTTATGTTTTTATGTTTCTTTGTAACATTTTAAAAGTAAGGAAAACACTTGAAAGGGGATGATATAAACAAACAAAGAGTTGAATGATTCCTACCTGTATTGTTTTTAGCTTTTAGATGATCAATTTCACCTTTTTGAGAGAAAAATTGTAGTCAGTAGTCTATGGCGCGAATTTGCCACAGACTATACTTGACAATATATCTATCTGGCTATTTTTAAAAATCCTTAGTTTATTTTATATCTACAGTTGTATATGTTTGTAAAAAAACGACATACACTTTATATAACAGCTTGAATACTAATAAATATTTCAGTATTTGATTGATTGCCATCCGAAGTCTACCCGTATGTCCGGCTTATGTTATAAGCCCACCTCATGATTCAATTGATTGAACGTTTCTCCCGCATCGTTAATACGAAATGAAGAAAACTAGAAAACAAATATTACGAAAATATTTTACTAGAAATCTTGTTATTAGTTGAAATCAATAGTTGTTATAAAATGAACGAAGTTTAATAAAGTAGTTTTTGATTGTTATAATTTTATAAACGATACCACGTTCCAATTTTAATTATCTAAAAGAACAAGTGAATTATTGTGACTATAAAACTTCTGCTCTTCTTCATTATGTTGCTCGATGTCTTTTTATAATATTCTGTGATTTTCAGCTAATTGCAGCTAATTATTATAGCAATTAGCTGAAATGGTATAGTATGTGTTAGTATTGGTGGCTCCTGAAAATAAACTTGTCATTTTTTTAACAGCTAAAGCTGGGTTGCACCATCTTACTTTAACAATAACAAACGTCGCAACTTCAGTTAAAATAACGATTAGGCCGAAAATGAGTTGCCCCAGTTAAAAAATAATCATAACTGGTTAACTGGTGCAACTCATTTTCGGCCGAAAATGAGTGCGAATTAACTGAAGTTGCGGCGTTTGTTATTGTTAAAGTAAGATGGTGCAACCCAGCCTAAGTAATATAAGTTGAAGTTGATAAATTTTTAAAAAGAATATTTAACGTCGATCCCCGTACAGACGAATAGGCTCTGCGCTCGTATTTAACCACATGAACTCTATAATAGCACTCGGGCCTCTGTAACTTGGCATTACTTGCTTCACGACATCAGGCTGTCCAATTGAAGACTATCTGCATTCTCTCAGTTTTATTTGTTTTTAAAATTAAGACTGTTTTCAATAGGTACCATTTATTTAAATAATTCAATTGAATGACAAGTGCAAAATTAAACATTTTGGATCGTAGTATAAAGTTGCGATTCGGTTGTAAAACCGCTACCGATCTTTAAATAATGATCTATTGTTGCAGTATAACCTATAACCTGGGTAAAAGACAGATGTTCAACCACCAACTGAACGAAATGGAACATCGGTATACGTACTTCGTGCCACGAGACCACGCTTGGCTTAAGTTCCAAATAAGACATCCTACCGCCTTCAAAGCTTTGTTTAGCGAAGATTTGGGTTATTATGTAAGTTTTTACAGCAAAGTTTTTACCATTGTTTAGTACGAAAATCTTATTACATTTTACGTCATACGCTTTTTAACAAAGGAACAGGAAAAACGCTTATTCCATTTTTAAAATTGTCGTTTCAAATTCGCAGCCTTTTCAATTGTGTTTCGTTCGCGTTTTATTTATTTTTCGGGTAAATAAATATTCTTTGTATATTTGAAGTTCGGATAGATTAAAGTCGGAGTTTCCACGAGTGATCAACTCAATACAAATCGATTTAATTCTCTTCCCAATGAACCAAAGGTCAATTCATTTTGTGAGTCAACTCTGTTCCGTTGCTGATTGGTAGTGACATTTCATCCGGCGAAATTTGTCTCATACAGAGTATACCATTTAATCTGCTTAATCTATCTATTTATAAAAAAAGGAAAGGCCATCTAAACAATGAACCAATTTTATTGTCTTTTCCTCAGATGTTTGTTAATTAATGAGTGTAGAATTGTTTTCATCAATTTCATCGTAACATTATTATTAAATTAATAAAAAATAATATTAAAGTTGAAAGCGCTAGTAGTGATAAAGAAAATGAAACTCTATTTTTAGTTTGTTTTTCTTTAAAGCCAGATATATATAGGAGGCCTCCCTGTTGCTAAAATCACAGCTTGAGTTCGTCTGGGCATGCTAGCGAATAACTAATGTTTCTAGCGTTTCGATTATAGATTTATAATAAACGAGAGTCCCGCCCTAGGCTTCGCACGATGTTTTTCTACAAATGATATAGGCGAACCTTCTTGTCTTGTTTATTTAGCACATTAGTGAAAACCGTATTCAAATCCGTTGGGTTTAAACGGGTTTTAGAATCCGGGATTTAGAATAAGTAATCGGAGAAACAGATTGAGCCGACAACAACTTTATTTAATAACATTTATGACGATATTTAACAAAGAAAACGTTTACAAAAATCAATGTTAATGTTAAACATGTTAATGTTTAATGTTTTAAAAAAAATTGAAAATGTATATAAAATTTTGGTCTTCAGTTTAGGAACTTCTATTACCGGACCTTTATATGGGAATAAATATATTTATAATACAAAATTATTATACAGCACTGAAGTATTTTCAGTATCGAATAATAAGATACAGACAAGAAACCTAAACAGCTATTTTTAGTCAGTAAAGGTCAAGGTTAAGGAGTGTGACCACTGTGAGGAAGACGCTTATATAATATAATATTAAATTTGATATTCGCAAATCAAATAAAATTCACAATTTTATACTACACTAGCAATCCGCTCCCGGTTAGACTTCCTTACACATATATGAAAGCCTAATTAAAATCGGTTTCCTATTCTCGAGATTTTTAAACCAACTTAACATTTTTATATATAAAAATATATAGATAGACAGTGATCTGGGGTGCAATTTTTATATACCTACACAAACCTTCCCCTTTCAATCCTTTCATCCTCTTTCCATAAGTAAAACGTAATTAAAATCGGTTAAGCTGCTTAGGAGTCGGCACATCGCAGAATTGGGCATATCATGATATTCCTGGGCAGATCATATGTCTGTTAAAACTGAGAGGGTCGCCTCACTCCGCTCTTCTTCGCTCGGCTCCCTAAATTTATTTCCATGTAAACCTAACACGCTCCTCCTCTCTTTGCTTTGCTCCGCTCCTTGTCGCACCTATTTTCGACCTTTGGTGAAAGATTTTTGATTTCATACTTTACGATCTGTCCAATTTTACGATCTGCCCACGACATATATAACATATAGATTTAAATAATTTAGGTATTACACAAAATTTATTCAACCCTTTTCCAGACTAAACAAATCCTGGAGCGGCACATGATCCGAGCAGGGAGATCGTACACGGCGTCCGATTTGAAACTCCTCGCTAACGAGACACATCCTTTCGTGTTGCCTACTTCACGCGACCCTCTGCGGCTACGTGTCAAAGAATCCGATAAAAGTACGTGAAACTGAAAACTAATATTATTCAAAGTTATAAAATTGTTTTCTTGTTATAAAAGGAAATTTTTTATTTGAAAATCTAGGAAAACACGCTATATTATGAAATGAATAAATATTTATTATAGGTATGTTCACTCATTAGTACGAAATGCAAAAAAAAAAAAAATCTGGTTGCAGAACACCAAAAAATCCTAATAAATCACCAATATTTCTATATGTTTAATGAAAAACTGTAATTAAAAATAGAAAAGCATATAATAAAGAAAAATCTTTCATCATTAGAGTTGGTGTTCGAAGAGTCTGAAGTTGCTCTTCTTTTTTAATTAAGCGCGAAATACAAGGAATTATATTAAATTATATTAAAATATATATTAAACTAGTGACCCGTTCCCGGCTTCGCCCGGGTTCAAAATAAAAGCTATCCTATGGACCAAATTTTCAAGTTATTACAAGTATTTAAAATAATTTCGTAATATTATGTTTAAATTGTTTTATTTATTGAATCAGATTATTATGTGGAATGGAACGGACATTGGATCCACGTATTTCGACCGGACGTGGAATGCACCAACGGCATCATCCATGTCATCGACGAGCCGTTCCTTCTGGAGAGTGACATTCGCGCGACGGGCGGAGCTCGCAATCACCTCCCAAGTACCATCCTCGCGTTGTTCCTTTCCGCGGTATTCGTTAGGATTCTAGAAAATTAAATGAAAATTTTACTCTGACTTATGACACATAGAAACAGTCTAATGTAATCAACGACGTGTTAATTTTAATCGACAGTTTAAGTGATTGGCGTCAGCCTGGCTGCCGAATTTTATCATAAAAATAGAAAAGTTGAAATCTTCAAAGGCGTCTGTGTAAGTATGCGTGAATTTACTGTTGGTAGATAGATTGGTAGACAGCATACTTATTTCTAAGTATGCTGTGCTATATGGGTGCGACAGTATGTTATTTATCAATAGTACCAGGTCCGCCCTTTTATAAGGTCTTGCTTTTAATATCTCAATGTATGTTATTAAGGAAGTAAACAGATTTGTTTTTTTTTCTTTACTGACACACAATATACAATATATATATAAATAATAATTTTATTTATTTTTAAAAAGCATGGATTCCTTCTTAATTTGCTCATTCTATCAAACTGTTACATGGTCTTATTTTGTTTCTAAGTGTCATTGGTCAGAAGATTATAATTAATATTATTTCAAGTCACCATTACATTTACGTATCTATGATTTATATTGTTACCATTATTTTTATCGCCAGCTTTTACTGATATTATACAGGATGGTATAGAAATTTTCGATTTAAATTAAAATAAGTATACTTATTTGTTTTAAAAAATTAAAAAAGTAGTTTGTTGTAAAAACAATATATACAGAGATTTAGGTATTCAGTTACCGTGGCTCTCTAATTTAATGTAAATTGACGTAGATGGAAGCAAAAAGAACGATACGGTATATTCTTACATTACGTAACCGACACATGGCCCTCTATAATACTGTATACCTTAATATTCATCACTACAATTACAATTCCAATATTACCGTATTCGTGTAATGATAGAGAGTCGACAAATGTATTTAAATTTTTCCACAAAAAATATGTTTCTTAGTTTTAAAGTATCACGTGTATGCAAAACACTGAGCAACTGAATGATACTAAGTTCATTGGTCTCAGTATATGGGGTTGATGTGCGAATAGTGAGTCTCTATCTTCTTTATCTTTCTCTTTGTTTCCATCTACTTAAATGGGTCTTTGAGATTACACTGCCAGTAATTTTAAGGACACAATAAAAATTATATGACTATATCTTACTGTTGATATGATATGATATTATCTCGTAGTGAATGTTCAAAATATATTGCTAAATTATTTTTTATTAATACCGAGTCTATATTTCATCCTTGACCAATTAAAACAAATATAATATATTATTGTAAATTTATTTATTATATTAAACATGGTATAAATGTATTATGTAGGTATATTTTGTCAATTCTATCAATCTGAATGTGTTTAACTCAGATAAAATAAGAACTCTGTGGACGGCAGAGTGAAGCCGTTAAAACTACACCTCGCTGTGTACGACATACGCGGTTACACGCACACAAATGCAATCAAACTACTCTACGCCTTATTGTAATAATTATTAGTGAAAATGCCGAAAGGGTGTAAAAACCGGTCTTCAAAATATAAAAAGGAGAATGAAGTTAGGAATTATTATGGCAACACCGGCCTACGCACACAGTCATGTTTATAAAACCGCGGCTTTACAATGTTGTCCGCAAAATTCTGTCTTTAGTTCTTATTTGGTCTTAGGTATTTCAGCGTGGTATCAAAATTTCCACCCCATTTGCGGTTCGGTCTTTGTGCCTTTTTTTTGAAAATATGATATGAAAATTATTTTAACTTTTTATAAACAATTATTATGTACTTACGTACTTATTTATCATTTAAAACGTTTATTAAGAGAATGTCTTGGACTTATACATTCCATGTTACAATATGCCTAAAGATATATTTATTAATAAATTTATTATAAGCAAATTTAATAATGTTATTCGGCAAATATGATATGAACTCCACAAGAAAATTGTATGTATTTCTTTTATATAACCGCTCTCTTGTAAATTTAAATTTACTTTCTTAATTTTAATTTTTTTTACAATATATATAAAAAACAAACAATATACTTATATCATAAAACACTGAAAACTATATTAGAATTCCGTAGCGGAGTAAGGCTCAATCAAGCTACCGGTGGTTAGGGCTGCAGATTGAGGAACCTCGTGACAATTCATGCCGTTTTAAGAAGTACATCCTTCTTTTTATATTATTTTTTATTTTTTATTATTATTTATTGTATTAAATTAATCATTTATTGTATTTTTATTAGTCACGAAGAAATGTCCATTTTTCTATGAGTGTCACCTCGACTGGAGGGAATCAAATTAATTTAAATGTACATAAAAATGAATGAATGTGCTTAACTTTATATATTGTTATGGTGCATATGTGAATCTCTTATGTTCAGTATTAAGCGAATGTAAATATTTCTTTATAAGTTTAACATTATACTGGTAGTCTTTATGATTATTGTATAATTTAGTAGCTAATTACTTGAAATGCGACTGAAAATTTATCACATTATCTTATCTAATGCTATATTGAGAAGGTATTTAATACTTTATATTAATGGAAATGCTGCTTTAAGCTTGCTTCGAGCTTTACACAATTTTCTATAGCATTTACAGAAGATTATTGTTTTACAAGAAAATGAACTTTATCTGGTTTTATATAAGGAAACTTTTTAATGCATAGCAGAGCGAAGGCAGCATTTCACCGTGTCGAAGGTTATAATATAGTCTATATACAATTATCTATTTTAATCTAATTGTTAAGCATGTGAAGACTATTGCTTCGTAGACTTCTATCAAATCACAGAGCAAAGAATCGGCACGCAATTGCGTTGAGCGCAACTGGCATTTGGCCGCCAGTTTCTATTTGCACGTTGCCCAGTAAACACTATCTAAAAAAGCGATAGAAATTAATAATTGTGCTGTGATTGGGTGTAATAATCAAAGTAAAAACGTAAAATGCGTTGTATGGAAAAGCGTTGACTATGCCGTTTCTAATACTTAGCGGACGGCACGGCGATTCTTTGCTCTGTGTATCACATCACATCACACGTATGTATTACGTATTACTCGTTCTATTCTAAGGTAATACCGCAAACGGATCTTCGAATTAAACGTAGTCACAATGTTTCAACAAATTCATTTTTTATTTATAATTATTTGTAGCAATAAGCATTGTAGGGTAAACTTTTCGAAAATCACATATAAAATGCATCTACATGTTTTTGAAATGGTAGTAAGTATTAATATATGGGGCAATATACCCGAGACAATATACTCTACTGAATTGTGACCAAATATCCAACCAAATATTTGGTTAAGTAATTCGAACTCGTGTTTAGTGGTGTTAATAATTGTATCTCAAAATATGTCAAATTAGATAAAAAAAATTATGAAAGACGGTGTATGTGTTTATGGAATAAAGAATTTACTTATAAAATAAAATAGAAATTAATTGTGTTTGTTTAATTTATACCCTTCAACATGATATTTTTATTTTGGCAAGATTCAAAACTGACTTATATATGTTATAGTATCTATCTTAAAATAAAATATTCTTCTAATTTTTTTAATTATTTTTATACAAAAGCCATTTGTGCAATTTATTTTTAAATGTTCTATTGAGAGATTGTATAGTTCCATAGCCGTAAAGTAAGCATGCAAGTTAATATGTGCACATATATTTTATTGTGACGTCTATCTGAGAAAGAACGAGGATAACATAAGCGTTAGTTAAAATATAAGTATACTCTGTAGTAAGTTACCCAACGTGCTTACGAAGCAGAGCTAAGTAACTATGTAGTGAATACATAGTCTGATGGACAACGACGTGTTATACGCTTCAGTGAGGGTACTATGAGAATAAGTGAGAACGCGGGGAAAATGTGCTTGCGGTTAGCACTGCACCGTGTGTCGGGAAATATTGTCCGAAATAAATTTCACGACGTAACAAGGCTCTGTCGGCTCCGACATACTAAGGGTCTAGATTTACACACGTATTTTACGTGTGAAATGTACCTCGCAAAAACTAATTAAGCTTTGTCTGAAAGACCGGCGTTTCGAGGCTTATCTTGTCCAATATATTATCAAGTGTTACGTACACTAACATACAGACGGGAATACCAAAGCTATATTGAGAGGAAACTAAATTGAATATAAGTATTATTAGCTAAAACATGTTTTTGGTCTTCATTCTAAATATTAGTTGCATGAAAATTCGTTGGATGGTTTAGAAATAGTTAACGGAGAAAGAGACAAAGGAAGACAGGCTTATTTTTGTCAATAAGTTGTGTTCATTAAAGAAATGTGTGACAGCAACATATTGTTGAATTCGAAATTATTCCAACAGGTGTTCATGTGTTCTTGAAATTCTTGAATAAATAAATTAAAAGAAACTATGACTCATTTATTTAACAAAACGAAATAATTACTAATCATAATAATAAGATAAATGCGAAAGTTTGTATGTTTGAATGTTTGTTACTCAAATAAGGGCTGAACGGACTTGGATGAAATTTGACACATAGAGCCTACGAGTCAAAATTACCTCGCAGTTTGCGCTTTCCGCAAATAAATACAAAACATCCATGACTCAGGTACAAAGGTAAATGTTAACATGTAAACATTTGCCCCTGGCGGGATTCGAACCCGCGACCGATTGGTTAACAGCTAGGGTTACTAGCCACTAGAGCAAACGTGTCATCAAAAATCGTCGTGTCGTCAATGTATAGAAAAAGAATCCGAAGGTCCCACCAAATTGGTCCGGACAAGCAACTATTTTGAAATGTACCACAAATAATATAATAGATGCTCTTATTTTATTTATTCTTAGCTCAGAAACTTTGAAATCACACCATTTTTACAAAAGGTGACCTACAAATCTTTTACAAATCTCGAAACTCAAAAATTTCCTTATAATCCCGGACTATAAAGTGGAAAATTTATATGCGCGGCGTTTATGATGATTACCCACGTCACACGTAGCATTTTACTGCTTGCAACGTAGCGGTACCACTACGCATCATCACTTACCCAGAATAAAAGAGCTCGAGAAAACACATTCTAGGTCGCAAAATATTAAAGGTACAATACACCCTTCTAAATCTTTCGCAAAATAAATGCAAGCTGTTACGTCTCGGTTTCTTTCAGCAGAAAAAAAAGTAAAAGTTTTTACAGACTCGATTTATCTTCACGCTTCAAATGGATGTGGTACACTTACTTATGTTAGGTACATCTACATATACTTTTTTATTTACTGAACTGCTATTAATCTTCTAAGAACCTATTATCTATTTGGGAATCTGTTGCTTCGAAACATCGTCACGGTCTCTTTAATTAATCTTTATCAAAATGTAATAAATGCACTGTTCTCAGAGAATCCTGAGAATTTTTTAAATATACAATTTTCAGGTCTTAATTAAATTAAAAAATTCTAATCTAAAAAGCTATAAATACTATTAGCAACTAGAAACACCAGGAATTTAATTTGTACCTGATCCTCTCCTGTTGCATGTTAACAATTTAATAAAGTTCTAATAAAACTAAGGTAAACATTTCGTTTTTTTATTTTTTCTTTGGCAGATTATATTGAAATATTATGTTGTATAAAAATAGACATACCTACAGTATATTTTATAAGCAAACTAATATTTAAAAATTTAAACATTTATTTTGTCTTAAAATGCGAGTATACATTAGCCGCCCTACCCCTTTCACAGCATTCTTGTCACCCAAAAAGTGTGTTAAAAAATAAACAATTAATTAAATAATAACGTTTACCGCATTCCTCTTAAATCAACATTTAAAAAGCACTTAAAATAACTCGTAAACAAAACACTTGATCCGTAAATCCGATTGATTCGAAACAAGTTCCATTTAATTTAAGATTTAAATGTAACGAAAGAGAGGAAGACAAATTGCTAATGGCATGAATTGAAGTGAGAATTTGCAATTCATTTGGTGCGCAGAAAAGATTCAAGTCCGTATACTTTCTTCCCGATTTCTTTTAATAATTTATAGCTGAGGAAACGTTAAATGTTTACAGTTTGGCAAACAGATATTTTGTATCTAAGTACATAATACTTTCACTCTCACGATGTGATAATGGAAATAGATTAATTCGGTTTTGAACTCAGTACCTAAAATGTAAGATGCTTTTTACCTTTACCTATATCGCAATATGTCTAAAACGCGGATCTGGCTACAATGCTGTATTAAGTAAGACTAATAAGCAGAATGCCAAAAAGTCTGATGCCTAAAAAACAGTTTGCCTACAATAGAATGCCTAAAATAGTCAATTGATATTAAATTCGGGTTGGCCACACTTGCTTTGAAAATGGCTATTGTGATTTTTTAACTTTTAAGGGGTCATCAAATCAGAATGTGATCAGCTGGTGCACACGACCTCGTCCGCGTTGAAAATAAAAAATATATATAAAGCAATGTAACGATTGACCTCTTAGAGTTGCTATAACACTTTGGACAGACGTTAGTTATTTATTTTATTTTAGATGATCCCTCGGAAACAGTCATTGAGAATGCAAAAATTCGTGATTATCGATAGAGCTGCTCAATTTTGAAAAGAGATTTATCTTTTACTAAGTAAACTGTCATTGCCTTAAACTCTCAATGCAGTGCTTTTAACTTCAATATAAAACATTGGTCTTAAAAGAAATACCACAAAGTGATAAATTTTGAAATCCATTGTGAGATAAGCGCACCTATAGAGATGAACCAAGCATGATAGACTAGACAGTGAGTTGGTGTGTCAATTTGTCCGAACATCGAACAAATACAAGCGGCCGTAACGAGCTTCTGAGTCCATCGGGATTTCCACCGCAGCAGATGCGTTTGAAATTACACAATCTCTGTCACATTTTGTTTTATACGTCAGAATTACGTACGATTGCATACAGCGGTGTGCAAGTAATATTAATTCGGCATCTACAATTACTTAATTGCAAGAATCATCTTAATCAGTTTTAATTTAACGGGTGTTAATGATTCTTTAGCTCATAGTTCGATTCTGAACAAAGTAAAAGAAGCGTATTTTCATGAATTTTAATTTATTATTTCTGCAGGCAGTCTGATGATTCACTTAATATCTGTGATATCTACTGGCACTTAATAAAACTAGCAGTCAAGGGTTACGCTGGATACCTCGGTAGGATAAAAAAATATTATTAGATAAAATATAATATATATTATTATTGTAACATTAAAATTACTAGAGCTCTGACGTGTTTTATATTCGACACCAATATGAATTTTTATTACTATCTAGATGACCCTACAGACGTCAAAAGCTATTGAACTGGACCAGCTGAATATAGAAAAATGCAGTTTTTCGTTTTTCCGGGCAATTTTCACATATTTTTCATAAGGAAAATAAATAAACGAATTGATCCAGCCGTTTTTGAATTTTAACGCTCAACTAGATATTTATTTTATTTATTTTTATTTATACAGATTAGATTTATAACTTATAAAATAACTTATTGCATATAATTAAATCATATAGGTAAAACATCAACATATAGGTAAACTCGACCTTTTTAAATAACAAACATTGAAATCTTAATAAATATTGACCGACCGAACAAAGAAAATACGGTGAATTACAATAGCTTTACTGTTGCGATCTACTCTTGAAACTTGCACTTGGGATGTGCAAACTTGTACCTAATAGTTCAAATTCAAATTTGGTGTCTGTGGCAAATGTCGTTAGACTCCGAACGGAAGCATTCTACATCGGAAACTGTCCTCCCGGAAGTGTACGCTCTCAACTCAACCGACCACACGCCTCTAACCATCCGCACTCTGGAAAGGGCTCTCCTAATACGAGCTGATTATTTTCAACTAAAATGTTGCAATTCTAATTGATTTTCATTACGTGCTAAGTATATTTAGACACAAGGGCTCTCTCGACTCTCGACTCTTTCCTAGATATTTTTTACTCACTGTCTCATCATAATCAGGACTAAATTGTAGAAACTGAATGGTAATGAAAAATGGAATCATAATTAGTCTTATATACTTTTGAAGACTTATTCAAAAGAAAAATACGGCTATCTGGTTAATTCTTTGCATTTTAGAAAACTGATTGTAAGCGTAGAGGGTAGGTATTTCATAAGAATTTTCACGATCTCATATCACCTAGCTTACAATTGTTTTTTACCTACCTTTCTTGTCTTTCGTACTCTTATATTACCGTAATTAAAGTTTCCTGAACCCCAGGCTCGCACAAGCAGTCTGGATTGAATTTTTTTAAACTTAAAAGATACTGAAAACCCACCAAATAATAAATGAATTTCATTGGTTTACAGACTGAATAACAACGACGTGTTTGCACGCATATTGATCGATTCGTTGAAGCCGATGTACATATTTGCACACATGTTTAAAAATTAATTTAACTTTACATTTCTATAATTCTTGAACGTCAAGTATAATGTTAACTCATCATTCAGTAATATAATATTAGTCAATCAAACTGTACATATAAACCAAATTGTATTATTATTATGCTATGAAATAGTATATCATGTTACTTAATTTTCAGTTCGTTGTAATATTTTTTATTTATTTCATAGTTACTACCAACGCATATTATAAAAGTAAGTTCCAAGTCAATATTTTTTATTTATATTATTAAAAAAAGTCGTACTTTTTTATTTTATATATGACCACAAATACGGTTGTATTAACCTTTAAAACACAAGACTTTAAGATTATTTATTGTAGAGGTATTATGATGCAGGCAGTTTGATAGTTTGTTAATAAATGTCGTCTAAAACACAAGAAACGCAAACAAACGCTACAATCTTGAAATACCTTCCTCAGATACCGAAAAACAACAGCAAATGTGTTATTATATTATATCATAGTAGATTTCTGCATGAGGCTTCTTCCATATTGACAATTGATGACTGTCGAGCAAAATATGCACTTCCGCTACTTAAAGTTATCTTTTAAAGTTAAAATAAGGCTTACATTATTTAAAAAATATCCCATACTAATTGAACTTACTTGAACTAAATAATCCACGTGGATAATTAAAATATTCAAATTTCAGTTTTATTACAATTTTATTATATACCTACCTGTTTACTTAGGATTACAATTATCGTGTGATCAAATACGTGAGTTTGTCGATGGGCACAATCTTCGAAGGTTCCAAATAGCACAAGGCGATGTTCCCGGGCAACCATCAGCGTATGATATGAATTTCATGGTATGTATAATATACATTTTTATAAATATGTACCCGGATATATTATTATGTTGAATTGTTTTTATAAAAAAATACAATTTATTGCAGGTTTGGGACGAAGAACTGGCTGAAAAGGCAGCTAGGTGGGCAGAACAAGGCCTGTTTGGACACAACCCGGACAGAACTATAAGTGAATCAACAAATATTTTCGTTATAAAACTCAAATTTTAAGTAAAATGTAATATTAATATTTAAAGATTTCAGAGAATTAATCTCACTTATTTTTAACTTCAGATTCAAGGCGTTGGGATTTAATCGGCGAGAACGTGTACCAAGCAAAGTTTTATTCAAATATCAATATTGAAGTAATACCGAATATAGCTGAAGCTTTAGACTCCTGGTTCAATGAGCACCAGGACTATGGTTTTGAACCTTATAAACTAAAGAGTAGCAATGCGATTGGACATTATACACAGGTAATTTTGATTTTGACCTTTGATTTGCCAGCAATTAGTTATTTAGTTAATTAGTTAGCAATGACCTTATGCTGATAAATGTAAATTAGTTTTTACTTGATTTTGATTCTAGCAAATCAAATACTAGTGTATGTAAGTTTGTTTTACATTGACAGTTAGTTAGTTACAAAAAATAGTAAGGAGTAGGTCGATAGAAGCGATACCAAATTTTTTTAGACTAAAGGCCAAAGTCCACTTGATAGTGGGTTACCGTCATCTATAATACAAGCAATGCCACATGTGATGTAAGTGGGGTACCTTCCATAATAGGATTTAGGATGAGGAAAAAATTTAAAAAGCTCTAAAACTTAGTCCTACATTTTCGGATTTAACCACTCTAAGAGAGTGTATCGAATTTCCTGTAACCCTGTATATTTGATCTGTATATTTGATTATCTCTATTTCACCATTTCTCAATAGATGGTGTGGGCAGATTCGAATCAGTTGGGTTGCGGCATATCGCAAAGAAATGAGTTCGGTTGGACAACCACATTGTTCGTTTGCAACTACGGACCAACGTGAGTACTCTTGCTCTGAATTTACATAGTTCCATTCATATTTTAACTTTTATAACTATGCTTGAATATTTTCAGAGGCAATTTCATTGGACATGTACCTTACAAAAGTGATATGATGCGAAGAAATCTTCAATGTAATAACGGATTGTGTAATAAGCCTTATGGTGAATACTGCTCGTAAACCATTCAAATAATAAGTAAATAAAAATATATTTTTTTTTTTCAAATTATAGTAATTAGTTCGATTTTCTTTTTTGAATTTAATTAGGTACTACCTACTTTCTTTTTGAAATATTAAGGTGTGAAATAAATAGCAACACGTTACATACTTGCTTGTATTAATAGGAAAAGATAAAAATATAAAACGGGTTTTTGTTTAACACTGCAATTTATCTTTATATATTCATTTCATGGTATTAATTCATTTCAAGTATTTCATGATTTTGATTCAATTGCAGTCTGTTTGTGTAGTACATTAAAAAAATAGATGGCTAAGTAGTAAGCTTCAAAGTCATGTAAAGTTCTGCTAATTAAGTAGTGAATTAAGGTGAGTAAAACCTCTTTACTTAAAAGTACCTTGCAATGAGATTTAATGTAGAAACGGCACAAAATTCATGTGTAATATATGTGTTTGTTTTGTAAGAAAGAGCATTCCCTTTGCTAGTCACAATATGTATATGGCTGTGGGGCACCATATACTATTTAGGTAGTTGGAGGGTAATAAGAGAAGGGTTCACTTAAAGTAGCGGTCACACAACTCAACCAAAACTATTTTAGATCATAACTACATGACTTGTGAAAGATGAAAGGGGACGGGCCTGTCTGGTGAGTTCGTAAACGGACTGATGTGGGTACAGCCTTCACGCTAACTTACATTGTACAAGTACAATCCGGGTCAGAAAGGATGTAATAGCAAACATGGTTCCCGAAATAGTTGTTCGAAGGTATCAGACAAAATTGAAATTCCAATTCTTCTCGTAATATCGACTGTATACGGTCGGAACAAAGAGTGTTGTATATTTTTGAGTTTTTGTGGCCCAAAAATAGATAAACTATTCAGTTTAAAATCAATTTAATATTTCAAAATGTATGATACTTAGCGACCCGCCTCCGACTTCGTGCGGATGCTATTTTTTTTTCTTCAAATTATATACACAAATTTTCCTGGGGCTATCATCTTTTTATATATAGGTATTTGCGCTAAAAGCTTAAAGATCATCTAAAGTCATAGTCTTTATAGTCTTTCATGGTCCGATCCTAACATCAGGTTCATAGGTCGAATTAAACAATAATAAATTAATAATAAATTATTTTCATTCACTCTGCTCTCTAGACAAATACAACTGTAAATGCAAATAAATGCAAGTTAAATAGTAAGAGTTTCCAACTTTACTGTGAGAGCAAGTCTGCGTGAGTGAGATATATGTTCACAAGTTCTCGTATTTACATTAAGAATACTAATAAAGGCACTATATTAAGGGCCTCTTTCACCAATTACAAGTAAAGTGTTGATTAGTTAATTTTAGAGATAATTTAATATTTTATTAAATTATGCACTTCGATAGGCGGATTTTTTGTGTCTTTTACCGTACAAACAAAGATATATCAGCTCCATAATCCCCGGTTACCGGCGACTTTAAATTACGGTTAGCCTACTTGACAGATGGTGAAAGAGGCCCTAAGAATACTATGACAATATAAAGTTATTAACGCAGCTATCTGGGAGAGCCTTTATCCATTATTTCAGTGAACGATTGTACAAGCGACACGAATAAATATGCAAATGTATTTTCGATGGGATATGCAAACGGTAAATTATATTTCTGCAAAAATATATCGGCAGTGATTATTATTCGGATTGAGGCTTTATGTGGGAGCTCTTCAAATTGAATATAACATGGTGATGAATTAATAATGGTTAAATGATTCACCTTTTAACCGGTCGAGGAAATAAAACAATAGAAAGTGTATTTTTAGAAATGACAAGCGATTTATAGGCTCTTTATTATTTTAGAGAAACTTTTTCATTTCAAGTATGGAACGTTTAGTGGATTATTTCAAAAATCACATAGGCACATTAAGTAGGTACCATCCTAATCTTATCGAATTAATCTTATATGAAATTCAGTAATATTTATTTATTTATTATGAAGTACCTATCTAAGGTTTTTATTTCAGTTTTAAGCTTCATTCAGCTTTATAGGCTTCAACGTAATTTTAAGATAATAATTGTGTTTATTAGATATTATAATCTCTTGTTCTAACAGTGAAGGGAAATATCTAAACTAACAGTGATCGCAACCGCTATGACCTAGAAAACTAAGTAATTTTCGAAGACAATAATATTTATGTATAATTTCGTATACTGTGTTATAACAATTTTTTTCCTATATTAATTTCTCTGAAAAATAAAACTAAAAAAAATACCATAAAAGTTGAAAAAATACCTCGTCCTTTTACATCAAGTTTCGTTGAAAAGTTAACGTTTGGCGTTCTCAGACACACAGAAAATATTTCTTCAGGAAGAACAAAGAAGCAATAAATACTTCTTTGTTTCCATTATTAATTCTGCTTCTTAAACTTTGTCTACCAAACAAAGTTTCGCTGCCTTTCTTTGACTGATATTACTCTAAACTAGCTGGTGCTCGTGACTTCGTCCGCGTTGAAAAATAAAAGACATTAAGTAGGTATACTTTGGCAAACGTTGGATCTTTATTTTTAGATAGCTGGTTTGTCCATCCTATGTCTATCCTATGTCAGTAACAAAACAATCTGCCGCTGTATGTTTTACTCTAGTGCTTTAGGTTTTTGGTTTTTAATACTTAGATTGTGAACAAATCCGTGTCGAAATGGGTCGTGTCGTTCGCAACGCAACCTGTATAAAGGAAGAGCAAACGGAATAATTTAACACAAAGTAAGAGACGAATAGAACCATAATATATGCCTATATAGGAAGTGGACATTCAGGGAGTTATTAATGGCGTTTATAAGAAATATCATATTAAATGTTCATACTATTTTGTGAAAACTGTTAACGTTTATCCAGTGTGAAATGCACAAAAATCATTTATTCATTTGTTCCGTTTTTCGAGTCAGTTTTGCAAGCAAACTAAAATTGGATTTTAAATCAGTTATAGGAATTTAAAAAAATATTCAGTGTATCTGTGATAAAATTATATTTACCGCTTCTGTTTTTGTATACATTTTAAAGGAGGTAAAGTAAACTTCGTTACAGGTGAATTTGCGCGCCTTCCTGTTAGCTTTTTATTTTCTTCGGTAATTGGATCTTGGTATGCGGCAGGAGGTCCTAGGTACACTTAATCATGCAAAAGTGCTCAACAAGGCGGATGATTAGTTCGGTGGGTAATTTTTCTAAAAAGACTAAAACAACTAAAACGATTTATCATTGTGGTCTATTTGCTTTTCCTTTTTAATATTATGTTCTATAGGGGAGAGGGAGGTAAGACGGGGTACTCACCGAAATTCACAGTTTAAACAAACTGACCAATCATGCATCGTTTGATGCGCCGCCATGACACCTGTCAGTTGTCCTGCCAATATTTGTTCGCAAATGTACGCATGGCGAAATAATCTAAAGAAACTGTTTTACTGCAAAGTTCTTATCACATTTTCTTCCAGTTTGACACGTGACTGTGGTTTGTTAAATAATACTAGCTGGTGAGTTATGACTGCTATTGACGCTTAAACTAATCTACAATAAACTAAACACTGTGTTTCCTTGAGATTGCCAACTGTTTCTTTTTTATTTTAGTTATTATTAGAAAATGGCACGGTAGGCAAGAATAATGACCATCTTGTCCCAAACTGAGAAAAAAATTTTTTTGTTTGTTTTCCGTGAAACAAGAACAAGAAATCACAGCACGTGTACTTTATGATTCTGTGAGTGATTTAGGGATGCTAAGTGCATCGTCAGCCTGTCTTCGTCAGATAGACTTTTACATAAAAATACATAAGTAGGTAAGTTTAGATGATAACCGTTCGTATAAAGTTACTTTGTACTTAGCTCGTTAGTTTGATATAACACCCACCTTTATCAGGAAACATAAAATCGTTAAGTAAAATAGTGGTCAGTTATAAAACGAATTGAGTATTTGTTAAAGCAATCCAAGGATATCGAATGCGGTGAGCCGTAGAGTTAAGCCGTGGGGTACGTTAGAAGCGAAGCCTCCATATACGTTCAACAGCTGCCACAGTCCTATATTAGATTGGCCTTCGCTGGATCGTGGATGCTGGCCGAGTTTATCCGACGATAATACTGCACCTAATTACAACTGAAACAGGAATCCAGTTGAACCTTTTACTATTTTTATTGTGATTGCTTTTGCTGGAAAGAGAAAAATATAATCATTAATAGTTTTTTGATAACCAGAAATTAGATTAACAAGTGATTTTGTAAAAATAAGACATTATATTGACAGTGATTAAATATACTCAAATTAAAGACAAAATTCCAATTCCCGGAAAACATTAAAAATTTTTGTTAAATTACTAATATTCGTCTCGATCAAAAGTGTTACGTAAAATAAATGAAATAGAAGACATGCCGTTATTCATTTTAACCTGTAGGGAAAGTAGGACATATTTTACGAAAAACTTTCCCGAAGGATCAAAATCTGGCTCGTTTTATCGCTCCCATTATAAAGATTGCCTTATAAAATAGTGAGACCGTTCCCAGGACCGTTCCATTCAATTTCGCAAATCGTGTTGTGTTGACGGTCTATTGCGCTGACGTATCGCTCTCAACTTTCCGAATCTAAAGTAGCTATTTGGTTTCTACCATAAATGATTTATGATAGGAGAAACCGCTGGAAAAAATTTTCATCGTTACAGTTTTACATGATTATTATCAAAAGGGATTTTTAAAAAAATAATGTAATCCTGTAGTGATACTACATATTATCCGGCTTTAATAACCTTTAAAATATATTGAAAATCTCGAAATATCTCAAAATAAGTTTTATTAACTTGTATAATATGAAAAAATGACATCGAAAAATACTCTCTTACGAATATGAATACATTATTTTTTTTAATCAACTTACCTGCTTTAAGTAAAGGAAATTCTAATCGACAAAATTTGACAAAAAAGAAGTTTGATTTCAAACAAATAGTTAAGGAAATTTCCTTGGCCTGTAAATATTTGCATATAACGTTTCACAATCATCCATTAACAATGTTAAACATAATTGGCCATCACCATTGACCTGTCGATTGATGCCGTATTAAAAGATGTCACGGTATATTTTTCTCGTGACATAGTTTTTGAGAGAGGCAGAATATATCTATACTTAAGTACTTACTTTTTAATGAAAAGGAATGATTCCTAGTTAAATTAAAAAGAAGATTTTTTTTTTCAGAACACCGAACGCTTTTTTCCAGACTATGAAGTTTCATATCACGGCTACATAGACGAAATATACTATTTCGTTGACATAGACAGACAGGTTATAATAAGAGCGAATCCATAGTTAGGCAAACTGTTTAAAAAAGTACAAGTCTTTAAACGTAAATAAATAAATAAATGTCGGCAGGCAGATTGACGTTCCACTTAACACACGCAACGCCATTGGTTCAGCAAGTGTGCTGCCAAACCTAATGAAGGATAATGAATAAATGGCCCCTGGCATTTCTGCTCATAGAAACACAATCAATTATTGGCTCAATTTGGCTAGTTTTTTAAGGAATAGTTTTTTTAATTAAAAGAAAATATCTCAGTGTGTGTATATATTTTTCTGTGATGACAATGTATGACAATTAAAATTCGCCAGTAAATCCAAAAATTATTTAGCATATACGAGTAATTTAATGTCTGGTAATATGTCACCATAATAGGACGTAACAAATTAATAATATAATTACAAAATAGAACATATTTTTTATGTAGTTAAATTATATTAATTTTCACACTAATTCAAGAAGAATGGAGAAATTATTTATTTTTTATTTTTTTATACCGTGACAAAAGGAAGCTCTCACCTACTTATAGGTTGTGATAAAACTGCAGAGTATAATCAAAAGGAGCAAATTGCAACGTACCGTATTTGCTCTTGTTGATAAGCATTGACTCCACTGGGAATTGAGAGAGGAAATGGAACAATATTATGTATTTTAAATGCGATTCGCATTTTAATCTCTATTTCATTTCAATAAAAAGAAATGTTAACTTTCTGCTGAAAGTAAACATTAGCATTAACAGGCTTCCAGAATAAAAAGTATCCTATAATAAATAAAAATCTAAAAAGTTATATATTATGTGCTAAATTTTATCCAAATTCGTTAAGCCGCATTTAGCGTGAAAGAGTAACAAACATTCATAGATCCTCACAAACTTTGGCATTTATAATATTAGTAGGATTGTGATGTAACATGAATAGGTGATTGTTGCTCAATACACAACTACGAATCATCTGTTTGTAATAACCAAAAGTTAAATAGAGGCATAAGTAAAAAATTAAACTCCGGAAAAGCCTCATTAATGAACCAAACGAATGGTTTTCCCCGTGGAACAATAGTGTGAACTTTAAATATATATGTAAAAAATACAAATGACTAGTTACTGTAATTCCTGTTATCTTTATTTGAGATACAACCAGAGCAAAAAGTAAGATAATAGCCTTTTATGATCTCTAAATTTGTTTTTATTGCATTTTTTTAATGAATTTTAAAATAAATATGTGATATTTAGCGGAACTGTAATTTGATGTAAGATAAGTATAGTAAAGATGTAGCATCATTTTCAAAAATAACTTCAATAAGAAACAGACAGTTCGCATCTGTCTGTTTCTGCGCTAACTTTTTCTAAAACCCTGACACCACGTGGTCCGACTGCTTCGTCCGATTGATCGGACGACGCGGACTTTTTTTCCCGTTGGTCCGATTGATCGGATGACGCGGACTTTTTTCCTGTTGGTTCGACCACAGAGGATTACGATGTGAAGCACATATTTTCATACGGATGTGGACGGTTTGTGTACCTACACCACAATTTGCAGAAAAAATGCATCAGTGCGAAGGCAGAGGCGCACCGCTAACATTTTATACTAGCTGGTGCTTGCCACTTCATCCGCGTAGAATCAGAAAATATTATGACGCCTGACATATTTATCGATGTGATACTGTGGCGCCGACAAATTAATTTATTTCTTTATTTCTTCATTTGTTTTTATGGTCAATTCGATGACCATACAATTATCATAGTTCAGTGTGTGTGGGTAGGTGTATTGGGCAAGCGCTAAGCACCTACAAGTTAACTCTAAGCAATTCATCTATGTCCATACTAAGAATTTGACACATTTGCACATCATTTACATAATTCATAGCATATGTTGAGCATTAGATTTTATCTAAATATCTTTTTGGACGTGACTGTACACTATTAAAAGATGTTCTTTTGCAACCAAGTTTTCTTATAGCTAAGTTTTAATTATACCTAAGTCTAATAATGACTTTGGAATTGCACCTCTGATATTTTTAAGTACCTATCTGCCTGCCTGACGAGGAAAAAAAGTTATATATTTAGTCAGATTTTATTCTTTGTATTTTATTAATAATCTGGTTTTCCTTTACACTGCTTTTCTGTTAAGTTACAAATTCAAATAAGGAACTCAAGATATAAATGAAAAATGTTCTATATTATTTTTATTAATAATCTTATTAAAACTTACGATAAATGTAGAGTAAAATTATTAGAGCTTATATTTGTAACGAATTTATGTCAAATTCAATTGAGGCTAAGGAATGCGTTACTATTTTTTTAAACATTATGTCATTGCAATTCATTTTTACTAATATAAGAAAAACAATAATTAATAATAATTCATTACAACATACAATCATAGTTCATTTATGTAGGATTGCCTTTCACATTATATATTAAACATAACTTAATAATTTCAATGATAAATTTTCAGAAATTAAAAAAATAATAAAAGTAGAAAAAACAAATGAGATAAATAATAAGAATTATTGTTTCTTTAAAATAATGTGATATTCTTAATTAATTTCATTAAATGTACAATACCTTTTTATAAATCACTTCAGATTAAATTAAGTACTCGATACTCAAAGGTTAAGGAATGAAACTCAGATTTTACTGTCAACTAATAGGAAAACAAAATCACTCATCACTTAATCACTCCGTCACTTCAACATCTATCCTGACGATTTTGGCTGATGTTTGTCTCCGTCTTAGTTAGAAAAGTATACTTATATAGGAACGCTGCTACACCACTTCCCAACAAAGGACCAATCCAATAAATGTATTGTGCAGTCCAATTTCCAGTTATTACCGCAGGACCCAAAGACCTGGCTGGGTTCATACTACATCCAGTAAGTTGTCCACCAGCTAACGATAGCCCTGTGATGGTTAAACCAAATTTTATTGCGTTTGATTCATCCTTATTAACATTCACTGGATCCCAAACGGCGCATGTTATCAGTGAAAGTGCAGCTGTGAGCGCTGTCTCGATTCCCACTGCTTGTATCCAATCAAGTCCCTCATGTGGCAGTGTCACACAAATTGAATCTTCCAATAAATCAATCGGTGAAATAATAGTCAATATAAAGTAACCGAATATAGCCGCGGAACACTGCGCCAAGCAATATACTATACCGAGAATGAAATGTGTTCTCCCCGTGATGACTGCAACTAAATTGATAGCTGGGTTCATGTATGCTCCAGATATGTGGCCGAACACTTGTATATTGAGCAAAACAATTAAACCGAAACCAATTGATGTGTATATTGGAGTAACTGGCGGGTTCACTGGCAAACACGACATACATCCGAACAGAACAAGAAATGATGTAGATATAAACTCAGATAATATTGGTCTCCAGTTCTTTGAGCACCAATTGGAGAATTGGACTCCTGCTTTTCCATCGAAGTGTACATTTGTTTTTGTTTCGAGCACATTTTCTAAGTTACTTCTTGAGATTATAGTCATTTTTAAAGATCACATTCAAATGAGTTTAATGGAAAAAGAAACGTTACACCTGTTACAACATTAACACATAAGTAAGTTATCGATTAGTCACGAACAAACAGATCGTTTCAATTTAATGATTTAATCAAAATTATCTGAACTTCATTAAGTAGTTTTTCTTTATGCGAGGAGATTTAATTCGCGAACACGTTAAACGAGTTTGTTCTATTGGCGTCGCGAGTAGATTGTAATAAAGTTTGCGTATGCAGTCGTCGATAAATAACAGAAGGATTCCGTTATCTAGCCTTTGGGGCGTCGCAATAAAACGCCCAAATATTTGGTAGATACTATTGTTCATTAATACGTTCTAAATAAACTCACGTATAGTAGATACCTTTATATTGATTTATATGCGCTATTTATCTAATCAAGTGCGTACAGTATTATTTTTTGTATTGCTATGTAAAAAAGATAAGTGTGGGCACACACGATCAGTCCATTTGACGTGATTCCAGACAACTTTAATCAAACGGAGGGTCAAACATTGTGCCCATTCACGGTCAGTCCAATTTTCGGTGGACATGAGCTCTGATTCGGAAACGCCGCATGATGCCACGGCGTAGTGTTTCTACACTCACGATCAGTTGGCGTGATGAACTAGCGTAACGCCACGGCTTGATTGAAAATCCAGTATTTTACATCACGCCAACGGATTTTAACATTCACGATCAAATTTTGGCTTTACGTTAGTCCATTTGACGCGATGGACTGATCGTATGTGCCAGCTATAAGATGTCTCACAAAAATTAATTAAAACACTTCTTGATAAAACAGAACTTTGAGCGCAAGATCACAACATCAGCAATGGAATATATAAAAGTGGGGAATTTACAATACCTAAGTCCAAAATTGTCTTACAATTTTTATTGAACCAAATGTCAGCAGTGATAGCTTAGTAGGACAAACAGTCGGTTTTCTTTCAGATTGAAGGACGTTCGAATCCAGGTTGGACCTGTTTCAAGTTTGGATTTTTTTTGTGTAAAGATCAACAAGCAGGCTAACGGTTCACACGACGGTTCACACTGTAAGGTAACAGGTCGTAGGTCAGGGGCCTAATTTGAACTGAAAATATAAAATGCAAACCACTTTTGAAGACATGTAAATTTCTATTAACAATGATTTACACGAGCATTTGACTACAGTCTGAAAACTAAATGTAATTAAAAGAAATTTCGACACGTAGCCAGAGTAAATTGATCAGAAATGTTGTAGAAAATAAAATAAATTAAAAAAAATAACAATAATATGTATATATATTATAGGGATTACTTTATAAAACTAACCAAGAAATTAACCGAGGTATTTCCGTTCCTCCGCTGACACAATGCGAGTTGTGGCTTGACAATTGAAAGTGTTTCTTTGAAATATGTTAATAGAAAATGAGGATAGATCTAACTTGCCGCTAATTGCTACTGTTGGATAACCTAATGCGTTTGACGTGCTAATAAAATATTTTAAACAATGTTGAATTTATCTTTGCTCGACATACATTTTTATCAATATAGATACCTAAACAAAAATGTATATCGGTCTTATTGAGTAAGAATATCGGCGTATATATTATGTACTTATTACAAAATAAATGGGTATTAACGACATATTTTTAGGGTTTTTAGGGTTGAAAGAATCATACCATTTTTTTTATAAATCTTTTAAACTTCGCCACGGATTTTAATGCGATTTTTACCAATGAAAAAAGCGTCAAACGAGGAAGGTCTTTATATAATTATAATTTGCAAAAAAAAAATTGCACCCGTGCGACCCGTTAAACTTAATATACCTAATACAAAGCTAAAAAAAAATGTGATTTTGTTGTAAATAATACTCAAATTTGAGCAATTGAACCTTATCTTTAATTTTATTTGACAAATAATAGTAAAGTTTTAAATAAGTATCAGTCAGTTAATTAAATATTATATCAGTTAATAAGTCTGTATTTCGTCAGTATTTAAATACATTAGGTAAATACTTGTTAGATATGATTATGTATCAGTGTTTACAATCTCCTGCCAAGCACGTATTTGGATTATAATGTTTGGCATCCGATTTACTGTAATCAGCAGCAGGCTTTTTACATAATTTAAATTATGACATAAGTGGACCCTGATAAACAGTGAAACTAAAATATGAATAAAAAATATTACATCATCATCATCATCATCTCAGCCGTATGAAGGCCACAGGCCTTCCCAATAATTTTCCAATAAGACCTGTCAAAAGCAGCCTGGATCCACCGTCGATTCGCAGCCCTTATCAAGTATCCCCCCTACGCTAACGCCAATCCTAAAAATTTGCAGTTTTAAAAAAATATGTTACAAGAAACTGTCAATACAATTAAAAATGAAATTGTTGAAATGAAAAAAAAATGTATGTTTTACTTAAACATGTGAAGAACAAAATGTATTGTTTAGAATTTCCATCGAAGTAGTAGAAACCCCACAATAAAAGTTAGAACATAAGAAGAATTTGACTTATATTGAAATTTGTTTCGAAAACGGTTTATTGCGCGCAAATGATTCCTACACAGAATAATAAGTCAATATCTAATGTTAATATAATGTTGTTTTAATGAAAAGTACAAAAGACCACATTTATCAGGCCTGTTGAATTGTTTCCGCCGCCTCGGAACTCTAAATATATAGAGCTACAGTGTCTCAGTGACTGCGTTGAGGTGTGGACTACGTTTGTGTTTTTCGTGCGGAATTAGTTTGATATATATAAACACTCTAAAGGTCATATCAGTGAAGGTCAAATCGTCAATGTCATTCGCCTTTGTGAATCCCTTTACTCGAGAACCGTTCGGCCCCAGCCAAGCGCCGGCTCTCCTTACTACTACAAAATTATGTGAACTGCCTACTGCCACTTCATCATACTAATATCTGTAACTTCCGTTCGTCTGCTGATAAAATGGTAAATGTATAAAATTATAGGTTGTAGCATATGGACCAATAACATAGAATAACTGGACTATTAATATTTATTTAATAAAGGAATTATTACTAAGGAGTTACTATTTCTAGTGAAAATAGTAATTAAGATTGCTATATTATTTACTACCTTTTATGGATACAAGTAGATTTTATAAAATCGATTTCTATAATTATAGGTATATAGCATCTATGCAATAAATCCCACATCAAAAGTCTTATAGAAAAACTAATCGCAAAGCTAGAGATATTTGCTGTAAGCCATGTTCGGGAACAAGCGTTGGGCTGATTAATTGCGATCTGGACACTCGATAGACCTATTACGTATATTATTAGAGAATATTTCGTTTCATAGAAATTGACAAGTTGCCATTTTAATATATTTTTTTGTAACAATAATGCTAAAAAAAAAATACCACGGTTTTTCTTCTCATACGGGAATTATGTCCCGGGTATTATGTTATATGTATTGTAGGACTTTCACAATAAAATAATGAATATGTTTTAGCGTGACTACCAAAAGGTATCTTGGACTATAAAACCAGATGAATAAGGTCTTGTTATATGAGCTGGAAACACAGACGCCGCAAGAGAGTTTCAATCCTTGGCAGTGTGTAAAGGCATTTTTAAAGAGTTTCATCCGAAAAAGAGGGATGATGATTGTAAACAGTCGTACGTCTGAATGTTCGATAAAAGTAAAAAAAAAGTTTTAGAAAAAATAAAATAATTTAATCAGAATCAGGATACTTTCTGCTATCAAGTTCAACAGAGCACCTGCAACCACTATGGCTATATTTGTATTATCATGCGACAGCAACCGGCCTACCGATCTTTATATAATAACCTAATTACTTAAATATAAAAAATCCAATAAAAATATGGGAATACGAAGATACGTAATAACGTCGCAAGAGACGCGAGCCCCATTAATATCTATCTAATGCTCACCTCTCCAATGACACTAAGCTTTGTGAATGTACGTAGGTACCACATACGGAAAGGGATACAAAAGTTTCAGTCCACCTCTTGGTATGTACCTACATAAAGACAGACAGAGTCTAATTGATATAAACATCGAATGGACTATATTTTATATTTTACTAGCTGGTGCCCGCGACTTCGTCCGCGTTGAAAAACCAATATATCGCCTGACATCGTTATTGCTATTATACTTAGCCAGGAGTTAGTTTCCTTAATTTTAGATAATCCCTCGGGAGTAGTACTTCTTTTCTGGATGAAAGGTACCCTATGTTCTTTCTGGTGTCCCAGACAACGTGTATGCAAAATTTCGTGGTGATCGGTTCAGTAGTTTTTGCGTGAAAGAGTTACAAACATCCATACATACATCCATACATCCATACAAACTTTCGCATTTATAATATTAATTTCGGCTTTATATAGTATAAAAATAGGATTAGTACGGCTATGGTAAGGTCGACAGACAGGCTGGCTCCATTTATCGTTACTCCAACTGTTTTAAAAATAGCATTTTATATCAAACTAGCTGTTGCACGCAGCTCGCTACTTCGTCAGAGTAACTTTATGAAATATAGACTATGTTACTCGCTGATAACGTAGCTTTTTATAGGTGATTTTTTTTTTAAATCGGTCCATTAGTTTTTGAGTTTATTCATTACAAACAAATATATACAAATCTTTTCTCTTTATAATATTAGTATAGATGACAAAAAAGGGCGATTATTTAACCTTATTTTGTTGTAAAAACAGTTATTTGAACTAGATTAAGTATTTGTTTCTGATATACATTAAGTATGTGTTTATTATCAGTCTCATAAATTATAGTGCAAAAGCAAATAGAGACGACAGAGACAACAAGAGAGAATAAGCAAACAGTGATATTAGCCTGGTGGATTTTTTTTAAAAAACCACGGTTAACGGCATTTTGAGAAACTTTTTGCCAAAGCTAGTGAATAATATTTTCGATATAAAAAAATACCATCGAAATAGATTGCTACTAATATTTTACCTGCCTGTTTTTAACACTTAAAATAATAAGCAAAAATATTACTTATTTAAGTTGACGTTCACTTAACGTCCAAGTAACTAATAATAAATCTGATTGTTACTTAATTCCAATACAGTTAGCACTAACTTACATTCTATTGCACTAAACATTTAATAAGTTGTCACATCTAGTTTTATTTAAATGAAAACAAACAAATGCTTAAAGTACTTACATTAGAATTTTGTAATGAAACGACTCAAGGGGCTGTTTCCATTTATTTTTCTTTCGCAGTAAAAATCTTTCTTGAGAGCTAAAGAAAAATTGTCCGTGACGCTCGTTAATTGAAAAGAGCAGCTTCACTCAGCTAGATTACCGCTGCAAACGGTGCGATAAGACAGCAGAGAGGTTGTATTGTGTTCAGTTGCGTCTCGCATTTATTCCTTATTCATACCAAACTATTTCTAATGACTGCCGACTTAGTACAATTATTTCCATGCAGGACTGGTTTGTAGACTTACCATCAAATAGCCACTTACCATCAAGTAAATATTTACATTTTTTTTATGTTTCTACAATACAAAGCTGACAGAACACTTTATGGACCCGAGGGGCTACCGTACTAAACATTTTTTTTTTTTTTTATGTCCTACCGGCTAGGGTTCCTCTGACATGGGTCAGAGACCTTATGTAGCTAGTAGAGTAAACGAACTAAGTTCACTTGCTCTATAGAGTTTGGTACCGCTGTACAATGGTACAGAGCACTGATCGACCTTTTTTTTTTTTTTTTTTTTTCCTGAAAGCCGAATACATAATACAAACTTTTTTTTTTTTTTTTTTTTAACCAATGTCAACCCTTTTCTTCCTTTTCTACTGTTTGGAACCGAAAGTTCGAACGACTCGACCAGCTTTAGTTCATGCTCCTTAATATAGTTATTATATCAGATCGCCTGACTGGTCGAGCCGTTCGCCCTTCCAGTCACACTTGCTACTTTTTCGCAATAAGCAATAAGCGCTTTATTGCAGGTCTTGTCGGCTAATAATTCTGTGAGGCATTTTCTGTCCAAAACTCTATCGATTCTTATCTCTAGGTCGAATTTAAGTGATGCGAATCTGGGGCAGTCGAAAAGTAGATGTTCAACTGTTTCTTCTACCCCAGGCTCACATGGGCAGTCTGGTGTGTTCTTCCTTTTGAAGCGGTATAGGTACTGCCCGAAACCTCCATGGCCGGTCAGAATCTGCACCAATGCCGGTGTTAATTTTATTTTACAAATTATTTTATGTGCCGCCATAACGTCCGGGAAGAATAATTTTGTTGTACCGGCGGTGTCGCCCTCTATGTATCTGTTGTTCCATATTTGCACTGTATCATTTCTGTTTTGTCTTTTGATAAACGACAGCGGGCACGCACCGTAATCTGGAGATTTTTTAAGTTTTTGAGCTGCTTCCTTTGCTAAAAAGTCCGCTCTCTCATTTCCCCCGATCCCTACGTGGGCCTTCACCCAATAGAATTTTATTTGCTTTTCATGTTCTTTCATCAATCTTAGGTTGGTTTTTATTTTATTGGCCAGAGGGTGGGTGGTGTTCGGCCTATGCAGTAGTTCTAGGGAGGATCGGGAGTCACTGAGTAAACTGACTTCTTTGTCCCTTTGGTCTAGTGCAAACTCCACTGCTCTATGAAGGGCGTACATTTCCGCCTGGAAAACTGTGCAATATGGCTCGAGTCTGTATTTGGCGGTTTTAATTTCTGAGCCATTCCGACGACAAACTAGGGCGGCACCGACTTTACCATCCATCTTACTACCGTCTGTATAAATTGCTAGTCCAGCGGGACTCGTTTCCCCCTCGCTTTCTACAATTTTGTATTCAATACTGATCTCTAAGGCGGGGTGAGGAGCCTTCAAGTGAGATACTCTCCTTTCCATGCTTCTGCCTCTCAAAAGTTGCTGCGGCAAATCCCTCTTCGCCCCGTAAAGAAGCGCTATTTCCTTAGTGCGGAGATCCAGCGGCAGCAAATCGGCCGTAGTAAACATTATTTAATCTGTACTACCGTCATCTATAAAATAAGCAACGTCACAGGTGCTGCAAGTACGCTGCTAACCATAGTAGTAGGGGAAGCAGGGGGAATAACGCTCACTGGGTAATGGCGCTCACCACTGTAACTCTGTCAAAATAGAACGTAGCAACACGCCACGTCGCGTGAAGCGTGAGGGGAGAGGGCCTCTAACAGATAGGGATGCAAACGGACAGTCGGCTCGCGTCATGTGACCGTGAAGTGCGTTTCTTCATTTGCGGCCGTACTGATCTAATTTTTGGTTGGGTGTTTTTTGTCGGTAAGTCTAAAATTTTAATGCTTATTTAATTATTAATTTTACTTTTCTAAAAAAAACTATTCTATTTTGTGATGATGCTATCAATTTTCCACAATTGTGTACGATTTTTTTTTAATTTCAAATTAATTACAAAACGACGGTTTGGGGTTATACCGCTCATCTGAGCGCCATTGCCCCTTACTGACTTATTTTTTTATTGTTGTAGATATGCTAAGAAATCGTCAAAGGACAACCGCTAAAGCGGCTTGGACCGAAGAAGACCTTCAATCTGCTAAAACTGCGATTGAAGGTTTGTCCAAAAGAAAAGCTGCAAAAGAATATACCATTTACTTTAGAAAAATTAAAACATGAGCAATCCAAGACTAGTGGGTCAGAAGGCCGTTTTCATCCAACAGCAAGAAACTGAAATTGCTGAACAAGTTAAGTTACTGGGTTCTCTATATACTATGGACTCAATGTCGCAGATTTGCTTAAAATTGTTTATAAATATGCTGAGAAATTTACAAGATTATAATTTATTTTAGAAGAAAGTACTTCAGAGAACGAAGATGAAGAGCACCTTTGCGAAGATGACAGTGATGACGAAATGAATGTGGATGATGAAAATTATAACAAATGTATTATTTGCGAAGAATTTGGAAAAAATAACGGGTTGTGGTATCGCTGTACCATATGTGGACTGTAGGCTCATGCTATTCTGAACATAGAATGGTATTCGCCAGATGGATAGATCTGTGATTTATGTGTCCAAAAATAAAATATTACTATGTACATATTTCTACCTATAATAATAATTATTATTATTTTATATTATATAATAATAATTGAAGTTGATTTGACATCGAAGACTTTACTATATTTGTTAAATTGAAACAGGCAAATCTTACGTACAAATGGGGATAATTGATGCTAATTTGTGATTGTAGACTTTACTTTTATTGTATAAAGTTAATCTCATTAATATTTCTTTAATTAAAACGTATCTTACTCATTATATTCCAAAAAACATGTTTGAGCGTCATTACCCCGTACCCTGAGCGGCATTACCCAATGTCAGGGGGAATGCCGCTCAAACGCGTTTTTTTTTAAATGTTTTCCTACTACTAGTAGGACAAAGATATATGCTTTTCTTGTTGAATTGTTTATTACTCGATAGTTAAAGACTTCGTTGTTTTTCTTAATTTTGATTTATAATAAATAATTTAAAAAATACAACATGTTTTCCTTAAGTGAGCGCCATTCACCCTTCTTACCCTATTAGAATAAGGGATTTGAAGGGATAGGGATGGTACTAACCCAATGAAAATTGTTATTTTTGAGTCATGCTCAAATTGTTGACGTACAATTTGTGAACTCATGTTAAAGCGGAATGCTTTGTAATGTGACAGTCCCACTTTCAAAGTTCAATCACATTGAAACCGTTACCATTTCTGTTTGAGGTCACGGATCATTTGAACATTCAAAGGATATTTATTTACAAAAGCAACCTCTGTCACCTGACTTGGCTACAGAAGTTCTTTCTGTAAAGTATTCGTTACATTTGTAGATACACTTAAGAGTAATGAATTTAGTTTGATAATATTTAATTTAAAAACTATGTGTACAGTCAACAGAATTATAAAAAATATAAGCGATCTTGAATTACAAACACATTTGCATAAAATAATATATAGATATACCTACTTTTTTATGTAACCTAAATAGTTCATTTATGTTACATAATTATTTTAAACTAACTGGTGCCCGCGATCTTGTCGCGTTGAAAAATGAAAAATATACCTAACACCGCAGAAAAAGTATGAATTATATACGCCTGACATCTTTATCGCTGTAGTGACGGTTTCATCACTGGTAATGTGATACTTGGCAGTTTTACGATAGTAACTATTATTGAATCTGTGGTTACACTGAATAAGTCTGTGTGCAAATCAACAGAAAAGAACATCAATAATACAATTAATAAACCATGTTACAAATTAAGATTGATTTCGATATGTAACATGATGCAAGCTGAAAAAATTTAAATTTTCATGTTTATAACAAATGACCTTTTTAAAAAATAATGACATATTTGTGAAATTAATTGTTTATTAAGTATATTTTTATAAACACCAAGACATGAATAACCTTCTTATGCACTTTACAACAGCCATTGATTTCTGTTCACATTCAACTCTCTTAGCAAGTATTAGGTAATGTGAGCAAGTCGACAATTAAGTTAAAAATCATAATACAATTTACAACGTTTACAACATCGATGGTTTACAATGAAAAAGTGTTTAATATCTTTATTATTTTCCTATTTAACACAAGCGTCGCAATATGGATCCAGATCGCAATGGCACACTTTGAATTTCTGAACACCATCAAAGAGTTTTTTATGGTCCCACATGACAGCAACGGTCCCACTTAAATAAGATTTGTTAGACTCATTCTTCAATACAACAGGATCGCACATAACATTATCAATTATTAAAACAGCATTGACTATAATTTCTTTTTTGTCGTACACAAATTTACATTTCCACGTTGTAAAAGCCATGTACACGTGTACTTGTGTGATTTTGAGATTAATTACCTCCTTCTTGTCGCTCTTAAATATTATTTCTTTGCCAGTCTCAACAATTTTCGGACAGAACTGTGCTCCAGCCATAAGTGCCATTACATGCTCCGGATATATTACGTTGTCATTTCCGCAAGAGTGTTTAGTGCATTTGCTCTTACTGACACACCATGAGCAATGTTTATCGGCTAAACAAGACGAACAAGTCAATAACTCTCTGCATTCATCGCTCCTTAATCCAGCGCCATTTTCCGCTTGAGTTGATAATAATAATGTAGCTGATATTACAATTAAAATTGTGATTTGGTCTTTCATTATTAACTTCTAATCTATATTATTGGAATATCAATATAAATGATCAGTAAATATAAATTTAATTTAGTGAATTTTTAAAATATTTAACTTATTCCAGCTAAGCTGTTGATATATGAACTAAATATCTATTATTGTGGTACGTTACACACAGAGGCTATTTATAAAGCATTAGTGCATGCAAGGGTCAAAATGTGACGCAGAATAACGTCAAGAATATACGTAAAGGTCAAATGTCTTTTAAAATAGTTATAACGTCAGTGTAATGAAAAGTGGAAATGTCAAGTGGAAGGTCATTGTTTTGCGATATCGCAGATGATATTAAACATGAGGAAGAGCTGATTAGGTAATCGTATGATAATAATGTTTACAAATGCAAGTAGATAAAAGTTTCCTACGTTAGGAAGTGCTAGCTAATTCTTTTCAGATCAGCTGTATATGCCTTTTTTTTAAAGATACCGTGTTTTTAAATAAAAATATTTTGCATGTCTGAAATGAATAGATTAAATTCGTCAAAGTCGGTGAGATAAATAACATAGTTTGCAAGTCTAGAAAGAAAGACAGTAAGAAAGCTGCAAGAAACTTCTGTATTTGCTGCGAAGTCATTTTAAGTTTTAAAGTTCCTTTTAAATAATTGAAATGGTTACATCGTTACATCGTATCCGGTCTCTGTATGCCTTGGGGATGCGGCTCTTGCTGTCCTGTATAACATTGAAATAAGAGTTCTTAGTTGAATTTATTATAACAGCCTATTCAAACTTCACTCATAGTTAGCAATGAAAATAGTATATTGCACATTCAAGTATTAAGTAAGAGAAAAAATTCTATAAATTTAAACTTACATAATATGAATTCAGACAGTTTCATTATGTTATGTTATTATTTTTTTCTATACTAGATATATATATATAGGAAAAATTTTATACTTATGAAGAAAATACTTTGTAAAAAACTATAAAAAATCTGTAAGCGATAATCTCAGACATAATACTTAGAATATACAGTATATACCTAGTATCTACATATATCCTAATAGAATATATTAAAATCTCAAGCAATGCTATCAATTAAAGTGTTTTTGATATATGTAGGTAGGTTACTCGTACTAAGTACAATAGAGTCATCGAAATAACATATTTTTGAATAAATATTTTTTTTATTTTATTCGACGCAATCGACGAAGTAATTTTCAGACTTTTTATTCTTGTAACTGTTGATTATAAATGTCGTATACATTCATGTTTATTTTTGCTTTAATGAAACCGGAAGCAAAATAAAACAGAGGGGAACAAAATATTTAACACTGTGGCGTGGTAAGCTTAAATTATTAAAATCTAGTTACGAGCACTTTGAAAGGGATGTTTAATATATTAAAGAGGTCAAGAGCACTTAAGCAATTTGCACACGTATTTAATAGTGGTAAGGATAATGTTCCCTTATTAAGCGGCTAGCTACTGCATCAGTAGCGAATAAGTCAGAGATATAACAAAGCGATATGTTCGAAATTTTAAAAAAGTCTGATTAAAATCGTCGTTTTTATTTCACAAGTTAGAAAAATCCATTCAAGTGGAACGTCAGCTTGTGCCTTAGATAAATAAAAATCTACGAGCCTGTACCAAGGCTATGTGAAAAGTTTCTAAAAATATGTGTGCGAGATGACTACTAAACAATATTTAAATTTAAAGTTGGCTTTTCGCACATTTCGTACGAAATAAAACTGTGCGAGATGACAAGTAAACAAAAAATAGTGAGTATATCAGTATAGCTGTGTGCACATGAAGCAGCTGTTGTCCGCAGTGCGCTTAGTTATACATATAAGCAATGATATTATATTATAAAACGAGGCAAATCATTGCATATAAGGCGATTTCTGCAAAATATTCTATAGATACTGGTTTTTGTAAAATAAGGATTATTGTTTAAATAAGTTTTAATAAAACACATTCAGACACGTATTTCAAAAACTTTTGAACGATTAACTCAGCAGTTTTCCTATGCTATAAGCACGGACGTATGCTATAAGTAGGTAAATTTATCGCCACACGAAATACTACACAACATAGATACGAGTACGAGTAGGTAGATAGATGACAGCGTAGATTGAGTTGAGACAGGTGGATTCTGTCTGTACCCATTCCGGATGTCCGGGGGCGGATGTATAGCATCCCGGCTACTTCCTGCGCCGTAGGCTGTACGTAACGTCAACATCCTGTTACTGTAATTAACCGTAAATTGTTACGATGTACATAACTACTACTATAGAAATACAAATGTTGCAATAAAATCATAATTATTTGTTTTTGTGGTACCTATTTGTGAGGATGGGTGGATGTTTGTTACGCAAAAAACGCCGGGATTTGGATGAAATTTGGCCCACAGATGGCCATGGCCCACGTACGAAGTCGCGGGCACTGCTAGTGTTGTACCTATATGTTTAGTTTTTTATTAATTATACAAAAAGCACAATTTAATGATATTTAAAAAAAATACTTTTTTGTGTAAAAACTTTTATATTTTTTTTATAATAAATAACAATATAATATGTCAATGGTTATATGGCATTAACAATAACATAATAATAAAGACCTGATAACGAAATTTCAAAAATCTATTGTAAAAAAGACGACTCGATTAAAGGCTTTCAATCAAAAACTTTTTGCATTAAGTGCTTTTAAAAAAACTTTGTAATCTGTTACAGTAGATTAGGTTAACGTTTTTGCCTCTGCGCAAAAATATTGAAGTTGTAGAGATTTGTTATTTGTAACTATTATTTTTTTATTTGTCTTTCATTCCTTATGTCCTAATCTAATCTTCTTCCAGATCAAGCAATTTTGAGTTGATATTACATTAATCTTAAATATCTCTTGAAAAAGATTGCTGACTGTAATTACTAAAACACACGAGCTAAATTAAATTGCTTGAATGGGAAAATAAAATAGTCACCTTCGTTAAATTTTTCATTATTATCAATAATGACAAAAAAGAACTAGCACGAATATTGCCACCGAGTACTTAGGCTCTGTAACACTAATGAGCAAGAGAAAATTGTGTTGATTTAATTTATCCTCTTTGTATAAAAATGTATTGCTACAGGAATGACTACTATAAAAATGTACAAGTTAAAATTCTCTCGCCGAAGCTCGAAACGAGAAAAAAGTTCAACTGAAAAATTTAACATTCTCGCTTGGAAATTCTAAACATTCGCACCTATTTCTAGATATATACAGGTATGTGTGCAGGTAGCTTGAAAAGTATTTTAAATTTAATACGAAGTTTGTAACTTTCTGCTTCCCACAGATTCTTGCAACAGCCGAATGAATAAACGTAGTAAAATAAGTGAAAATACTCTATGAATAGCACTTCCATTATATAAAGTATTTTCCCTGTGCAGTTCTTTCATTTTCAATATTAAAAAGGAAATATAGTACAGCCTTCCACTTTGCGCTCCTGTTAACATCGTCACCATTGTATTGTTGAAAGACTTTTGTTGCGTTGGTTGCCTTTCTCTAAACTCTTTAACCTTATTTTGAAAATGTTTATTAGAAATTAACGAGTTTAATTTATACTAGCCGTTGCACACTACTTCGTCCGTGTAACTTTACAAAATATATATTTTAGCCTGGATTACATCCTAATAATGTAACTTTCTATAAGTGAAAGACAAAGATAATTGATTGGTCTCGCTGCGCTAGACTAGATAGAGCGCTATACAAAAGCAATAGCTCCGAAAACGTGGCAACTTTTAATTGTAGTGTGTGTAAAAAACCGTCGCTTTTTATCACTTTTTACCCAGTTTTATTATATTTTTACACAGTTTCACTACGCAAACTGGTATTTTATTATGCCTAAACATTCAGTACGTACACATCACAGACAGTTTGCAGTGTGACTGGCACGGGTACGCCGAATTCGGCGTACTATTTTATGCCGCATTTTACAAGTACGACGGGGGTATCTAGTCGAGCGCAGCGAGACCAATCATTCATCTATGGTGAAAGAATTAAAACCTAACCTAACCTAATTTTTTCCCTAAAAATGTAACCAGTACTTGTAGGTACAGTAACCAGTAGGTCTTAGGTAATTGAAATTAATCCCAAAATCTTTGCAAAGCTGAGTAAAAAAATGAAGTGAAAAATGTTTTTAAAGGGATAAGGAAGAAGTATCAAAAGGAAATTAATTGTTTTTCCCGTTTGACGCGGACCTTCAGCCGACAGGAACATACCCGTTGTTGCCGGTTCGTTAGAACAATGCGTGCCCCAACAATGTGCTCTCCGAAACATGATCTATTCAATACATATGCGGGTACGGACGCTATGATATAAGGGATCAAACCCGGGGTCACTCTTTTGTATTGACATGCAAACGTGACAGGAAAACTCAGATGGATAGGTATTTATCCGTCATCGTAATTTTGGTTCAGTGGCGTTAGGTCGACTGTATCAAAATGCCCACTGTAACAAAATTATGTTTCCAAAATATTCGGATACTCTCAATATAAAATTGGTTTTAACATAAATTAACTAATTAATGGCTACGATGAAATTCAAACGTATTTTATTACTAGATTCAATTATTTAGAAGAAAAATCTATTATTAATATTATTTTGTTTTTTTTTATTATTATTTATAAATATCACTCTTTTATGAATACCAATTCGCAGACAAAATTTCGAACGCAATTTTGTAGTCGATAGGTCAGCAGGCCGTACTTAAACAAGTACTATATTGTATAATAAATAGAAAGGAAACATGTTAGTTGAACAATACGTATTAATAAGTAAAGTAACTACTTAAGCTTTCATAAGTTCAGTCTACTCTTGAATAGAGACTTAAACTTAAAAGTAATTCATCAAAGGCAAGTAAGCAATAAATCATAGAGGCCCTTTCTAAAACTCAATTTATTTCGTTAGTTATAATTACAAGTGTTTGAACAATATGCTGTGGAAATGAATACGACAAGGTTCTCAACTCATAAACAAAGCGCGTCCCAAAGTCGTCAAAAGTTTTCCCTTGGCAACGGAGACACGTACAATGGGACTCGTCACGACTTCACCCTCTGAGGGCTGTAAAAGACACGCATGAGTTACAATATCACATTACGCATAAATGTGTCGAAAAATCTGGAATTCCTTGTAGCATAATCGATTTATGAGTTACTAGCTGAACCCTGGCAGGGTTCACTGCTTCGTAACCACTATACGTAAGGAGTAATAATAAATGTCTGCGGCCGATCGTATAATCCGGCAGATCATGATGTGGCGCTGTTTCATGAAGTTGCGAAGTGATCAAAAAAAGATCAAATAACATTTAATCAAAAACTAATCAGGATTTCATAAAACATGAAGGATATGCCTACAATGGGCAGCCAAATCGTCGAACGATAAGTATATTTCTCACGATCTGACTGATACTAGATAGGAACTTGATGAAAATGCGCACTAATATCACGATCTGCCTAGGCACATCACGAATTGCCGGATTAATACGATCGGCCGCCGCCATATATATACACTCCTTATAACATTAATTATCTTCCAGTGAAAGTGCCATCAAAATCGATGTATCTGTTTCGGAAATTAAACGTAACAAACAGATAGACAGATATATCTATACATATAAAATGAAATCACTGTCCACTTTTGTTTGTTTCTCCGCTAACTTCTAATCCACTAGATTAAAAGATCTAAGCGCACGTCAGACGTCGGGAAGCGACTTAATTTTATTCTATAAAGATAATAATAAATATGGAATAAAATAAATGAATGCCACGTTGCAATGGTAAAATTACAAGCTCATTGTGAGCTTATTGCACCTGAATGACATTATCGTGAACACTTTTATTGCAGGCACTCAAACGAAATCCGAATCTGAAACAAAAGCAGTCGGAACTGAATGCGGTGGTTGATGTCCAAACTTTGTTCAACTGTTGGCAGCGCAACATGAAATGAGCATTGTGTTTTGCGAACACTCAAATTCACTAAACAAATAATTAACTTTTCATTGAATCAGTAAACGTGAATGTTAGCTTTTGCTTGTAACCAGACAGAGCTAACAGGAATTGCAACTGGTATCTAGTAGTGCCTTTAAATTATGCCGTTTCGTTTTAAAAACTAATGCTTTCAACACCGCGCGCGGTAACATCAAATCTAAAAATATATCTTAGTATAGGTCGCGCCTTTGTTAGGATTTTCAAAAAACGAACTATAGCTCGTACGAAGTCGCAGGCACTTTTGTTATAATTTATATTACTTGTATATATAATATACAATTAATATTGTACTTATACAATATCTTTACATAGTATAAAACAAAGTAGCTTCCCGCTGTTTGTCCCTTTGTATGTACGCTAGCGTTTTAGGTCTTTTAAACAACGCAACGTATTTTGATACGGTTTTTACTAACCGACAGATCCGAGAAAACACCTGATTATCATAAAACAATCCATACTTTTTTAATATGCTTCGGCTTCACCTTGCTTGCTGGCGTATGATGTGAGTGTGACCAGATGTGAATGTCACATAGCAGAGTAAAATTGTATATATACCTCGGTGTACTTGTGTTTATAGACGACTGTTGCTACCTATATTATCATGAAGTGCACCATCATCGTTAACAAAGCACTAAATAATCTAATTATTCTGTCAATTAGTTATCGAAACAATATTATGTAGGTAAGTATCACTCTGATAAGAAGGCAAATTAATAATTTGCCTTCTTATCAGAGATACGGAATATTAATTTTTAAATTATATTTTTTCAGCTTGTACCTATGTGATGCGCACGTATAAGATTAAAAAAAGATAATCCTTAATGATTCGTCCATAAATAGAAATTACATAATTTGTTTTCACGTTTAAATAACTATTTTAGGCGTTTATGAGGTGAGGTAATAATGGGTGAAACATTGAAAGCACAATTAAACGAAATTTTCAAATTTTTCGTTGATATGTAAGTAATAAATAGGCGATGAAAATGGTGTTTCTTAGTCACAAAAAAACTGCCACGAATCAAATTTTTCCAGAGATGTGAATTATTTGAAATGCATATATTTTTATGCAAATAAAAAATGAAAAGTTCCTATTTTTATTTGCATTTGAAATTTTATTTTACTATGAATTAGTAAACATATATTGAAGGTTAATTCGCATTTTTGTCAGAAAGATAGTTTGCTGCGCTATATAAAAAATATATAAAAATACAAAAAAAAAATCACGTAAGCTGGAACTAGGGACAACGAATTTATTTTCATTTCTTAAGTTTAAAATAGAGGTAGGTAACAAAAATGTAATCTAAATAATATAGGAAACAAAATGTGTTCCTAATAAATAAACTTAGTAAGCTTTTGCGATACAATCAATCACTTATCGGAAGGAAGAAACCGAAAAGACCGAGTAAGACAATTATGTTTGATGAATAACTCACATCTGAGGCCCAAGTCGTGTTATTACCAGTGAATTGTTCTTTATAATTCTTTCGAATAAATATACTTTAATAGTCACAAATTTATAATAATTTCTAACTAACATACTCGCTGATAACAATAATAATTCTATAGGTGAAAGAATTTTTAAAATCGGTGCAGTAGCTTCTAAATTTATTCATTACAAACAAAAATACAAATATTTTTCTTATAATAGGTATTAATATAGGTTTTAATACTGACTATTAAGTCAGTCTATTATTACTTAGTTTCGAAAAAAAGTAGAATTTTATTATACCTAGTACTTATACTTATTTATAGCTGCAGCAATGGTTTCTTCATAAATAAGTTTTTTACAAGCAGATATTCATGATTCTCCGACAATAGGTTCCAGATTAGATGGAAACCATAACTTATTGTTACTTACGAAATAGCAGTAAGAGTGCTAAATTAGGAAGCACGGGCGTCAGTAACTACTTCCTTATAATAGATGACTGAGTCTCAGATTAAATAATACGTAGTTATGCCTGAGTCGGTTCCCCTTCATTTTGTGCTTTTTTGGCAATGCACTTGAATTCCCTCTTACTGTTATTGTTTTATTTAACATACAAGGTAATAAACACCAAAAATTTATTATATTATTATAATCATCTTGTCGAAATCCCTCCTTTTCGGACCAAGCGCTTTGAAACATCCTTTATAAGGCTGGTCTGTATTTCCGAGCACATATAACCCTAATCTTTTCAAGGTTCGAGTGAATAGGCATTTTCTGGGTGAGCTCGCTCCATCTTAGGCCTCATCCTTGCCACATGGCTGGTTGTTGGTCAAGAGCTAACCCATCTCTTATAAAAAAAAAATTAAAAAAAATATTAAAAATTTATTAATACTTTTAACCCGATGTAGATATATTTTTTTCTTTTGTTTTACTCACTCGCTCGACTTTTACTGTACGAATTTCAAAGGCTATCTTTGGGCTAAATTCGTCTTTTGTCGCATGTAGCGAATTCCGTTTTTAGTGTCCAGACGTGAGAGTGTGAGGCTGCACCGCATTCCTGCGAACTTTCATATTAAACGGAAATCTTTTATTCTCTTTATCTTTTGAACCCAAAAAAATATATTTTGGGCAATACACGTAACATATCTATCTATATACCTATAGGTACTGGTGGTCACCCAGTGGTCGAAGTCGAAATTCGTCCGTAATTCATTTAATTTATTGACATTGCATTTATATCAATGTATTATTACTATGAAATGAAACTTTTTTTTTCAGATACAAAAGAGCAATCAATTGTGACCGCTAAAATTGCTTCGCGATGTATTCAAATTATTAATAGTTGGCATATATATATACATATGTGTTTGGTGGTCGTAATATCTCGAAATTCGTCCGTAATTCATTTAATTTATTGACATTGCATTTATATCAATGTATTATTACTATGAAATGAAACTTTTTTTTCAGATACAAAAGAGCAATCAATTGTGACCGCTAAAATTGCTTCGCGATGTATTCAAATTATTAATGGTTGGCATATTTCATGTAGATACTGTACACAATGACGCCGAAATGCTCCCACAAAGTAAAACGCGTCATCAGCAGTCGCTCTCTGGATGAATAAAACCTACGGGGCTGAGCGCTCGCATTTAATATAAAAAAGTATGGAATAATATATCATTTTAGCCATGATAAAAAAGTGAATGTTCCAAACGAACAGGCAGACAGATTTGTTTTCATATTTAGGTATCCTTTAAAGCTAAGTATATTACAAAATAGCTGGTGCCCGCAACTTTATTCGCGCTGTAGTTCGTTTTTGGAAGATTTTACAGGTGAACCTAATATTTTTCCAGGATATTTTTTTTCTATGGTTTACATCAGTGAACGGCTATCAATTTGTTTAGCCGGTTCCAAACCTAGAAATACTTTTGAAATACCTAGGCATAAATACCTAGAAATACCTTAGAATAACCGTTTTAGAATAATGAGTGAATGTGCTAACATTGCGTTTCGCAGTCATTTGGACACCGTCTAGCGGCAGTAACCACCCCCATAATATCACACAAACTTGACAAATTTGACGACACGTTTGGTATAGTGGCTAGTAACAAGTGGAACGTTAGCCTGTCTGTTAGCGTTAGCGACCTTAACATGAAAAAAACAAACTCACAGACAAAAATTCTGAATTTTTTTAACTATATGGTAACATAATAAAACAAAGTGTACCTACAAACTGATTTTTTTTATAATTATTTTATGTATACACACATGGCTGTTTTACGAAATTATTACCTATACTAGCTGGTGCCCGCGACTTCGTCCGAGTTCTGGATGAAGGTACCCTATGTCTTTTCTGGTGTCCCAGACAACGTGTATGCAAAATTACATGGTGATCGGTTCAGTAGTTTTTGCGTGAAAGAGTTACAAACATCCATACAAGCTTTCGCATTTATTATAATAGTAATTAATAATAATTATATTATTAGTAATTAATAGTAAGTTACTTAATATTCATCATCAAAAAGAACTAGGTACATTTTAAATACACGGTGTCTAGTCTTAAGTTTTTAAGTCCTATATTCAAACTGAACTGTTAAAATAAAGTTTAAAACGAAAAAAGCTCAGATGAAAGCAGAAGGTAAAACCGTTCGTGTAAATCCAACCGCAAAAGTTAGTACATATTAGTTAACGTTGTGCATTTACTAAAGCTTCGCACAGACGTTAATTCAACATTAGACTCGTAAACTTAAACTGGAGTTGTTGAACAACGAGTTCGCTAAGGCCGTGATTCACTTTCAAAGAACTCAGTGGAAAAGTTAGTTGAAGTCGAGTGTAGGCAATCAGCTGGGGGGCAAGAACAATTTCCCTTCTGTAAGGCCAAGGCTCAATCGCCAGCAGCTATGTGATTTTGCGCTCATTTCACATTAATTGCCGGCGAATAAAGGCTGTTTTTATGATGAAAATATACCGACAGAAATAATAGGTGTCTAGAAATGTAATGATTGTATGATTTGCGATCTGCGCTAAAAATTTCAAGTTTAAAACTACATTAGGCCTTAACTCAGTTTGTATAAACTTACCCTTAAAGAATAATGTACTATCAGTGAGGTCAATTCTTTTACATGTATTTAAATTTACCACAGTTATCGAACATTTATGTTCGAAGACATGGCGGCCTCAACCCAAATACAGAGTGTGCAACACGTTCGGGCGTGTTTGTTTTGTTATTCCAGCATATAAAAGCCAAGTTGGAACTATTGTTGGGGTGAAGCGTTACATATATAGCTAAATGCAAAAGCGCTATTTTACGGAACGTTGGGTATAGCCTTTGAGAGCCGTCTAAACATTTGAATAGTTCCCTGTAAGCCCCACGACAAGAAACAATAAAGGAAAACTTGAAATGTTGTCGAAATGCTGAACTACATTCAAGTAATTTTCCATTTCATGAACCATTACACAATATCTAAATTAGAAGTATTTCCCAGTGAATCATATTTGTATGAATTTTTCGACATTTTTGAAGTTTCACAGACAGGCTGACGCTCCACTTAATGGAAGTGGCTACCGGCTACCGTTGTCCACAATCAGGTGCTACAACTACGCTGCCGTTCAAAGTACGATTATCGATAAGAAGGGATTAGAAAGAAAAAATAGTGATACATCGCCTATACTTGTAGGTACCTACTTCTATAAACTTATCGTAGGTAGGTATATCGTTATCTTTTTTAGTACATCTTAAGGTTTAAATACTAAAAAAACATTACACTTTGCATAAAATCATTGAACACACTTTAGAAGAAAGTAGTGAAGTTTCAAAAAACTATCTTTTTGTATGGACGAGTACGTGTACTATTCTTCCCTCTTAAAATAAAAATCTAAGATAGGAATAACTCTAAAAGTTAAATCTACGAAAGTATTTGGCTGAAAATCTGAAAATAGATAAAATTCATTCATGGATTGCGTTGAAAGCAATTGGAGCGTATTGACAGACTTGTAAGTGCTCTTTACAGCACTTGCAGAAATATAAGTATAGAGAAAATTCGTTTCTTGACATATAAAAAAGCAATCTGCTTGGAATATTGGCACTTAAATATCTGTAGTAGGTAATATAATAATAAAATATAATTAAGAGTTTGTTTGTTTGTATGCTTGAACGCTTTAAAATCTGGAACTACCAGTCTGAATTTACAAATTGTTTTTACATTTGATAGCCGCCTGTTTCTCGAGGAAATTATCAATTTATCAAGCTATGACCCTTAGAAGCCGACGAGGGTGAAACCGCAAGACACAACTAGCTAGTTTTATTATTAGGATGAAATTTATTTATAAAAAAAATTACAATTAGCCTATGTCCATCCTAAAATTCTATTCTAACTACTGGTGAAAGAATTTTTTTATTCGGATGAGTAGTTTCGAAGATTACCTCTTATATACAAACTTTACCTCTTTATAATATTAGTAGGTATAGACTATAGATTATAAATGTATATAATAATTATAGCAACATTTCTAGACAATTTTCATTGTAATGTGGCTAATTAAACTTCGAACGATCTTATAACGATCCTACGAGCAACCGTTGAATTTTCTTAAATTCCACTAAGAAGTCTTCATACTAATTTGGAAGTAATTATGTCTGTTGTTTGAGGCTCCGCGCGACAATTAGTTACGACCGTTTGATAGCTATTAGAACCTGGGGACTCCGCAAAAGTTTAGGATAATTACCTACCTACATTTAAAGAGGGTGAACTTCTTTCCTCTTTAAGAATTCTTAGCCTTGAATGTTTTCTACTTCGAAATTTATCTATTGTAATTCGTTGTCAGGCAGGTCAAGTAAATTTTATATTCATACTTAGGGCTGTGCGATAAAAGTATATCAGGTTGTTAATAATTTTTTTTTATGTTAAAGTCGTCAGACAGGTTGACGGTCTATTTGATAGTACGTTACAGTATACCATCGCCTATAACACAAGCAACTTAACATGTGCTGCAAATCCGGCTCTGTACTTTGGCATCCCTTACCTATGCACTCATCGAAACAATAGCACGCGTGCAACTATTTCACGGTGGTTTTGTGTAAGAGAGTGGTTACTGCCACCAGGCGGGCTGCCAAAATGACCACTACTTTCTAAACCAAGACCAGAGCCAACTTTGAATACCTAGTTCATTTCCAAAGTTGTCCTAACCACCTAATCCAACGATCTCATTAAAGAAATATAATATGAAACAAACAAAAATATCCAAGTTTCTGATAAAAAAATACAAAATTCTATTTATAGAGAAAAGAATATATTCTGATAATAATAATAAATTGTTTCGGATAGCCAGTACGTAATTTCCTTTTGTATCATCTCGCTTTATCTTTTGGCCAATTTCAGCAACGGAATTATATCGAGAAGGAAATTGAGGAACCTTTGATCTTTAATAGCAATTAGGGTCGTACCTGATTCTAATCTAATCAGAAATAATTGGCAAAGGGATAGTATAATGAGAAATGTTCCTTTCCTCACCAAATATAAGTACAATACTCACCTTATTTAGGCACCTATTCTATTTTCATATTTAAAAATTAAACGGTCTTTTTAATCCTAGGTATCGCCAACTTTCTTGTTTCGAATACTTTTGTACTTACTCCTACATGTGGTTCTGTTTTGCCAACTTTTGTAGGAATTCGTATTAATATTATTGTTTCGACAATTATTACCTACACCAACAGGAGTATTATTTCTTAATAATGTAACTTTTATAAAAAGATGCATAATTTGGAATATTTCGCCAACACCCCAGGTTGCTATAAAAACACATCGAAATAGACGACCTTCATCCATCTGTTTAATGGATGAAAAGTATTTTATATCAAATTTGAAAACGTGAAAACTTCACAATATTTCATGTAGCAACTGTTCCCTGATATACAAACTAAGCCGTATCAAGTACAAGTATTTATACCTCGATTGGATACAGGGCAAGGGATAAGAACGGAAAGACGAATGGATTCTATAATCCCTAAGCGCACGTGTTTTGTTATTTATTGCACTGTGTTTTTTTTGTAGTATAGTAGTGGTTCTCAGTATGTCTCTGTACCACTTCGAAAGTAATACTTACTAGGATAGGATAATTAATTTTAAATATACAATGAAAGTAAGACTTGAAACATCTCCCTAATAGAATATAACGAGAAGCTCTTTTATTTCCCATTCCCGTGGAATCGATTATAAATTTAACAGGCAGAATGAGTGCCCATTCTCGTTTCATTGCATGAGCGGGCACAACGTCTAGCCAGCGATGTTTTAAATCACATTTCAAAATATCTTTCACGTTGAAATTTAAATTATTCCCGGTTTAAACGAACAGTTTCAATCAATAGGTATTCTATCTAAGCTAGTAGAGTTATTGGTTTTAGGATTAAACTCAAACATTAATTTAAGAGTTATGTTTTCTAGAGAAAATATCTTACATATAAAAATGTAAATATAGAATATATATTGCAACAGTTCAAAATGAAGTTTTTTTTTATAAAACTAAGTATACCATCATATATATATCAAAACTAGATACAGCATTATGCCAAATTTCACATCAATCGAACTGAACAATCCCTGGTTCAGGAAATGAGCTGATTGCCTTGCAACGCAAGAAATCTTCTTATGAAGATCTGTTCTTGCGTTGCAATAATAATTTATTTAGAAGTAGAAGTAAGAACGATCCCGATCAACAAAAAAAAACCGTTTTAAAATCGGTCTATCCGTTTGAGAGCTACGATTCCACAGACACAGATACACACATCAAAATTACAACACCCCATTTTCGCATCGGGGATCAAAATAGCGATTATAACTATAATTCAATATACGGTTTGTATAACAATTTGTCAAGTATAGATGGTAAATAGATTAGACTAAGACATTGATATAGTTTACCTATTCGGTGGAACCTCTTTAAATTAAATCAATGAGAATATGCACGAGCGAGCAGCGAAGTTTGTGAGTGGTAGCGTCGGATATTAGAATTCATTACGGAGCCCTCAATTTCTAAGACGTGCCTCTCGCGACGAGCCGCGAATTTTAGAACAAAGCTTGGCTCCGACCGATTGTTCCGTCCACCCCGCTTGGGGAGTCAAACAAAGACAAGTTTTGGTAGGTCTCGAGTCACGACTTTATACCTACAACTCCGTGTTCAGCGTGCTATAGCTTTCATCACCCGAACAACTTTTATGTAACGTTGAGGAAAGAACTAACACCGCCGGGCATAACGTTCGACACTTTTATTTGAACAAAAACAAAACACTGAAAGGTTGAAATACAGCTTCAAATGTATAAAATTTAAAGCAGTTTACAACCATACCTTGCTTTGACTCAGGTATTCCGGATCAATTCCGGCAAGGCCGCCTTTGGAAATTAAATTTTCAAAGTTTACTCAGGTTTGGGTGTGCAGGGTTTCGGCCCTTTCCGTCCCAAAGTAACCTAACTGCTTACTTTGGGGGCCCTACAATTGGTGTGTTCCTTTAGTCTTGGCGGTTTATTTATTTATTTATATTATCTTGTACGTGTACGACACATTAGAATTAGATATTTCATATTATAAGCAACAAAACAGTTAACTATCAATTTCATTTTATTTTTCTTCTTGTCTGAATAAAGAAATGGTATATAGTATGCATACAGTAATCAGGAAACTATAAATAAATAATTGACTAAGGGCCTCTTTCACCAACTACAAGTAAAGTGTTGATTAGTTACTTTTAGAAATAATGTTATGTTTTATTAAATTATGCACTCGGTTTAGTGCATCCTTGGATAGGCGAATATTTTTTATTATTTTCTTTTTGGGACTTTTAAAATAAAAATACATTAGGATTTTTAGACACATTTATTATTTTTAGGTTACACTCACATTAAATAAACGGCCGTCGAATTTGAATTTAGTTTTTTCGTACATATTCGTAGTTAATTTACATGTTATGAAAGCAAGTGTGGTCGAGTCGAGTCTTAATCCAAATGAAAATTGGCGTAAGGTAAGTCAATAATAATATTTTGTCTGAGTACCCACAAGCGTACCAATATTATAAATCCGAAAGTGACTTTTTCCCATTATTATTTTCACCTTTTTACGAGGAAGGTTTTTATATGTTATTTATAAGGATATTTCATGTTATATAACATTGATGCTCCGGCTCAAACATCAACATCAACGGTCAAACATGAAGCTCTTTTCATTGTTAAAGACCGTATCAAAATCCTTTGGGTGATTTAGAACACGTTAGGTGAGATACAGACAGACGTGGACACGACTTTAATTTATAAAAGACAGAGATATATTAATTAATTCTTAGATACTCCACACAGACTTTTCGGCAGACAAAACTATTTTAGTTTGCAGTATATATTTAAAAATGTTCACATGAAGACTTTTGCATTTGTTCACCGACCATTGTTATGAGCGCGGACTTAAATATGTACTTACTTATATTACAAATAAGTAAATATTGTAATATTACAATACAATAATAACATTTTGCAGAACAGGGTCTGCCTTACTCTAATAAATGTCACAAAATATACAAATGGATATTAATAAAAAGAAATATCTCTGATTTAATGGTAGAGCAATACAATAGTAGAGCTAAGACAAAATATGGCTTAATTTTATATTAATTACAAATACCGTTATTACTTATATATATAAAAAAAAAACAAATATTCGTCATCAGCTAAAAATTTTTTAATTGATATTATGATTGTCAGTATAAGCTGTAATAATTTTTATATCAGATATTATCAATTACTAAATTTAAATTGAAAAAAAAAATGTTAAATCGTTTCGAACTCATTAATATAATTCTTATGCTTATGACAGGTAATCGTTTTATTTTTTTTGCAAACCTGAGCGATTACATTAATTAAATTAATTTTAAACATTTTTTCGTTTCGTAGTCAACAGGTCTCGATTGGTCCTTGCGCAATGATTGGCTTCAGCGATTTTCTTCGACATCCTAGAAATGTTTAATTTTTAAAAATAATTAAAACCATTTGAGTATAAGTAAACAAATCGCATTGATTATTGCGGATGTTTCGATCTAAATGTAACTAAGTCGTAGAAACCAACCGTGGGATCGCAGTCAGCGCAGTGCCACGAGTAGCCTCGCTTCTTGGGGTTCTTGTTAAGAGGCGGCTCCAAGCACGTGAAGTGGTATCTCTTGCTGCACTCGTCGCATCTAACACACGAGGTTTTAAGGGGCATTAGTTCTATTGTGATCGCCAATCAATATTTATAAACTTTTTTTTTGTTATTGTCATTGTTAATTATTTTAAAATTTTATTTATTTATTTTTATTCTATTAAAACTGCCCAACCCCGCCCAAATAAGAATTAGAAAGTACTCTGTTGTGTGAAAAGAACTCACTGCACGATGTTGTTGCCCTGGACGGGGCCCGAACAGACATCGCAGTGCGTGAGTGGCGCCGGCGCAGGTCCTGGGCGACGGCCCGCTTCATGTCGCGAGCCCCGCACCCGAGACGAGCGCTCTGCCCCCGCGCTCTACAAACCACATTAGATTTATCGCCCTTTATCCGACATAAGTAAAGTCGGAGTACGAAAACCTTCGTCAGTTTTCAAATTCATTCCTATATCAAAATCTTAGTACCTTTTGAAACTAAAGCACTAACCAGACAACTGACAGACGTTTGAAATGAAATTTAGACATGACTGACAATTTGCTCTGGTGCAAGCAAATGCCGACTTAAAGGCGACGAATCTTTTCTTACCCCGACTGTACATCGCTCGTCTGGGCGAGTTTACAACATTAGACATTCATATGGTTCGACGACATTCGACACGTTTGGTCTAGTGGCTAGCTGTTAACCAAACTGTCGTGGGTTCGAATCCCGCCAGGGGCAAATGTTTATGTGTTAATATTTTACCTTTGTAAATTGTTGAGTCATGTATGAGTCATGGATATTTTGTATTTATAATATGTATGTATTTACAACAAAAAAAGTAATCTATGTCTGGTATCAATAATACAAGCAATGCTTAGTGTGGAACAACGAAGTGTGTGGTGCTGTGTGGAATGTGTAAAGATATTTATATGGTAGAAATAAAGTCGCAACAGTATTCCTATAGAAGTTATAAAAATAAGATTACAATTTTTCTTTATTATTTTTATGTAAGAGGCTGAAACGACGAAGAGACGATATTGTGAACATTAATTTTAGGAGAGAATGAATTGTCTGTACGTTTTGCTGGCCCCGTTGAGCATGATTATTAGTCGCGCATTAGCAGTCGGTCATAGAAATATAATTTTCAACTCACAGTTGAAGGCGAAATAACCTCCGGCTCAGACTTCGGCGGAGGCTTTGCGGCTGCCTGCTCCGCTTGCTGTGAAACAAATTTATCACTTCATTACCCATAGAGTCAAATACGAGTCCAAGTAAGGAAACTTTTAAATTGTGTTTAACAGAGGTTTAACGCATTATTGTTACACTACTCGGTCATGTTATGGCACTTTATTAGAATACAAAGGGCCGGCGCTGACTGAAGGTATGGCACGGCACGGTACATACAGCAAAGTATTTTTTTCTTAAATATATTAGTAATAATAATAATCTGGTCTAACTCCCACCATCCATTCGGTAAAATGGCTTCCTGGACACCAGTTGCCGACTTACTTTGTAAGGGATTTCCCAGTAGAATTGGTTGTTTCTGGGATTCCTTTTTGAAAATTAACTTGTAAATATTTATATAGCGTCACTTTCTTCACTAATTGTCAAACTGAAAAGGTAGGGGATCGGTTAAAGATATGAGGAAAGTACACATTTGTTTCCTAACAAATATATAGAGTAAAAATTGATTTACCTTTGACAGCTTTCTCATAACAGCTGGCGGTGGGCCATCATTGCTGTCTGTGGGCACGTAGAACATCTGTGTGTCGAGTGAACCATCTGGCTTCGGGATAGGTTTAATCTGTTGATAACAAAATGAATTGCGAAGATTCTTTACTATAAGACATCATGAGACACATACTTTGAATTTGAAAACAGGTACTATAAAACACCGCGTTTTTTCGTCAGGCGTCGTAGGTGAAAAAGAATATAAGCGTTTGGCTTAATATACCTTAATAGTGATCCTTGGATGTGGCGGTTCCGGATTTTCAACATCCTGCGTCTTCTTCTTCCTCTTGTGTTTGTGCGATTTACTCGGGGACCGGAGCAGATCTGGACTATATCTTTCGCGATTTTTATCCTTTCTTCTCTTTCTATTCGCCTTGTACTCGGCTATGTCCGAAGAGAGATTCGCTAGAGTGTTCTCTATGGAGCTCTCTATCGCTTTGCTATCTCTCTCCTTCTCCTTTCCGCGATCTTTGTCGTGCTCTTTCTCTCTATCCTTCTCTAGCAGCGCTGAGAACGAAATGTTCTGAGGCACGAAACTGGTTTCACCTGCATCACCGGCGACGTTCATCGAAGCGTTTGAGTTTTCGTTGTGCGAGTCACTGTCGGCGACTATGGGCGTTATGGACATCAACGGAGTATTGGTTAGAGTCGGTGATGTGAAACTGCGCTTGTGAGGCTTATCCTTAGACTTCTTAATCTTCTTCTCTTTCTTGACTTTTCCCTCGGAAGTTTCATTGCCGTCGCTGCTGAAGTCGAAAGTTTTAATTTTCACCTTGATCGGCGACAACGTCTCCGTGTCCTTGACGATTTCCATCGTCTTCTCCTTTTTAGTTTTATCGTGTTTTTCGTACGAATTTGTGTCGGGCGGGTTAGGTGCGAAAGTGGGGCTGGGCGGATCGTGAATTATCGATCCGTCCTTACTGTATCGTGTCCGCGAACGACGTGGCACTTTCTTCTCCAGAACTTCCGGCTCCGAATCCGACGTTTTAACGCATTCGGAACACTGCCTGTAATGTAAAACGTTGTAAGCGAGATTATTATTATAAGATATTATTAAGGTGTACAAGTGCTAAGCTCGCTTACCATCCGTACAGCTTGCTCTTCTTGGGCGGGCGTTGCAGCGGCGGCTGCAGACAGTGCAAGTGGTAGTGGCGGCGGCAGGTGTCGCACGCGGCCATCAGCTGACGCGAACTACTGCGCCCGCAAGACGCGCACGCGCGACTAGCGCACGACGCTGGATTAAATACAGGAATTGACAAATTATTACCAACATTAATCAAACAGCCCAAAGCTATATGGTCTGCTGCGCCAGTTTTTTAACAAAACGTTGTAAGAAAACACAAAAAAGGGACATGGCCTAAATGTTTTTCAAAGTTTGTTAAGAAAACTTTATTCTGTGAAAATTGTTGAAGTCGGCAGCGGACGAGAAAATTTCAATCTAAAATGTTCAAGAATGTTTTGTTAAAAATTTGGCACAGCGAACACGGCTTGAAAAGAGTCTTGAGTGAAGGAGCTCAGGCATGAACATCCAGAAAATGACTTTGTGCATGTTCTAAGATATCAATAAATATCATACTCTTGACTAAATACTGAAAGAAATAATTTTAATTAAAAACGTTAAATTTTTATTAGTAAAAGTATTGCAAAACCTTTATTGATTTGCAAGTATTTACATGAATTTTATGGGTGTCTCCAGAGTTTTACATTTTGTCAAAGAGATAAACCAAGACCAACCCAAAATAAACATAAGTCCAGTCCAACAAGATAAAATGTACACTGACCTTCAGTAGAAGTAGATAAAACTTTTCCTTGGCGAGCGTCCGGGTTGTCGCTAAGAGGAAAACCAACGCCCATCTTAAGTGCGGCCGCAGTGGGAACAGATATTGACCTGGTGTTCGACCCACACGCGGTTATAAGCCAATTGGTCACATAACATTCATATTGTTCAAGAGAAGCAACAACAGAGTGCATCGCGTACAACATAATTTTTTATGCATCAAATTTCTTAACATTTAAGCTAAGAGAATAAGTTATAATCTCTATTATTGATATTAATAAAACATCAATAACGGAGGGATTACAAATTAAACTATATAAGAACTGTAAGAACGAAATCAAATGTTGCTTCTCTCACAACAGAATTTAGTGGTCCGTTATGAAATAATTCAATAAAACTTCAACTTCAAATAAAAAGTAAATATATGTGATGTCATATAAAAGCAGTTATTTTGATGAAAGACACATTTAAAATATTATGTAAGTACATTTTATTTCATAATTTATATTCACTTTGTTATTTATTGAATTTTTGAATGAACAATGAAATTAATATTGTAAACATTAATATTGTAACAGACAAGTAAACTGCATAAATAAAAATTAGAATGTTTGTGCATAATAAACTAACAAACAAAAACAGTTTTGATTATTACTATCTTGTAATCTTGGAAATAAATTAAAAACGAATGGTTATAAAGCCACTTAGTACTTACAGTTTCATAACATTGAAACACATGAAAACTTTTTCTGCCTTGGTAAGTTGGTATGTAGCATGATATCACAAACTTTTTTATTTGTTTCTGCTATACTTTCGCAACATTAGCTTGTTTCTAATGCCAATTTTATGAAGTCTAAACTTATATTTTATATACCTAAACTTAGCTTTTTATATTTGTCTTATTTAACAATATTGATATGTTTTATTGTAAGGTCGGTTTATAAAATAAATAAATGGGATATCGCATAATATAAACCAACATTCACGCAAACTTTTTACCTATTCGAACTAAAAAAAATTAGGCTGTCATCACTGAGGCAATTAATTCTTTTAATAATGTCTGGACAGCACGTAGGCTATAATTTACAAAAAAAAGACTGACAAGTCGCGGCCAAAAACTAATGGAAGTGTAATATTTTAATGGTAATATGTTTCCATTACCGTTATTTTTAAATACTTTTTGTAACGTTCCTACAGTATTAAAAAAGACAAGTATAAAAAGAGTAAAGAGTATTCGGTTACCGTTTGTGCAGGTAGTGCGGCGTGAGTTTGGGCGTGGAGCGCAGAGGCGCGGGCGGCAGCAGCGGCCGGTCCGCCAACAGGTCGGGCGCTACGAGCGACGGACACACGCCCGACAGGTACGAGTACAGCTTCACCAGCGACTCGCGAGTGCTCGACATCAGCGCGAGGGCGTCCGTGTTCTCTTTCGACGCCTGTTACCAAACGACAAAAAAGAAAGGGTCACAATTTTTCAAGTAAAAACTTCTTTAGTGTGCTTTATTTTGTGGGTATTGAAAAACATTGACATACCTCGTCATATTCGGCCCGGAGCTTGTTATCGTCGGCCAAGAGCGTCACGTTCTCTGCAGTGAGATGCGTGAGCGAGTCGCGAAGCGTGGTGACGCGCGCGTTGCGGTCCAAGTAGTAGCCGACGAACTCGACCGAGAAGGCGGGCGGCACGTGCCAGCGACGCGACACGTCGCGCAGCGCCGCCATCTAGCGATCACAACATTCACTATACACTTGCAAGCAGAACTATTGCACTTTCCACAACACGACACGCGTTTCGCAGTCATTCAAATCTCCTCTTATCCAATAGGGTGTTTTACTATTATTGTTCTATAAAGTTCTGTTTTTGATGTTGGTTTTCTAATTTTTAATAAATAATAATAGCTAAATCAAATACTCAGGGGCTCAACTCTTTTTACTGCAGAATTGAAGCATCAAATTTAATTAAAATTAATTATAAGTTTCGATTCAAGAAGTCAAAACTCAGTTTATTGTCTACAGAACAAAAACACAAGACATTCTAAGAAATTAACATCTACCTAAAATAATTTTGATATTGCTGTCCTATCTTTTTGATAGTCTATTTTGATTTTTTTATAAATAAAAACTACCTGTGCGTCTTGAAATTCAAGTGCGTGCGTGTCGATTCCCATACATTCGGCTTTCTTTTGAAACTTGCGCATCGCTGACGCGCTGCTATACAACATGCGCGCCATCTTTTGAGTAGGCACTGAAAACACAAAAATAAATTTAATTATTGTGGTTTTTTTTACAAATCCTACTCCAAAATTTAACATTTGAACGTTCCCAATAAATAATTTAGACATACAGCGAAATATTTATTAGCTCTAGTTCTTGACTTGGGCGATAAATAATTATAGAACTGACTAATAATATAGTCAAATAAATGTCTTGCCATATGACCGAATTGTTTGTTTGGGTGTATTACCCCATGGTGGATTTCTGCTCTCTTTCTGTAGCTGATATTTTTGTTGAAGCTTGACAAGTTTCTTCTTTACTCGCGGCTTCTGTATCATATTTTGCAACTCAACCTTCCTGCGAATTAAATATATTAAAATTATAAACATTAGTGTGAAATTTACGACAAAGTAAAATGTCTAAAAAATGTCATACAAGATTCCTATCTGAGCGTCACTGAGCATCACTAAGAGTTACTGAGCGCTCCGAAAACAGTAGTTTTGCCTCCTACCAAATTCCTTATACAAACCCCGCCTAAGGAAGTTTTAACTTAAGAAATACAAAACGTTTACCTGAGCTCGGTTCGCTTCATCATAGCCAGCCAGTTCTGGCGGCGCCTCTTGACGAGGGTCTTGTCGGAGTGTAGCTTGCAGTGCGCGTAGAACGGGTCCGCTTGTTCCACTTCTTCAGAATGAGCTTCCGCCAACAGTCCAGCTCGTTGACCACTGTTCGTTTTAGAATGCTATACTTTATTTTATTTTTTAAAAAACTGTTTTTTAATACTAGGCTAAAACAGACAATCTCTCAAGACAATTTGAGGGAAAATATACAGAAATTTTTCTCCTTATACTATTCTATTCTAACCTGAACAGTAATACAGATATAACTTCATTTATATTCTTTTACTAATATTATTTCCCAAGAAAGACAATATCTCTCAATCCGGGTACTCAATGCGGGACTCGCCGAGTGCCGAGCTGATTATTCGCCCAATCGCAAGTAGTGGGGATCTTAAATCTCCGAGCAATGATGCTCGGCTTGTATGGCTAATTGACGGTAAGTTTCTTCGCTTCAAAGTGTACATAGACTTAGACTGGCTTTAGACAATTAGCAAGGAATATGTACCAGGTGACATGGAAGAAGGTCTTGCAGAGGCCAGCGTCGCAGCCCACGCAGACGCCAGTGCGGGCGAGCGTGGTGTCGTCGCACAGCGCGCACGACCGAGCGCCCCACCGAGAGTACGCCATCTCGAACAATGTCACTCCCGATAGCCGCTCCACCTACCAAATAATATATGCCGTTGTAAATAAGGGATGCCAAGAGCCAATTTTCCCATCCCCTCCCCAATCCCTTATCCATAATCCTACTATGGTCGACAGCTCACTTGCAGCACCTGTGGCGTTGCTTGTGTTGTAGACGTCGGTAACCACCTACCATCAAGTGGACCGTCTGTCTGGTAAATATTAACATTAAAAAATAATATTGTAGCCATAACAAACACATACAAAAGCATAGACAAATATAAACACAGCAGATCACAAACATAAAAAAAACCTTTCGATTTGTTAAAATGTTCAAGTAACCAACAGCCACTGACCTCAGAGAATGCAACTCCAGGAACATATAAAGCGCATACTAAGTGTACCCAAGCCCCAACCTCCGTTTCCTTAAAAATACCACCTGTAATCATACGTCAAAAATATTGTAAACATAGGACATAAACAAAACAAAATTAAATTAAAATTAAGCCTTTTGAAAAGTTACCTTTGTTGGGACATAACTCACAACTAGGGTCCACGACCCCAGCCTTACATGGCTCACAAAACCATGGTTCTGTTGATGTTGAACTGATGCTACTGGAATTACTCGATACCTCAGAGACTCCGTAACAGCCTGAAAATTAAGATAAATACTAAAGAAAATTATTTTCGATTGGATAAAGGATCCTGATGTCGACCCTGATAAGAAAAGGGAAAGCCACACAGGGGAAGCTTGAAGATAAATAAGTAAGCTCTCACATGCTTTACTCTCTCATTGAAATTAAGAGTGTGCAGTCTTTTATGAGTGGTTATTGTCGCCAAATTGTTTTCCATATTTTTACCTTCCATGTTCAGTTAGTGTGCTATATAATTTACAGGTTTTGAAATTTTGATCAAATGAAATAAAGTACTTTTATGAAAATAAAATGGTACTTATTAACAAAATTACATGTGGAGCATAAAATAGGCATTTCTTACCCTCATGTACAGTGACTCCACAGCCATCACATTCAACAATTTCATTGAAGTCATCGCTCCTTGAACCAAGACAGCCAGCACAGATTATTGGATCTAAATCACTAATCTGAAAAATTAACAACATTATACATGAGATTCCAATATTATTTATTATGGACAAGAAAAAGAACAAAATAAAAACATTTCCTTCAAACAACCAACCAGTGTGTATAATAATTATGAAATGTTTGGCTTGTGTAATAAAATGTTATACAAAAAGAAATAACATATTGACCTGTTGTGTATTTCTTTCATATCACAGATTTATATTGGATTGAGAGACAGTGAAAGTGGCCATTAGATTACTTGACATTTTATGGAATTTAATAAAAAAAAAAACATTTTTTATGTTAAGGTTGTCTACACAGGCTGCACAAGCACAAGCAACACTCAAGTGCTGCAAGTTCGCCTGTCCTACCGGGAAACAAACCTGGGACGGGACCCCTGAGACAGAATGTTAAAGTTAGCACCATAACCTTACGACCAAGAAATCATCATTGCTAGATCCTTAGATTCAATAATCATCGATAGAAAATAAAAAAAATACATACCTCATAAGTGTGCTTCTTAGCTTTATCAAGTATTTTATAAGCATTTAAATCATCTGTTTTTGTATTCATAAATTCATCCTCAGAATCGGATTCTTCTGATTCACTTTTGCCTTCTAAAATAAAATGAATAAATTGAACAACTTAATCTTAATCACAACACAGATTCTATTGATTTTAATTAAGATACTCACTGTTAGCATCATCATCAGAGTTTATAGAATAATCGTCACTCTCCTCAGGATGATCTTCAATACGAAAATCAGAATCATCAGAGCTCTCGCCTTCGCCTAAATCGAAGTCTAACAAAGATTGCGCCTCAATTGGTTTAACTTGGCGTTTAGCAGGATCTCGGCTTTCTAAAATTAATATAATCTAGTTAAATAATTAAGACAATTAACAATAATTAAATAATCATTCGATGGATACTTACGGTTATTCATTGTGAAAATAAAGAAAGATAAAATTCCATTAGTGTTTTAAATATATTTGGGCACTTTTGAAAGAAAACCGGCAATCCACTTATGGTTTTGTAGTGAAAAAAAAAATGAAATTCTTATCTAAATAACCGGCGATGTGTAGCACATATATAAATATTCGTTTATTTTACTGTTATTGCGATTGCGATATTTCAATAAAATGTGTGGACAAGAAATTGAAATGAGATGAATAAAATAATTTATTTTGACTTTTTTGACTGCGGTGAGGCTAGACGTAGACCATAGAGCAAGGTAATATATCTTAGAGTACTATATTCCTTGATATGATGATTGGTGATATAATAGTGGCTTGATAGTGGTCCATAGTGGTCTTATTTACTGTGGTGTGGTGTCCTGTGGATACTACAGAACACTATATATATACTGATATTAAGTCATAAGCATTATAGGCTAGTCCTGTCAACCATTTCCATTTTGTTCTAATTTTTCGAGCGAGTAGAGCGGATAGTTATAGTTTATAGTTTTTAGTCATATTATAAGTTACTCTATGTTTTTAGTCAAGTTTATTAGCTGCCGCAAAAATTTCTTTTTGCTGGAGCGAAAAGCAACTTTAAAATATGTTTCTAAATATGTTCAACATGAATGCATGTGCAATGTTAATACCTAAGGTTAATACTATAAAAACATATGGATAAATAAGAAATGATTCACTTGAATGCCATGTCAAGTTGCCAGTTTCATCATCTTGATAGCTGGCACCATTTCATCCACTCTTATGGCTGGCATGGCACCGCTTCCATTTATGCAACGATTGAAAATTTTTCCGCAAACATGTTTCATTGCCTCCTGCCTGACCCTCCTGGCCCTCCTGCTCAAACTATACAGTGATGCTAGCCCTCCTGCCTCCTGCATCTTCTTAGGTTTAAATGGAGGCGATGGCCTCTATTGGCCAACTTGCCCTAATGTTATGTTCAACTATGTTGACATCAAGGATTTTTTAGTAATATAACAGGATTGATAACTTCAAAAAATTGCTTTTAAAAAATTAACTGTATTACCAATAGTTAGAGTATATTTTTCATTGCGCCTTACACATGGGCTAAATCGAGAAAAGCCAAACTAAGGCCTTGTGTCCCTTTCTTTCACCTTGCCAGACTACAAAAATGTATTTCATTAAAAACTTAAATTCAAAAATCTTAGATCAAACACTATGTATATTAATTGTAGCTCAATTATTTTAATAGTTTTTAAATGAAATTATGATAATAACACTAATTTTGTGATATATTACTAAATTACAAAAGATAATATTTATAGTTTCAGTACTATTTTTTATTTTATTTTCTACTGGCATCCCTATGAAATGTCATGGCGGTGTTTTTAAATAGCAGTTTACATATTGTTTTTTAAAATCGTTCATAGAAATTAAATTTAAAGTTAAAATGGTGAAAGTGTTGCGTGTATACTTGTCCGAGCGAATCCTATGGTGGTCGCAATATATCTTTTCACAGGTAATCTAAAAATAACATAATAATAAATCTACCAACTATGTTAACCATAAATTTGTAACGTTGGTGGATATGGTTATGTACAATTATGTTAATCTAGTAAATCTAGTTGGTCCGGCAAACTTCGTGCCTCCTCAGAAACAAAACTCGTACCATTTGTATAGAAAAAAATTTCGAAAGTCATTTTCCATTTTGTACAAACAAATTATTGTTTTCGCAATTTACTTTACTTTCCTATATTTACTACATATTTATTGTAATTTACTTTACTATATTTAAAGCTGAAATATCAAATACCACTCATCGTTAATATACTTAACCAAGACGCTCAGTACACCGACCTATTAAAATGTTGGTGAAAGGTCCTCGGAACGTATCAGGGATAGAAAAGTAGGGTTTGCACAATGTCATAGAGAGTATCCCATCCCGTTCATACATTTTTTACAGTCCATACAACTTTTTTGGAGTTTTCAAAGCGGGATATCTCCAAGACCGTCGGGGATAGATGGGCAGTGTCTTTAGCGAATAACCATCGATACATTTCTCAGTAATCGTCCATTGCTTATGTGTTTATATATTTATGTTTATATTAAAAGAAACTACTACTACCTATATATTAGTAATTTTTTGTATAAATATCACAGTATAATATATTAGTAATTTTTAAATAGAACATTTAAATTTGTCTTATACAACAAAAATCTTATGGTCACCCTATTAGAAAGGGACACACGGCTCCTCTTCTATATATCCTACTTGGCCCGCTTTTTAGCCGCAAGTAATAAATCCTTATTAATATATTAAATCCATGGTTGACATCGTGTTTATGTTCAACTATGTTGTCATGTCAGCGTTGTCAAATTATCAACTGTCATTGTCAAACAAGTAAATAAATATGTAATAGCCATAGACATAGTATACTTAATAGCTATTCTATAATTTATATTTACTATAGAAATACTATAACTATAGGCTTTAGACATATAACTTTATAATCTGTGACTATAGGCCATTTAAATCTTTGACTATAGGTATTCTAAATTCTTCCTACTTCCTATAATTGTGAATTACACTTCGCACTTTTGTAATTTAAAGTTGTTTTAGAGTATTGAAAGTGAACTTATACTACCGTAACGATGGTTGGGTTAGACGCCGACATAAATCACGATGACGAATGTGACAATATTGGGCTGGGATGTGCCTTAGAACATTTCTCTGAAGTAGAAGATGTTATGAACATGATCGACAATGTTAAAAACATCTATAATACCTCAGCTCTTGAAGGAGAGTATGATAAACTATATTCTATATTGAAACAGTACTATGAACAGCCACATTTGCTTGACCCCCATTTAGACAAAATTTTGGGGAAGTTCTTGAGCATAATAAAAGACAAGAATAGTCCTACTGAACTTAAACATGCCACATTTACATATATGTACCAAATAATTCGTGTCAGAGGATATAAGGTTGTTACGAGACATCTTCCCCATGAGGTGTGTATAATTAGTTACCTATTCACTTATTTTTATGTAGAGGTCGTCAGACAGAGTGACTGTCCACTTGATAAGTAGCTCCCGTCACCTATAACACAAGCAACACCACAGGTTCCCCAAGTGTGCTGATGACCATAGTAGCATTAAGGTAAGGATAAGGGATTGGAAAGTGAAAAGATATGCAGTTATTTTGCAGTAGTTTCCTATAAGAATGCCAAAGGACAGCTAAATGCAATAAACTACTTTATATCTATCAATTATCTATTGATGAACTACTATGACTTCTATACAAAATTTTTACCAAAAATGTTAATATGTAAGGTTTCAGACTTACTAACGGTGTTGACATTCCTCGAGGCACAAGATCCAAATGACAAGGAAACATGGAGAAGCAGATTTGTACTATTGCTTTGGCTTTCTATTGTTGTGATTATACCTTTTCACATGAGTCGTCTGGACGGGTTTGCTCCTGGTCAGGAAGGTAAAAAAAATTACTTAATTAAATTAGAAATGAAAATTAAAGACAAGAATTTGGATAAACATTTAAGATGAATATATTTTACTTATTTACTAGGTGTGGAAACAAGGAAATTAACAGTAATGGAGAGGATTTTTAATATCTGTAAAACTTATGCACTAAGCAAGGACTCATGTGCCGAGGCCAGTGCATATCTTGCATCCAAATTTCTCATAAGGTCAGTATAATATTATTACACTCCGAACCTTACAAGTTACAAAGCGAAACTAAAGTAATAAAGGGTGGATGTTAGGATGTGATGGGTCGGTGATCCAGTGACTAATTCAGCAGCCCCGTGTGTTCTTGCCTATACAAAGAGAACAAGTAGTGTATTGTTAAAATGCTTAAAGGAAATAGTTGTCTATAATGTGTAAAAGAGACATTTAAATATTGTAAAAGTAAAGTGCATATTAATTAAATTCTGTCTACCCAAATTAAATGTTAATTAGACAAAGATAACAGTTACATATATCCACCAGAAAAATGTACATTCGGTTAGGAATAGATTTCAATTGTTTTTGAATTTTCTTTATTTTGAAATATATAGTGTCATTTTAATTACAGGTCGGATGTAAAGGAATTCTACATGGGAGCATTCCTTGAATGGGCCTGTGAACTAAATTCAAATTTGCATGATGAGGACATGATCAACTATGGTGTGTTGGCAGCAGTTGCTGCAGTATTGAAACATGGGAAAAGAGATGACTTGTTACCGATAGCACCGAAATTACTAAAATGGGTCAACGAACAAAACTATAAAGATCATTCTGCAAAGCTGGTCAGAAAATATGCTGTCAAAATTGTGCAAAGAATTGGTATGTTTAAATAATTTGCTTTTAAAAATATGTGTTTTTTATGTTAAGGTCAACAGACCGTATTATGGTCAACATAATGGTAGTCGGATAATTACCGTCGCCTATAATCACAAACACGCCACAGGCCACAAGCTCTTTCCATCATTGAAAAATTTCCATTAATTATTTAAATAGGCAGGTAGCGACTTTATTTTTATGTTTATAGATATCAATTTAAATATATGAAAAAATGTCCGAAATTCTTAATTGTCTTATTTTATCTTAATTAAATTGTGTAAATTCTTCTTTTAGTTTTTGTTCCACTCCATTGCTTACATTACACCAGACATTACAGAAGCACCGTTATAATTTTGAGCAAGTAACTTTTCGGTGCATTTATGTTTATTCAATAATTCTAAAGTCTGAGAAATAAACAAATCAGGTGTTGGTTTTGGCCTCTGGGATGAAGTAACCAATTGAGTAATTGCTTAATATACCTAACTTAAATATGAACACAGGTCTAACATTCCTGCGGCCTCGCGTGGCGACATGGCGCTACACTCGTGGTTGCCGATCCTTGACGCTAACGCTGGGCGCCGGTGGCGCCGCCGCTGGCGACACCGAGCCCGTCTCACCGCCGGACGATGATGATCAGGATATCCCACAAGAGGTATTTGACAACATTTTCTAAGACTATGGTCTATTAACTGCTATATGTGACGTGCGACTTCAACTCAGAAGATGTTTCGCTCGTTGTCTGAACATCAATCTTACAGAAGACTACCCTGAAATAGTGCACGGGGGTCTAACAGTGAAATAACAGTGTAATGTGGCGTTGTGGTGATTGCAGGTGGAGGACGTAGTGGAGCTGCTGCTCTGTTCGCTGTGCGACGAGGACACGGTGGTGCGGTGGTCGGCGGCTAAGGGCGTGGGGCGGGTGGGCGCTCGCCTGCCCGCGCCCGCAGCCGCCGAAGTGTGCGAGAGCGTGCTGGGCCTTTTCGCTGACAACGAGCGCGAGACCGCGTGGCACGGCGGCTGCATGGCGCTGGCCGAGCTGGGCCGCCGCGGCCTCGTGGCGCCCACGCAGCTGCGCGCCGCCGTGCAAGGCATCGTCAACGCGTTGCAGCGCGACGAGGCTCGCGGCGCTGGCGCAGGTGGCAGTCGCGCGGCTCGCGACGCCGCCTGTCACGCGGCCTGGGCGCTCGCTCGCGCCTACGACGCCGCCGCGCTGGCCCCACACGCCTCGCAACTCGCCAATGCGCTTATGGCCACTGCTTGCTTTGACAGAGAGGTAAATAAAACACTCATGAGTCATGACGTATACAAATTCTGCATTCAATTCATTTGCCATAGTGGCCATAGTAACTTTTATTGGGTTGGAATAATGAGGTTTCTTATCAAAAAAATTAATAGTGGCATTTGGGCAGCCCGTCTGGTGGCAGTAACCACCCCCTTACAGAATACCACTGTGAAATAACAGCATGCATGCTGATGTGTTTTAGTGAGTAAGTAAGGGATGCCATAGCCCATTCCCTATCCCATCCTTAATCTAAGCGATGAGTCGCCTTCTATCAAATGGACTGCCAGGTCAATATAAAAAAATGTGTGTTGGTAGCTTTGAAGAATTTATGTAGTGTCGACAGGTAAAGGCAGCAATGCACGACAAGGATAGGAGGTGGTTTTGTTGCAACAAATTAGCGCCACATTTCGAAAGCTTAAAAGGGTCTTATATCCTTTTTCAAGATCCATCCTTCACAGTTAAACTTAAATTTATTGTGTGTCAAATATCAGTTAAATAGTAGTGAAATTTTCCAGATAAATTGCCGGCGCGCCGCGTCCGCCGCGTTCCAGGAGAACGTGGGACGACACGGCGTGTTCCCAGAAGGCATCGCGGCCGTGACGACGGCGGACTTCCAGGCGGTGGGCCCCCGCGTGCACGCCTACCTATCGGTGGCCCCGCGGGTGGCCGCGCTGCCCGCCTACGCCGCGCCGCTGGTCGACCATCTGTTGCGTCACAAGATCAACCATTGGGACTGCGCCATACGCGAGCTCGCGGCCCAAGCGCTCAACAAGCTCACCGATAAGGTGAGCACAGTACACAGAACACATAAGTTCCAGTTGTGACTGCAACTTTCGACTCATTGCGGTTTTTATTGTATGGATTAAGTGTGTATCACTTTTTTTTAAAGACCTAATTTTTTTTAACACCTTTTTAACACCATTGTATGGCAAAACATACAATACAATGAGACCCGGCTTCTCAATATTAACACAAAACTCGTAATAATGTAGTGTCTACTAGATGTCTCTGATGTCTTTTCATTAGACATATCTGACCTTTGTGAATGTGCAATGTAATAAATTGATTGTAAAAAAAAAAACTATTATTGTCTAGATTTTATATGCCAAATATGTCAGTTTTTATTGTAATGTCGCATTAAGTAGGTTAAACTTTATTTTTATTTATTTTATTATTTTTTATTTGTTTTTTTTTTTATATCCACCTTGCAACGAACCATGTCTAAAGTAAGATATATTGATTAATTGTAACCATTTATATTAGATTATAATTATAAGCACTTATTATTTTTTATACCTAGTTAACCTCTTTTCTGTGACTGTGTAAATTGATCGTGATGCTCTTCAAGATCTTTCGCGGCGCTGATAAAATAATAAATGTCATTAGATCCAATAAAATATGTTATTACAGTCATCCAATATTATAAACTAGTGAACTACTCCCGGCTAAGTAGGTTGCTTTTAGAGACCTAACTTATATTTTATATAGCTTCCAGAATACGTCGCAAGCACCGTTCTACCGAAACTTATCACAATGACTGACTCAATAGATCTGAACGTTCGTCATGGCGCAATACTGGGCATCGGACAAGTTATATACGCTTTATCACAAACTAATTTACCGGACGGTGAGTTGTTACCTGCTAATTAGATTTCCAAATTCTTATATTCTTACAATCAATTAATATATAACAAATATTTTTATTTCGAAAACTCATTACTGGGATAAGTCGGACTCATGTTACAGTGTCGCGTCGTCATAAAAAATATCAACAAAAATGCAAGTACAACAAAAGGTGTGATAGACAAAATGCTGGATTGATATAACGTGCTTAAGTTTAAATGAATAACTATCAAAAAGATCAATACTTCCTCAATTGACAGAGATAGTTGAATGCTTTGAAGAGAGTAGGTACGTAACGTAATTAAAGCTGGACATTTTGACACATGCACGTGGTGTCGCTTATACCATTCGACTCGTGTACTTTTTTACCTTGATGCATTTAAATACATGTTCACGTTAGCTTTTATACATTATGACGCTTGTTCGATTGGACCCGAACACATTTTAACTCCAGTCCATTTTAACCATTGTACATTTTGACGTTCATACTTTTTTGACATTCCAACCATTAAACATTTTTTCTCGTTTTATACCCACTCCCGGAATCAAATATTTGACATCAATAATACTCATGTGCATGTGCATCATAAGGCATTATTGATGTCTCGATAGTTAGGAAACAACTACTCGGATTCTTCTTGCAAGTGCGGTTTGCCGGATTGCAGCTACTACGTAGGTCGACTCGCATGTTAGCTCGCACTGTGTAAACCAGGCATAAATGTGCTTGTAAAACTACCGTCAGGTCGTTCGTATTCGAGCCTGATAACGGAAGAGATGCTGTGTGGGGTGCGCAGTGTGGTGGTCCGTGTGCGTAGTCGGCAGCAACTGCGCGGGCTGGGAGGCGAGCTCATGCGACAGGCCTGCTGTCAGTGTGTGGCCGATCTTGCCAGGGCCAAAACGCCCTACCACTCCGATCCTATCATAGGTAAAAATTACTGTTACAGATACCTGCAATTCTTTCTCACAGTCTTATTGTGACCAATAAAGATATGTTTATTTATTGCATTCGTTTGTGTTTTTAGATGATTGGTTGGAGCTGATCGAGGAGTGTCTATCGCACGAGGTGGAAGGGATACGAGAGAAAGCCATCCAGGCGCTGCCTCTGGTCTTCAAGGAGTATTTAGTCGACGACGAGTTGAAGTACGGCGACGTGACCGCCAAGGAGAAGCGAACGCAGCTCGTGCACAAATACTGCCAACAGCTCACCAACACCGGCGCCAGCGGACTCGTGCTCCGGATGGGGTACGCACGGGCTCTCGGTGAGTATTCAATTCATTCGTGCGATTGGAGCTGATTACACTTACTAAGCAGAGTGGCGAGACGACAAATTGATGGTCGGCTGAGAGATTAGGGTGGCCGAGTAGGTGTCATTCCTTTTGAGTGTAAACATCTACTCGCCACCACTATAACAACACAGACCAGCGTTGATCCCAGCGCGAGCGGGTGGCGCTCGGCATGTATGGGGACAGTGTGGGGTATGCTGAAGGGAGTGCAGGGATGAGCACTCGGTCTAGTAAACAAAACGAGGTCCCAGTGACTGTCCGCCTATCTGCTCTGCCGAGCTCTCGTCAGAGGGTATTTACTAACTGAGCACTCGGCCGACAACACTCTCTCGCCACTATGCTCGGTACCAGTGATCAAGCCCTGACTTGATCTTGAACGACACTTTTTATGTTTTTAAATACTTACCAATATTTTTTTCTTTCTCATTACATCTATTCAGCTCTATTCAGATTTGTCCATAGAAAGATTTCTGTCGTGTTTCAAATACCAATATTTCTTTAATGTTGTTTATGATTAATTTATGCACAGGTGCTCTGCCTGCGTTCGTTTTGAACGAGAACATGTCGCTGGTGCTCGATTCGCTGATCGAGTGCACGCGCGTGAGCGAGGGCACGGAGAAGTGGGCGGAGGCGAGGCGCGACGGCGTCGTGGGCTTAACGGAGGTGTGCGAGACGCTGGGCGTGGGCGTGGGCGTGGGCTCAGGCGTAGGGACTGGCGTGAGAAATCATGTACCGGCCGTTCGCGCCGCGCTACTCGCCGGTCTAGCGGAGTACACAGTGGACATGCGAGGCGATATCGGCGCATGGGTGCGAGAAGCTAGCATGACAGGTCAATTTTTCTACTGGAATTTAAATGGGAGGGAACATTTCTACCAGAGTTAAATATTCTGTTTTATATAAACAATCCGATTCATTGAATTTGCGAAACACATTTTATTATTTTTTACGGTTAAGTCACCAGCAGCGTAGGGAGTGAGTTTGAAGTGCGACGATTGACACAGGGCTGCTGTCGCTGTGTCGCCAGTGTGCAACGGTGGACGCGGCGACGGGTGATGCGGAGCGACTGAACTCTGCGGATGCTGTGCGACGCGTCATGTGCGGCGTCGCGCAACAGGCCGTCGAGAAGATCGATCGTACTCGCGCTCATGCCGGACGAGTCTTCATTGCGCTCATTTACAAGTTAGTACACGAATGCATACTTTATAATTTTGCACCTTCGTACAGAGTACAATTAGCACGTTTTATATTTTTCCATCCCAAATTGAACAGTGTCCCACCGATCGCAAACATTCCGAACCACGAGGCCCTGAAGCGCATCTTCCCATCGGAGGAGGTGCAGCCGAAGGGAGTGAGAGAGGGTGAGGGTGAGTGCGAGAGCGAGTGCCGGGAGTCGGAGGGCGAGCTGAGCGTGAACAGCAACGTGGTGCTGTGGCTGTTCCCGGGCCACACGATGCCTCGCTTCGTGCAGTTGCTAAAGTACCCCGCGTACCGTCACAGCGTGCTGCAAGGTCTCGTCGTGAGCGCAGGAGAACTCACCGAAAGTTTGGTCAGTATATTTCTCTTCTTATTTTTGCTTTCAAAGTGCTGGCCCAACAAATGTTTTTAATATTATACAAAATGAATGCAGATCAATCAGTTTTGTATGAAGATCATCAGTTTATATTATAAGTGATACAGTCCAAAGTATTTTACGTTAACTAGTTTTTTATATGTTTAGGTAAAACACACAACACAATCTCTATACGCGTTCCTGAACACACTACACGAAGACAAGCAAATGCTGAAGGAGATATGTGAAACAATAGTTCAAGTGTTTGCCGACAATCTTCACGTAAAGAGAATCACCGGACCTATCTTTAACTTCTTGGATAGACTCCTGAGTTCTGGTAAATTTTAAAAATTTTCTCTTTGTTTTAATTAAAATTTTATATAAGAGGATTCAACTTAATATATTTTTGTACTTGTAGGTTCCATATCGCCAATCTTGGATGATCCAGAATCAACGTTTGCCATGAATATACTGAAATATCTGCAGTTGGAACTGAGAGGCGGGAAGAATATCTATAAACTGCTCGATTCAATTAATGTATTATGTCAGTTAATTCAGGTAAACAAAATGATTATATTATAATATTCTTTCATAATTGTATGCCGTTATGATCAAATAATTTGTGATAGATAAATAGTAATTAAAATGGTATTCTGTCTATCTCTCAGTGTCTCTTCACTTGGTAGAACTTGGTAGTAGCTGTCTCAGTATAAGGAGTTTGAATGCAGGTTGGCGGCGAGGTGTGCAGGCGTGCGCTGGGGCAACTGGTGATCTACCTGTGCTACGCCAACCGCTACGTGCGCCGCTGTGCCGCTACGAGGCTCTACGAAGCGCTCACGCTCTACGGCGACGCGTGCTACGCCCTCGCGCCCAGTGCTAACATCGATCAAGTAAATATACTCTTAAGGGATTCACAAAGGCGAATGACATTGACGATTTGACCTTCACCGATATGACCTTTAGAATGTTTATATATATCATACTAATTCCGCACGAAAAACACAAACGTAATCCACACCTCAACGCAGTCACTGAGAAACTGTAGCTCCATATATTTAGAGTTCCGAGGCGGCGGAAACAATTCAACAGGCCTGATAAATGTGGTTTTTTGTACTTTTCATCAAAACTACATTTAAAAAAAAATAAAAAAAATCAATACATTTTTTTTTTTTTAAATGATATTGACTTATTATTCGGTGTAGGAATCATTTGCGCGCAATAAACCGTTTTCGCAACAATTTTCAATATAAGTCAAATTCTTCTTATGTTCTAACTTTTATTGTGGGGTTTCTACTACTTCGATGGAAATTCTAAACAACCCCTCCCTGGGTACGCCGAGACCTTGTCGCGGTGGGGGGGCTCACCCTTGGCCTTGGGCCGGCCTCGGGTGCTAAGGAGGCGTACAACCGAGCGTTCCGAGCGGGCTCCCAAGCGGGAGTCCGTAGCGGAGCGCTCGCGGGAAGTACCCTCGCGGGTCTTTCAGTTGGAGATCGTTATGTTATTGTTTGTTCCGCACACGAGATATGTGTGCGGATTATGAGTGGCGGGCTCCCTCCCGTCATTGGTGTTCTCCGCACTCGAGTGCTTGCACTTGAGTGCGGACTTTTCTTGAGAGCCTGGCTGTCTGGAGAAAGCTGCCCGCCTTCTGCAGATGGTCTAGGGGGACCTTGCGCACATGGTTGGCTAGCTGTGTGTGCCTGCACAAGGTCCCCCCCTTCGCGTGGGTATTGCCTGGGTGTCTCCGGGCAATCCCTTTCTTTGGCGATAGCCTAGCCCGTAGTGGCTAGGCTGCCCTGGGGGTGGATCGGAGTTAGGTGCCTCGGCAGAACCCGGTTCACCCCGCTCACAGGGCAAGGAGGCATCGGGGAGTTTTAGTGGGTATTCCCAGTGCCGCTAACATCCTAACATCAGGTGCTGGGCGACCCCCACATATCCCTATCGCCTAGCCAGCGGTAGGGAATCTGTAAGCGGATTTCTCCTCGACAAAAAAAAAAAAAAAAAAAAAAAAAAAAAAAACAGTACAATTTGTTCTTCACATGTTTAAGTATAACATATATTTTTTTCAAACCAATTGCATTGACAGTTTCTTCTAACATATTTTTTTAAAAATGCAAATTTTTAGGATTGGCGTGTGTTTACACCTTAACAAGCTATTGAGTGACTTTCTATTGGGCCCAAACACGCTATATCTGCTCTGATCTAAGTTGCTGAGGAGTTGAGTATCTCGCGAAATACTTGAATAGTAATTAACGATATGTTTCAGGTAATGTCGGTGCTCGCTGACACTGACTGGGAGAAAGACGTAACAGAACTGAAGCCAATAAGGAATGAATTGTGCGATCTACTGAACATCAAGAGGCCCGTTATGAAGCAGAAAACGACGTCATAATTAATTTGCACTGCTTACTATTCCAATGGTGCTTTAGATTTTTGCCTAATGCTTTTATTAATTTTTTATTGACACTATAATTTTTGACGGACGTAACTCACTCATTATGGAGCATAAAGACACAGAATGGTATAAAATAGTCGTGTCCAAACATCGACTTATTATGTATGACCCGTAACTAAATGCGCAATTTCTGCGTTCCACTCCATTTTCCACTTCCAATTTCCACTCAGCGAGTTAAATGAATACTGTTTTTTATATTTTAATTATTTTTTCGAAAGTGTCCTTTGAGGGCCTCGTAATGGTGTTTTTCTTTTATTACATTGTTTTGTCTGTGGTTCCTAATTTTTATGTCTTGTCTCATTTCGATATTAAACCCATCTTATGAGTTGTTTCAAATGATTCCTTCCATATTTTTTCTTTGATGTTTTTTTGCATATAAAATTGCTTTTGACCTAAATTTCTTAGTCAATATAAATTTATTAGTTCTTTCAATACTTTCAAGAAGTCAAACCGGATCTTTGTACTCTAATTCCAAGATAATTAAAAATATGCTTTGAATATATAAATTACACCTTCAGAAATGTTTTAACTTGTTGCAAAACTAGATTAAGTTCCTAATAAGTAAGTTGATAGGATTGTTTTTCCCATTAACTTAGCCAATACTTCCAAGGTTCAGCTCGAAAGAAAGAAAAAAAAATTAGCTTTACAAATTAACGGTGAAATTGCAATATTTAATTGGAACCATAACAGTAACGGTTATTATTCTGGTAATTACAAATAATTGTACCTTACCTTTTATTTTAAAATATGCTTTCTATTGAGAAAATTAGATTCGTTTTATTATAAATTACATTACGTAAATAATGAATTAAGACGAAAGAATATTTTTGCATACCTTTTTTACGACTAATCTTTAATTATTTTTCAATTACACTATCATTCTGATGGCTAATATGAACTTAACCGTGTTTTTTTATACTTTTAACGCCAGCTTATTACTATGAATTATATAAAATTATTTAAATTAAAAAGACTTTAAATATTGGGGCAAACCTTAAATCGCATATTTTTTCTCCACTTAATGTATAAAAACTCAAATTTTGTCTTGCAATTTTGAGTAGTCAATAGTATTCGAGGATTAAGGCAATAAAATTTTTGGCCACTGCCACAGATTTGGCTTTTCATTTTGTGCTAATATTTTGTATTTATTTTTTTAGAACTTTGTTTAGATATAGTTTTACGAATTGCAAAGGCCTCAATCAAGTGATCTCTAATGAAATTATTCCATCAAGGTTAAAAATGTAACCCAATAATTGCATTTAATGTACCGAATGTAACATGATTATGATTAATAAATATTTATTTACCTATTTATTGTGGTTTGTTTTCCTTTACAAATTTTGTTTACATTTTTCTCGTAAATTACGCAAAATATGTACAAGAAGTCATTACAAGTACATACATTACTTTTTTTGTCTTTCCTGAAGTTGAAAGTTCCGAGCGTCCCTTTCCTCGAAGATCCCATGGGATTCTAGGATAATTCAATTGCCTCGTGACTCCCTTGGGATCCTAAAGTATTTTTTCTATAAGAGTTAGAAAACCAGTACCAACTGGTTAAGTATTATCTACTCTGTCTATGGTTATACATATAAAATAACACTTATTAGAAGTTATGGACATAATTTATTAAATGCAAATATATAGCAGTTTGTCTTTTTTTATTTTTTAATGTAGGTGTGTAGTTTTTCTATTTTTTAATTTAATTTCATTAAACTAAATTCGATAGATCTATAAGAGATGTCGGCCAGTGGCATGCACTGGATGAGTTTACGACTACCTTAGGCCGCGCTCACTTTGGATGCGTTTTCGTGCTAATTTGATTCGTACGTAAACGTACGCATAAGTATGAACAATCCATCTTTCAAACGTACACTACGTACGTAGGTATAGGTAGCGTCACGTAAGTTTAGCGCTGAGCGAAATGTGGAAGGGATAGCTGCGCATCGATACAGTCGTGCACATAATACAATTATAACTTTTTCATTAATAAAAATAAATAATTTTAAGAACATATTTAAATAAATAGTAAAAAAAATCGAATTTGACAATTTTTATTTAAGACATGAAAACAAAATTATATGGACAAGACAACTATTATAGATGGGAGAAGAATTTTCACATTTTTTACACTTTTTTTGTTTCCATATTTTTCCAATCGATAATTTCTATGTAAATCGCCAAACCATAATAGTTTCTATATATGTACATCACTCTGCTCCACTTTCCCCTCTTGATGCATTAAACTTTATATTAAACTTTATATATAGAACAGACAGTGCGAACAAAATCTGTGCAACAAACACGGCAGTAGGGGGCGCGCAAGGACACTGTTTATATTCTGCCTATTTCATTACGTGCCTATACCACTTAAGTGATTGTATGATAATTTTATTTTACGATTTAATTTATAATTTTATAATATATAAATTTTAGAATATTATAATTACCTATATATCAATATATAAATATAATTTATATTCATATTATATATGTATATTATATAATATGTATGTTATATTATATTTTAATTTATCGATTTGTTACTAAAATATATATTAATATATACCTACAATACACCTCACTTCTTAAATTTTTGATGAGTTTTAACGTTATTTCGCTATAAAACAAACAAGGTACAAAATAGTGTCTATGGGTATAGGCAGAGCTGACTGCTATTGTTTGAGTACAAGCCGAGCTGTATAACGAGCTGGCAACAACGCAGGTATGCTTGCAACGTGAATTTTTTTTAAAGTAGGTATGCTTGCAACGTGAATGAATTTGTTTTATAAGTATTAGTTTTAAGTTTCTCACGTAAGTGAATTTGTAATTCTTTGTGAGAATAAATAAATTTCTAAACCTAAACCATTCATTGGTTTCTCTTTTAACAAAACAATGCATGTCATACACCATTTTTCGTGCCTGTCTTTTCAAAACAGTATTTCTTTTATACATATTCAATAATTATCTACTAAAATACACTAATAAAAAACCCAACAATAACAAACAAACTCAAACTTAACAAAAACCAATAATAATGAACAGCAATAACAACACGACTGTACAGTCAGAAGTCCGCGGGGCGGCGTATCGGAGCGGGGGACGGAATACGACTGGCTAGCCAACCAGCGCTACGCACGCGCACCCTTCGTCCCTCTAGCCCCCTGTGATACCTAATTTTTGCCTTCTGCGCAATAACGGTCAGCGCTACAGTTACGTGCCGATACTAATACACGTGCGTTTAGTTACGACGCCGTAATCGATCCGAATCGGTTGGGATTTTTACGACTCATTCGTGCGTTCAATGTAAAAATGATTATAGAAAGGTTAATTAACTTGCTTTACGGACATAAATGTTTTTCCATGCGTATAATTATTATTAATTATAACCTATAAGTATGAAAAAGACTATACCTTACAGTAGATAATCCTTTAGCCGCCAAAGTCGGATTTATCCCACAATTAATTTCGTGTCCATTTCGCCAGAGCCGTATATATACGTCAATTTCCTCTACTTGTATTGTGGCGTAATTAAATGGCGTTCGTTATACATGTACAAATCAATTCACGTAGCCTCTATAGTAGGTAGGTACACAATCCCTACGTTCATTTTATGTTTAACAAACCCAGAAACGTGTTCATGAATGTTTCCAAGTAATTACAATACATTGTTGCAAATCCTATATTTTCTTTGCGTTAGTTATCCAACAATGTTTACTGCACTTTGATCTGATTTCCCTGTGACTCTATCCGAGACAAGTTCAAGATCTTTGACATATATCTTAGACGCTTTATAATTGTTTCTACTTGTTGAAGTAGGTACACATTGATTATGTTTCTTTTGCTAGTTTTGAACTTTATCCTAAATTACTTACAGACTAAAATGCGCTTGAAAAATAAAACATTCATTTTAAAATCAAAGTTTAATACTAAAAAAACTTAATACCTATTACCTAATTAAAACAAAGCAGTACATAAGTATTACTTGTTACAAATTGTAATGCACAATCTCTTTTGGCGGGATGTGCATCAAGCAGGTACGTGTGATGTTGAAATAAGGCTTATGAAATGTTAAAACCCGAACAGTAGGTATTAACTGGAGCACTCGAATTTAACCGAGTATCTGCAGTTGAGCAGGATCTTGAGGCGCCTCCGCTATTAAGTTCGCCCAGAATGTTCCGTAGTTCTTCAGCACCGTCCCTCTGTGCAGAAAAGATATTTTTGCTGTAATAGCCTTATCAATCGCCATCCTACTAATATGATAAATACGAAAGTTTGGATGTTTGTGTGATTGGATGTTTTTAGGTACTTTTTCACGCAAAAACGGCTTAACGGACTTGGAGGACATTTGACACGCAGAAAGTTTAAGGTACCTGAATTAACCTGGATGTAGGATACTTTTTATCCAAGAAAATCCAAGAAATCTTCATTTTTCAACGCGGACGAATTCGCGGACACCAGCTGGTCAATCAATAAAATATACATTATAAAGTAAAGCCGTTGTCCGCCTCTGTCCGCACTTAAGTTTTTTTTTGTTTGGGTATATAATTTGATAAGACACAAAACGGTGACTAGGTATATTATATTTATAAATTAAACGACAGGTGAACCCGCGGGGCGCAACTAGTAGTCTATATTTTGACGATCCACTTAATGGTACGTGGCTACCGCCTGAGGACATAAACAACACTGGGATTCCAATTAGGGTCTGCCCTTTTGGCAGCTACCTATTTCACGCACTGGGCTATTACCGATGCTTTAAAAATAAAGGCATTCTGGTTTGTCTTGTCTATAATTATTTCTAACTTATAATTAGATACCATATATACTAAATGTGCGTTTATAAATCGACCTTTAGCTACCATAAAAGCGATAAACACACATGACAGTCCACGTGTTTCACAACAAGCAATAAATGTGTTGGAAGTGAAAGGAGTTTAAGTGGTGAGTAGGGTGTGGGGTATACCTGCCGACCTCGTTATTTCGTCTAGCAGTTAATTGTTAAACGAAGTTCATTGAATTAGCGCAGAGGAATGATTTGCACTATTGTAAATACAGATTATTATACACAAATAGAACAGTTTTGATTTATAAAATTACTAGCTGGTGCCCGCGACTTCGTCCGCGTTCTGGATGAAAGGTACCCTATGTCCTTTTTGGAGCCCCAGACAACGTGTATGCAAAATTTACAACGCCATCTAGGGAATTCTGTTTGAAGCAATGTAGTACTCTAATTCATCTAAAAGTTAACAGATGGCACTACATGTTAGTTATAGTTTATAAAATTACGTGTTAATAAAATTAAAGCTGCCGCGTAACTTAGTAAATTATGTACTTAAACCTTCCTCGAGAACCACTCTACCCATTAGTGAAAACCGCATTAAAATCCGTTGCGTAGTTTTAAAGATCTAAGCATACAAAGGGACATAGGGACAGAAAAAGCGACTTTGTTTTATACTATGTAGTGATTCGCACCTACAATAAACGCTTTGCGTTTGATTAGCAATCCTTGACAAATTTAAAATATCACAAAATTTAATAATAATAAAAAAAATTGTGAGTGTGTACTTCTTTTTCACATGTATAGTTGAAAACTTTATGATTCCGCAAAATCTATATCTAGGTATACATTTATATTAAAATCATAAGAAGCTAGCAGAGAAATAGACAGACGGACAGCGACCTTATTGTTATAAATGTTTATAAATATTGCCTTCATATATACATACAGATGCTATGTCATTTAAGATAAATAAATGCTTATAAAATTAAGTACAGATATTTTTTCTTTACATTTAGCGGGTTCGATTTTCGGTTCAGATAGGCGATTATTTAAAATTCTTTAAATGCAGTTAATTTAAAATTTAAAAATTTAGAATTCTTTTAATTAAAATTTAAAATTCTTTTAATTGTTAAAAAAACCAACTTTTTTAGGCAAAATGGCTTACGTAAAGTAAACTCTTCCTTGAGCATCTGGCGGAGCCCTCCAAACGAGTGTGGCTCTAGTTTTCTCCCTGGGGTCAGCGTGTGTTATAGCGGAGCATTCGGGATGTATTGTAGTGTTGGGAGCTTGTTCCCACGACCCCAGCCACTGGTCATTGTCCACTAAACGCGCTTGAAGGAAGAAGCCCTTGAAGGGTTCAGCCCCTTCTATTGTGACTAAAAATACAGAGAAATCATTATAAAAACTCAACAGGGGATAAACCACTATATTTTAAACAAAAAAATTACTATTAAAAATATATCATAAAGGGTTATATCTAGACAGTATTCTTAGGGCCTCTTTCACCAACTACAAGTAAAGTGTTGATTAGTAACTTTTAGAAATAATTTTATATTTTATTAAATTATGTAGGTACTCGGTTTAGTGCATCCTTGGATAGGCGATTTTTTTTATTATTTTCATTTTAATGTTTGGGACTTTTACCGTACAAACAAAGGCATACCTATCAGCTAAATTATTCCCGGTGACAGGCGACTTTAAATGACGGTTAGCCAACTTGACAGATGGTGAAAGAGGCCCTTAATGTAATTATTTGTTGTTGGCAAAATATAACTAACTCAATGAACTTTGCGTGATGAAAAAACATTAAGGCATTAGTTAGGCCACCTTTAGAATTTTTTTACACAAAATAAATGGATTTATTAGTAGTTTTATTAACATAGATATATTTAAGTACCTACATATTTATTAACAGAACTATTGCTTCATATGGCTGGTTGTTGGCCAAGAGCTAACTCATCTCTTATAAAAAAAAATTTCTAAATATTAAAAAAATTATTTAAATAATTTGTTATAAATACGCTTTTATCTTGGTTTTTTATTTATACCTATAGGATTCATATAAGTGTTAGAACCTACCTGTTAGGATTCATATAAGTGCTGTTAAATTGTGACCTACAATAAATAATTAATTGCGTAATCGAACTCATGTTTAACAGGGCCAAGCCACAAGCGTCCACCGGCCGGCTAATGCGTAAGAGGCATTCACCTACTAAAGATTTTTATCAATGAACATGAATAAATAGTTAACGTTATTGTAATATTAGTTATCGTATTCAGTTCTTTGTTTCTAAAAGTAAGTATATACTTATATAAAAATTTTAAACAATTCTTTATTTTTAAATTTGAATATTGCTGATATAACTTTTCTAACATAAAAGCCATGAAAGTTATATTTAATATTAAGGGCCTCTTTCGCCGTCTGTCAAGTAGGCTAACCGTCATTTAAAGTCACCTGTCATCGGGAATAATTTAGCTTTTGTAATAATAAAAAAATATTCGCCTATTGAAGGATGCACTAAACCGAGTGCATAATTTAATAAAGCATAAAATTATTTCTAAAAGTAACTAATCAACACTTTACTTGTAGTTGGTGAAAGAGCCCCCGAGAGGCAATATTTAAAAAGTCTATATTTTAGTTGTATTTTTTTTATTATTTAATTTCAATTATTGATAATAATGCTTTATAATCCTTTAATTATATCTTCCCGCAGTCAGTCCCTAAACTATAATATTTTGAAATATTTGAAAATTTTGAATTAAGTGGTTTTGGACAGTTTAAAAATTTATCAAGTCTGAATTGAAACCTACTTTAATAATTTATTTTGTCTATATAAACTTAGTGTAAGTATACCTACCGATAAAAATAAAGTTAACTTATACAGAGTACTTACTCGTTATTGGTGTGTTAGGCCCAAAAGTTGAAGACGATGCGACTACCCTATACGGAAGGGTAGATAAAGGCTGTGTCCTGTGTTGACCATGGTTGGGCTGATTAGGGCGATCTTTCACACACGCATCTATCGGAGCCCCATCGGGAAAACTGTTAGCGCCCCAACACAACAGTAACACCGTTAACGATTTTAATAACATTATCATTTACAAAATTAATATCAATTAAAAAAATGTACCCTACAGTCAAATATTCGACGCGCGACTGCGCGCGCGCATTCGTTGCGCCCACTTTTGTAACCGAGTAGTTTGAAAGGATCTAGATTTTGAACAACTTGACAGATCAATTTAATGTTTGTATGCCAATGATTTAGGTGTGTCGAAATAAGTGTTACGCAACATAAACTACTTGCTCAATTTATACTAATCATACAAATATGTTATTTACACATAATATGTACGTACATAGGTACCTACGTTATTTTTAATGTTAAGCTCGAAACACAGGCTGACGGTCCACTGGATGCTACACAAGCAATGCCACAGGTGTTGCAAGGGCGCTATCGACCATAGTAGGATTAAGGATAAGGCACAATAAGGGATGCTCTGGCATCCCTTACTGAAACATAAAAGCGTAAAAAGGTGTAATTTAAAATAAAAGGTATTTAGTGTATTAAAGAACTTGATATATTATAATTGTTAAGATGTTAAAAAAGTAAATTTTCAATCAATTAGTTTCTCGACAGACATTAATATTATTTATGCTGCGATTTAAAATTACCTTCCTAAGGGCCTCTTTCACCAACTACAACTAAAGTGTTGATTAGTTACTTTTAGAAATAATTTTATGTTTTATTAAATTATGCACTCGGTTCAGTGCATCCGTCGATAGGCGTTTTTTTATTATTACATACTTTCTTTTTAATGTTTGGGACTTTTACCGTACAAACAAAAGTTTATCAGCTAAATTATTCCCGGTGACAGGTGACTTTAAATGATGGTTAGCCTACTTGACAGACGATGAAAGAGGCCCTAAGACATTTATATAATATTTTTGAAATCCGAAATATTTTTTAAAATAATTAGAAATCTACAAAAGCAATTTTATCCTCTTCTTTTCTGTTGGGCGAAAGTACACTAGGATCTAATTTAACATCATCGTAACCTGCCATGAATTCTAAGATATCATCGAATAAGTCTGGATTGATTTCATCGTTTTCACTCGTTATGTTCGCTTCTGTCAGATTTCCATTTGCAACACCAAACTCTTTCGGTACATCATAAATATAGTCCTTATCCATTTCCCCATTACTTGATAACATATATGGGTCACTTTCATCACTTTGTTGTCCATCGATTTTTATGGTTTTGGCTGTTGGTGTTGCAGTGTACCGAATACATTCCTTTGGTTCTAACGAAACACTGGAAGCATTTGTAAAGCCATAATAATCTTCCAATTTGGAATCTCTACTGGGAATAATTCCAGAATCATTATCAAGGTCTGAACGTTCTGTATACTCGTAGCCTTCATTCGTATTTCCTATTTGTATAGTTTCATATATTGGTTCTAGAACGGTCGCTCTCTCACTGTTTGGTATCGATATAATTTCAGCCCTGTGTATTTCATTTCTTACAGCATTTGTTCCACCGGGATAATCTTCAGCGATTGAAGGTAGGCCTGTACTATAAGTCATTCTCCTATCAGAGTTCATGTCACTGGGTCTAGGGGCACTGGAAGGTCGTCTCACACGATCCATTACGGCATTCTCAGTTTTCTTATATGTTGCTTTCAATAACATTTGCACCTAAAAAGGAATATATATTTTTTAAGATTTCTGATATCAAGCAAGTGTTTGTTAATATTATCCAGTTATTTACTTACTTCTTTGTTAATGTAACAATAAATTAAAGCGACGATAAATCCTTGCAATCCCTCAATTGAGTAAGTGATGTAATAGTAAATTTGTTCTCCAGTACAGTTCGAAGTGTTTGGTCTTAGGGCGGTCAGAAGAAACTGTGTTCCAAATATGGGCATTAAAAATAACGTTGCTTTTGCAGCACTCCTGTTACAAAGAAAAATAATTTTTACATAAATCAGTTTTAGTTTTAGAAAAAACCTTAAGTAAATGTTAGCTTTAGATATTGCAGTTCATAAAGCAGACAAGACTCACAGTTGCTTCGCGTTTTCAGTATTCCTAATTTTGGTTAATAGCACTCTAAGAACATTAGCGAAGAGTATGGTGTTGATAATGAGGATGGCTATCCGCGGAGCGTCCAGAATCCATTGTACATTATCCACGGTGTATACTAACCAGCACGAGTGGTCGTTGTGTATGGCCATCACAGTTGCCCAGCCCACTACTGGGATTATTGCGATAGCTGGAAAATATAATAAGGTGTAACTTGTTCCAAGATCAATAACTAAGTATTTCTATTATTTTATCGGTTCTTCAAACAAAAGTTATATAAACTCTTTAGTATTATAGCGCCCTAAATATATTTTATTCCAAGGCCGAGTCCTCTATTTATCTATCAGGAGGCACACAATTATGAAAAATAAAGTTCAAAAGGAGACTTTCATATTGATAATATTTTATAGTTATTAATTCATTTATTCCGTAATGTTTATGGTATCAATATGTGTATGTGATTAGGGATTTATGAGTTACATAATATCATTAAAAAATCACCATGTTCGTAATATAATATTATATGCCATGACATTTATAGGTCTATAAACATAACATTGAATTAGGTAAGACATGTTAAAATGATCAAAAGAAAATAAGTCATAAAAAATGATGTATCCGCCAGCCTTTGAAGAGGCTATTAAAAGTTCAAGTACTTAGGAATGAATGAAGGCTATATGTTACGAGTAGTTTACCTACTTTTAATTAAGTATTTTGAAATAAGTAAATAATTTTATTAAAATTAATATGGTTCTATTAGTCTGTCTGTATGTCTGTAACCAGCTTTTAGAGCTCGCTCTTAACTTTATAGTGTTTTTTGTTTCGAGAATTTTTAATGCAAAACTACACAGGTTTTTTTTAAATGCAATATCAGTGATTAAAAATTTATTCATAAGTACTTATTTAAATTTGATCAAATCAAACAAATTTAAACTGGTGATGTCTTAATTACAGTAACGATCGTACATTTTCATAACATTTAAAAACCTGATTTTCAAAACTGAAATAAAATTTAAAGATTACTTACCGGCACCAATTACATACAAAAGATGGAGGTTAAATTTTTGTTTGAAAACAGTGACAATAAGGCTGTGCATATGGAGGCCTTCGACCAACATACACACGAACACAGCGTTTGCAGTGACTCGCTCAGCGATGGCGAGCACCCTGCAAGCCACGCTGTGGGTGTTCATCGCCGTGACTCCGGCGTTTGTTAACTCGTCTATGTATATCTGCAATATTTAATTTTATTCACCGCCCACGACATAGACAGCGTGGTAAAATACTCTTTCCCAGCAAGCTAAAACGTCAAGCCTTTAAGTTCTTTTAGCTAAGTTTTCAGTCAGTAAATAAACATTTTTAAACCTTTTTTAAATAAAATAAAAGGGTTTCTTTTACGAATAAAAGGTGGCAGTCAAGCTCTTGGTTTTGATATGGGCTAGCTACTTAAATACATAAACATATCAAGATACATATATGCAAGTGCTGCTCATCCTAAAAATATAATAGGTAAGGGAAACAGGGAAATGATAAAAGTGTATAAGATTTTTATTTTTGTATAAGACAGTTAGTGCCGCCAAACACTACCTAATTGCTGAATTTTAATATAGGTTTAAACCACTAGTTTATTACAAATGGTATAAACTAGATCAAAAAAGGATAAATTATGTACCTAAGTGTGCTCATTCAACCTGTCTATGTACCTACTTATATTATAGGTTGTTCCATGGGTGCTCACTAACCTCACTTCTACTGATGATCAATAAAACATTCCTCAGAATAATAGCAACGAGAAGATTTCTGTGTAAAATGACTCTTGTGATTCTCAGTCGCTTGTAGAAGAAAAAAATTAGTACAGCTGGCAAACAAGAGACAATGGAAAACGACAACATGCCGATGTGGAAACGATATCTGCGCAGCAGTCGGGCTGTTATACTGCAGGTCGTATAGTCGGTTTGCAGTTCCCATGTTGAGTTGGCATAGCATTCTTTACTGCTGTAATCTGTAAAGGAAATTAAATATTAAATATTCTGAGTCAATTCATTAACCTGGCTACAATAGAAAGATAGGCATAATAATATACCATCTGAATTTCAGACCTACACAATCCTCGTCTGCCTCTCTCTCTCTCTCTCTCTCTTTCATACACACACACACATACACACACGCATACACACACACAGTGTCTCTTCAAAAACCGACGTAAATTACTTCTTCACGCTTGTGCACCAAAAAAACACGGTCCGGAATGAGGAAAAGTAAAATGTCGGACGGTAAAATTACGTGTAGAGCACAAGCTAGTATATAAAATGGTGTGCCCTATCGGACCGTAAAAAAACGGATCTCCGGACAGTAAAACTCATTGTAGTGCACCTAGGATTATTTACTTACGGTTGCAGGAGGGTCCAACGTTGGAGTATGCGAATTCTGAGCAAACTTCATTGACCACGGAACCCGCTTCGGCCGCCTGCCAACATGTCCACCCGTCAAATGTTGCGCTGCATTGGGATTGGGACGCGTCTGTAAATTTCTGTACGTTCAGGGAAATCAACTGATTTATAATAATGTGTTCAACATTACTCTGAATTAACCAGGAATTAACACTAACATACTTATATTCAAAAGAAAACGCTGATCTCCAATATCACAGTAAAAGTAGGGCATTTGGACAGCCCACATCATGAGTGATAATGGACTAAAAAATGGCGGAATAGTAGGTACCCGAGCGCTTTAGGCCACCAGCCATTAAATGAACAGTCAGCCTGTCTGTCGAACTTAAGATAAAAAATTAGGAACTATTAAAAAACTAATTATTTAATTATCTCACCAGAATCATCGCCAACCATGTAATGACTACAGCAATCAGCAGCTGCATAGAAGCACCTCTCCCATCTACCGTGAACTGCAGGGATTAATGCCTCACGGACTGCATTTGCTACATTCTCTAAACCAGGATCAAATGGGTAACAACCACAACTTCCGTCTGTCTTTATCTGAAAGAACTTATTTATTAGAACTAAGTATTACGATTCCTATACTAACGTTTCCATTCTGGAAGAGCTGCGTAACAAACAAACACTGCGTCGATTGTGCTTTTGTAGTTGTTTGGACATATCATCCCTAAAAAGAGCTCATTAGAACATCTAATCATAGAAAGAAGAGTAAAGGGTCAATGTTTTCGCAGCCGATCACATACAATATGGACAGACCTTAATCTACACCAATATAAAGAGCGAAAAATTGTATTTTTGTATGTTTGTAATGAATAAACTCATAAACTTCTTTCACCTATAGAAAGCTACATTATCAGGAAGTAACAGAGGCTATATTTTATAAAATTACGCGGACGAAGTCGGGTACAACAGCTACTAAAGCTAAAGTGTATACGCAGTGTCACGAATAGAGATAGAAGGAGAAGTCTCTCAGAGGTCGCGATCATAACCTATTAGGCGATTCATGACCACGACCACTCTGCCAGGATTAACATCAAGGTTAAGACTGGGAACTGAATAAAAGGAAAAAGTCAATGCGGTGGCTCGGTGACCGAGTGCGGCAGCTCGGCGAAAACGGTACATCATCGAGAATATATAGTCACTATAGGTCACTATGTGTTCATTAAAATTAAAGCCTGTCTATTAATTTTGTTATAAAAATATAAATATAGAATTTGTCATTTATCGTGCAAATTTTGGCCAAATAGTGAATTTAGCGTTTATCGTACGAATTTGGCCAAATATTGAATTTGGCGTTTATCGTACAAATTTGGCCAAATAGTGAATTACGCGTTCCACTATAATCAAAACACCACTAATTAACTACACATATAAAATTTAATAGAAAAAACTTGTATTCTCTTGCGATTTATGGTGCTATAACTAACCATTTCCAAACACGGAGCGAACAAGTTTCCGTAAAGACAGAATCCGTTCAAATTTATAGTGTTTATCCCATTTATATAGAGGAAATCTGGCGTGTAGAGCAAACAGCCTCGTCCAGCTACCCATCGATACACTTGTTCGTGGTAATTCTGGCTGCGATAGTTGCATGTTTTGTTGCTTTTAAGCGGCACTGTATATGGCGGTTCCTGAAATATAAATAATATACATATTACTGAAAAAAAGTCATACCAACCGAGGTCAGAGTAGGTACAATACGCTAAACGAGACGCCCAATTGCGATCTGCGTTACTTAATTTCAGATTTAATGCTTAATTAATTTATTAATTAATTAGATTTAATTGCAGATTTAGTACGGGATCCGAAGAGAGAAGTCGTCCTTCACCTAAATCTGTTTACCAGATGATAAGTAGGTATGTTTTATCAATTAATTATATTGATTGATTTATGATTGTTGACAATTGATCTATGATTTGTCTATGATGAGAAAATTAATCACGACTATGTTGCCTATTAAAATGAATGAAGGAATGTATGAATAAGGATATCTTTACTTAATTTAAAAATAATTATGAAAGCAAGGTTTTGAAATTTTGAAAACATCAAGCGTACTTTGCAGTTTAATAAAAAAGAACGCAGTAGCAGCTAGTTTTTTTTGAAGTTTTTTTTGTTTTGGATATTCTTAATAAAAAAAAGTTTTTATTAAGGATATCCATGAGCATAATTGAATAGGCAACATTTATTTTGCGATTTATTTTCTCATAGATAACAATTAATTGATAAAATATACTTTTGGTCTGGTAAACAAATGGGCGAAGGATGACCTCTTCGGATCTTAGACCATATGGGGAAATAATGCAGAGTTATTATTGTTAATAATATTATATTTATCTAAAAGTCAATACATAAAGTGGATATACTTTGGCAATTTATTTATAATTTCTTAATTACCTACGTGATTAATTAATGTACAACATTATCACCTTATTACCTCGCAGATATAGAAGTCATCGGATTTTTCACAGTCCAGTTCTCCATTGGTTGGAATTGCTAATCTAACATCGCGCTGATGCCACTCGTCAGAGTTGTCATATAACAAATTTACTTTTTCGTCAAGAGCTCCTTTAACCTGTAAACCAAACAGATTAAAAACGAAATATAGACGTCGAAGATTTCTGGATAATAGAAAAAGAAGAAAGAAACTTTTGGCGAATCTAGGCGCCAACTAAATTTGTGATGTGCCTGTGTTTTAATATCACAATCAAGTGTATATGTTTTTATTTTATTTTTAATTCACATCACTATTTCATGAAAACCATAAAAATCGACTTGTAATGCTATTGTAAACTGCAGTACAAAAAAATTACCCACTGAGGTCGAAAGCACATTACAGAGTTGCGCCTCTCACAGAGTTGCGCTATATATATTACTACCATCTTCGTCAAGCAACCTCGAGGCTGGTATTTCTATTGCTATTATACTTAACCAGGAGTTAGTTTCCTTAAATCTAGATAATCCCTCGGGAGCAGTACTTTTTTTCTGGATGAAAGGTACCGCTGTCTTTTCTCGTGTCCCAGACAACGTGTATCCAAAATTTCATGGTGATCGGTTCAGTAGTTTTTGCATGAAAGAGTTACAAACACCCATACATACATCCAAATCCATACAAACTTTCGCATCTATACTAATATTATCTATACTAATATTATAAAGCTGAAGAGTTGGTTTGTTTGTTTGAACGCGCTAATCTCAGGAACTACTAGTTCGAATTGAAAAATTCTTTTTGTGTTGGATAGATCATTTATCGAGGAATGCTTTACGCTATATAACATCACGTTGCAACTAATAGGAGCGAAGAAACAGTCGAAAATGTGGAAAACAACGGGGAAAATTATTCATCTTTGAGGGCTTCCGTTGCGTGCGCTGCAAAAACCGTTCGAGATACCCAAATGATTCCCAAAATAACTATTCCACGCGGACGAAGTCGCGAGCACAGCTAGTTTATAATATTAGTACGGATTCTACTCTACTGGAATCGTATGTAAAGTATGTAAATACCTACCTAATCAGGGCGGTGAAAATAATTCTATTTAAAAGAAAGAAACTATTATTCACACGACCTTTAAATCATGACGTCGGATCGTGTATTGTATTTATTTTGTTGTTGTCTACTTTGTTATCATAATAAAAAATATTAACCCCTACGCCCCATAACTCATAAGTAGTGTGCGTAATAAGGATTGTAAAACATTGAATTAAGTAGATAAGTCGGTACCTATATTATTATTTAGATAAATAAGTAAGTAACTTATAAGTAATATAAAATTAAAATAAATTAGTGGTAAAAGCAGTAAGTGATAATTTTAATAAATCCTACTAAAATTATAACTATTATAAATGCGAAAGTTTATGAGGATGGATGGATGGATGTTTGTTACACGTTTACGCAAAAACAGTTGAACAGATTTGGATAAAATTTGGCTTACAGATAGCTTAGTACTTAGATTAAAATATAGGATATTCTTTTTGTCCTAAAAATGTTAGATTGCTGAGGGATCGTCTAAAAAAATTTAAAAAATGAGCGCCAACGTCGGCGATTCCGTTGTCACCGCAATAAAGATGAGATTATAACTCATATATTATTTTCTTTTTCAACGCTGACGTAGTCGCGGACACCAGCGTCGTTGGTTTTTCTAACACCAGATGCCCAACGCAAAAACGGAGTGTTATATTAGTTTAACGTGTATGTAGGTATGTGTATGAAATCGTAGCTACCAAACAGATAAACTAATTTTGATTCGGATTTTTATTTATTTAAAAAGTTGACGTGATTGAAATGGTTTAATTCGAAATAGTTTGATTTATTTTTTCAAGCGTGTGAAAATGTCAGCCCATTTCCTAGTTAATGAAGAAATTTCACTACCTTCCAAAGATTGTATTGATGTGAAATTTAATTTGATATATTAATACTTCGGCGGTATTTCCATGACATGGTAACCCAAATAACTAGATCTGATGCTGCAGCATCAAGTAGTCAGCGAGACACCAAAATCCTCATCAACTTACAGCAGATAGGTATAGCGTGGTCCTATTTAACTAACTTTTAATCCAGTTTTCCAACGACTTTATAGAGATAAATTTCATATGATTTCGAGATAATTTCAGATGACTTTATTTGCGATGCCAATGGTAGAATAGTGCAATATGTAATTGAAAGGTATACTGTAAAGTTTACTTCAAACTCATTATTGAATTATGTTTGTGTCGTAGGTATTAAATATTTAAAATTTTAAGTTGATATCACTAAATCATCAATGGTCATTGTGTAAGTGTAAGTATTACCTGTGTACTAGCGAAAACAGAAATCCAGTAATAAAATGTTATAAAACTGAAATGAACCGCACTGAATCTCCACATTTTACACACAATCAATAAGTAACTGTCATCATAAAAATAGAAATAACATCACAATTAAACTAAAGTCTGAATAAATTGGTCACGAAAAATTAGTCGACTAAAGCATCAGCTTGGACTATTTAGCTAGGGAATGACGAGAAACATTCCAGCGCGAGGCAAAACCGCAAACAGCTTTGTTGATTGTCTTAACACACATTGTATTTTCTTTCGCAACAAAGACACTACTAATTGTCACAAAACAGTGTTTACAAATTATCTTTATCCACAATCAATTGTTATCTAAGGGGTTATGATTTATTTCACTATCAAGGCAATGTTTAAAAATCACACATTATTTCTTTATTCAATGATAAGTAAAGGATTTTGGATATATCTACATGCTTATCAGGCAGCGATTGATTGAAATACCGTTATTTAAGCTTTGTTAGATTATTATAATTTATTAAACTACTTATATTATAATATTGTATTGCCAGTTAAGACATGTGGCGCGCTGAAATGCGCTCTCTAACTATAGGCCTCCAGAAAGTATGGAGAAAGTTATTCTCAGGATTATACTGCTATATAGAATTAGGAATGAGGAGATCCGTAGACGAACAAAAGTTACCGAAATAACGGACCCTAAGTTGCAGTGGGCAGGACACATTGGTACGGAGAGCCAACGCCGCTGGGGCCGGTAGGTTCTCGAGTGGAGTCCGAGGAACGAAGCGTAGGACGACAAAGCACAATTATATTAAGGTCGGCAGACAGGCTGACGATGGCTAAGTGGCTACCGTCGCCTATAACACAAGCAATACAATACCACAGGTGCAGCCGCTACCGAATTTAAGGATTGCAAGGATAAGGGATTGCAAAGGAGAGGGGAAATGGGCTTTAGCATCCCTTACTCACTGACTGAAACATAACAGCAAATGTGGTGTTACTTCGAGTTAGCGTACGAGTACCACTGCTCAGTTTCCTTACTCATCAGTTTCACTAATTCACCATCAGTTCACTCATTAGACGGTTTCGGTAGATCGATAATTTCGCTAGTTAAGCATTTTCCTGAATCCTCTTTTTGGCTCCCCTACCATAAATGCTAATATTACTTACTAGCGAATTCGTCCGCGTTGGAAAATTAAAGATGTAACGCCTGACTAAATATTAAGGCTGAATATATACTTTTGCATTGACGCTTGACATTATACTTTTGCCAAGCGTTGGGTATTTATTTTTAGATAGCTGGCGTCCTATTGGAATATTTAGCCTATCTTAGCCCCAAATTCTTTTCTAACTATTTATTGGTATAAATAGGAACTCCTAGAAACAAACAAACACACACACATTACCTCTTTATAATATTAGTTTAGAATAGACACTCGCGGTCTTACTACAAAAGATTCAGTAAGCACTGTTCAAACACATGCTTAGTTAGACAAGCATTAAGCATTTAAGCATTGGTCAGCGAGCGTTTAAAATGTCCCTACCACAAAACCTTATTTAGCGCTTGTTTCGGTAGACAGTGTTAAAGTACGTGAATGTTATTGAATTATGGCAACCTTGGCAAACATTCATTCAGTCACTCGCCCTGCATTCATGTCGTTTTCATTTTACGCAGATCTGATAGGCGTATAATGATGAATTTTGGTTTTCACAAGCTATTATTACGGACTATATTAATGATATCAGCAAATTATAAGATTGGAATAAGTAATAAATTACAACAAATACGTTAGATTATTTATAAAATTTCGTAATACCAAAAAATATTGAGCATAATGGAACGTAACTAACACTGACGTAATTGCCAAATGTGGTCAAATGTAAAGTTTGATTTGTAAAAATTGTTAAATAAAATTTTTATTTGAGGATCCACCTCTAGCATCACATGGTAGATCATCCTTTATTAAATAAATAATCTTATTACCAAAGTTATATATTCGAATGGATTAATTCTCTCACGATGTATTCTATCTCAAAAATTATCCATGTAATCCATATCCTCCATGTCAATTAAATTTAAAATATCCATACTCATTTATAAAATCAAAAGAAATCTTTAATATTAACTATTAAGTATACACAAAACGAAATTTGACACAATACGTCAGAGGAAGAGAGGCCGTTAACTAGATAGACACTCGTTAAACTAGCATATGGCGGTGGTTAAATTTAAATAATGCTCAAGCATTGTTAAACCCTAAACAATGCCTAGACACTCTTTTGTAGTAAAGATTTTTTATAACACGTGTTTTAAGCCTGATTAAAGTGTGTTTAATGTTTTTGTAGTAAGACCGTCGATGTTGAAGGACGTTTCTCTAATATTCGTTCTTAGATCTTAGTGAAGGCTGTGTGTATCTTATTCTATTGTAATTACAAATCTATTTTACCTTTGAAAGTTATTTTTAAGCATGTTAATTCTTACAAATATTGTAACAATCATTGTTCTGGTTTCCTTCCGTTTATTTATAACAAGAAAAATATGATAATAAGCTATTCTTTGCGGCAGAGTTAGGGAGGTAATTTATTCTGGTACAAAATAGATAAGCATTAGGCGGCGAAACATACCCAAGTGTAAAATAAATAGATAGATGAATGAAAGACTACATACGTTTACTAAATTGCGATTGGAACGAAGTAGGTATTACAACTTATATATATAGATAATAACAAATTTCGAGAAAATAAATAAATTTCAAGTTAAATAGATCTTTAGGAACAGAACAGAAAATTTCTGTTACTTACTTGTTTTGTATTCAAATGTGTGTATTGTATCCTCAATAAGTAGATAATTATCTAAGCAAAACGTATATACTTAATCATGTAACAAATGCGTTGTCACTATCCTTGACCAAGAAGATAATAATTAGATATAAGAGTTCAATCTAAGCACGTGTCAAATTAATTAAGATACGTGCGCTCAGCACGACGGTGGTATCGTTGGGAAAAATAATTACCCACCGTACCACTGGGGGGTACCTATGGTCGGTGGTACGGTGGGTCAGAAGCGCGCCCATCCGCATCCAAAAATCCTTATCAGCCCACCTTGCCTTTTATGGGGCCTTGCCGGCCTTGTATGGGGTTATGGGCCTTTTGGGTAATGTCATCAGACTTTTAGAGAATTTATAAGACTTCCTAAAGGAATCCGTTAGAGAATTATGTATAACTTAAAATACACCTACATCTAATGTGTAAAATCGATTATTTAAGACTATTTAAGAGCCATATGTGTTAAAATAAAATATTATAATAAGGGCGAGTAACTTTTTTAACTGTGTGTATAACAATTTAAACATTTAATTTTTATTTAATACGTAAGACATACTTGGAAAATGTGATTTCTAACGCTTCTTACGTCATTTACATATAACTATGATTAATTCGTTTAAAAAATAAGTTATTGATTGCATTCCTTGTTTTAATCGCTCATATCCGTTATCGCTCAGTGAGTATTAAAAATATTTCTAGATAACTGTAGATGCTCCGAAGTTAACAAAACTTTATCATACATTACGTAGTGTTTTGTAACAGTATGACCAATGAAGTTCTGATGATATGGTCATCACCGAGGCCTTAGACCTTGTTTAAAGATAACACACCAGTCCTAACCAGTAACGTCCATTAACTATGTAAGTATAAGTTATTTATTAAGTATATTTCTGAGTGGGAAAATGTTAGAGAACGTGCATCGTAAACTGAGGGATCTGTAGTCGAAATATTCAATTGTTCTCGAGTTTTGCACTTAGCAACACATTAAGCGATTCATTTTATTTAAGGCGAGGACTTAGTAGAAAAGCAAATTGACTTCTTAGAGTAAAATTAAAACTTAAATAAAAATACAGTGTATAAGTATATACACAATATTTAAAAAAGTTATCTAAAAGTATATTTAGATATACTTTTAGTCTGTTGTATTGGTATATGTGTTTATTTGGGTCAAATTATATCGCCCAGAGATTTGATGTCCAAAGAAATAAATAAAAGAATAGCCACAGGATGGAGGAAATTTTGGTCTCTGAAAGAAATAATGAAGAACAAAGAAGTAAGCATACACATCAAAAGAAAAGTATTTGACACCTGTATCCTTCCCTGTTTGACATATGGCTGTGAAACCTGGTCCCTAACAGAGATCCACCGAGAAAAATTGGCTAAGTGCCAAAGGGCGATGAAGAGAAGTATGACTGAAATAAAACTAAGAGATAAAATTAGTCATAGAGAAATAAGAAACAAACTAAAGTAGTCAACATTCTCACTCGTATCGACCATCAGAAATGGGGCTGGGCAGGGCATATGTTAAGGAACAGTATAAATAAATGGAGCAAGCAAGTCACATAATGGTATCCAAGAGATGGAGTCAGAAGACAGGGGCGTCCAATAAGAAGATGGGAAGATGATATTCGTATGACCTTGGGGCCATATTGGCTAAGAGTGGCCCTAGATAGAAATCAATGGAGGCAGTTGCAGGAGACCTATGCCGAAAGGCACACCGAATTGAGGGACATTTTATAAAGAATTACTTAGTATAAATTTTGTAACTGTTCGGAAATAAATGGCTATTATTATTATTATTATTATATCTTGCACCTAAAACCTATGAGGTTATACTAGTAAATTATGAAGGAGGCCTACGTCTAGCAGTAGACATCCTGCGGCTGAGATGATGGTATTATGCTTCTGCTCTCAAGACCTCAGCCAGAGGCGTTAGTTACCGCAATATCAGCCATATCAATTTTATGGCTCCGGTCCAAAGAGGTCGCGACATGTGACGCTCTTACCTTACTTAAATCTTTAGGCCCTTTGCTTAATTCTAAGTTTAGAGTTTAAGATACGGCCTAAGAGTTTAGCGTTTAAGAGTGTTTTTGAGTTTTGTTTTGTGTTTTTTTAAGTAGGTACTTAGTGGTAGGGCACGATGCGTTTCGAAGTCATTTGGCACCGTGGAATTATAGCACGTGTGCTGTTGTATTCCGGTAAGTGAGTATGGGATGTCAAAGCCTATTTCCCTATCCTCTCCAAATCCCTATGGGATTGCTTGTGTAGCCACCTACCATAAAGTGGACTGTCAGCCTGTCTGTGGAGATTAACATTAAAAAAACTTTACCCCCCATCTAGGCTTGGGTTGCAGATGAAAGGGCCACTCGACAAAATTTGATTCAGGGCCCATCTAGGGCGAGCTACGCCCCTGACCTCACCACAATATATCTACTCGGATACAAAGGGGTTGTAGGGTTACTCAGCTATACGAGCTAGATCTTTATTTAAGAGTTAGATTGAAAAAACAATGATTTTGTCAAATTAACAAATCTAAACCTATACCTTAACAAAGAAACAAACTCACAAAACGAAGACACTATCAAAGTCTTGTTTAATAAATCATTAATTGTGCTTCATCTTCGTTTTCAACTGACTTTATCTTAATAATATATTTTGTGTCTTATTATCTTATCAATGTTAATGACATACGTGATTAAATAAATTTGCTTATAAATTGTTAATTATCACGAGTTACGATTGCCCCGTTACGATAATTTTTTTATTGGAAAAAATCATCAAGGAAGTTATCTATTACCTATTCTTTTCTTAGTTAAGAAAATCCATGTCCAAAAATATCCAAAAATATCCAAACAAGTTAAACAATATAATGCAAGTTGATTTTGTAATATTACAACACTTTTTTCTGGATGACAGGTATTTCCTGTATTTCTGACAATGTGTCGGTCGAGTTCCTAAAACATATAGACAAAGGTGACATACACTCTGTCTAAAGGTGACAGACAAAGAGACAAGCAAAGTTTCTGTCACATTTATAATATTAGTAAGTATGGTTTAACAAAATATAATCAATGTGACATAGATACAGGCAATTATTACTTATTACCTACATTTAAAAAAGTAATAAAAGTAAAAGTACTTAAAAGTACTTAGTCAGGTAAAAGTAGATAGGTACTTACCTAACAATCTTGGCAATGTGACCGCATTTACTTCATAATTATATACTTAAACAATGACAAATAATACGGCTATTAACGAAAACATCCAATATGTTTACAGTATCACCACCCAGATAAGCGCCTGATATGGAGAAAAAGTTTTGAAAACATCAAGAAGGAATAACGAACGATACTGCCTCTAAAACAGAAAACAAATATATTTTATATTATATTTTATTAGAGAAAAATATTTTGGTTAAATGTAATCTTGAATTTATGTTAAAACAAAATTGTTTTCTACAATATGCCATTATGAAAAATACTTAGAAAAGTAGTAAGTACCTACTTGATTGTATTTTTAAGTATACGATTTATTTTGCCGCAACAGCCTGCGATAAGATATACTTACTTAGATACTTTTATTCCTAAAAAATAATTTCTCTAGTCAACCTTGGAAGAACTTACTTAGAAATTTTTTAAAAAAAGATTGAGGTGATCGTGACCACCTTCTTAATTTTCAGTTCAAATTTTATTGTCATAATTATCTTAAATAAGTCTCAATTAGCAGTAAATAAATTACACTTTTGAGATATTAATGGCTGTTAAAATGATGCATATTTAATTATGAGGGTATCGCAATCGGGCTTCAACTTTTAAACCTTACGTATTTTATTTTAGATATCATTTTTTCAACAAACTACTATATATATAATTATGAAATTATAGATATCCTTACTCATGCCTATCAAAAAGAAAATTTATGCTTAATAAGAATGCTTAATCTATACTAATATTATGAAGAGAAAAGATTTGTATTTTTGTACAAACAAAAATACAAATTATAAATCTTACAAATCAATGAATAAAATCAAAAACTATTGGACCGATTTTAAAAATTATTATACCTATAGAAAGCTACATTATCAGCGAGTAACATTTCACTCGCTCATCTTTTTTATCCTAGCAAAATGTTGGATTTTCAAAAAAATTACTACCTACAGTGCGTGCGAAGTCGCGGGCAAAGCTTAGTAGGCTATATTTTCTAAAGTTACGCGGACGAACTCGCGTGCAACAGCGTTAGTCATAATTAGGTACCTATACATATTTTAGATTAGACAAGCGAAAAATGTTGAAAAAATGCTTATAAGTATAATACATAACTGAATGAAACAATTATTAAATTGCATCACAATAATGTTTAAGTAGGTTACACCAAAGACTATATAAGTATAATTGGGAGTACACGTGGAAAAATCAAGTCGATTTAACAATATTCATGGAACTACCGAGAATAAGTTATTTTCATCGAAATAATAATTATATCTTGTTATTTGAAATATGAGTAATTAATTGTCATTTGTTTTAATGCAGTTTTAACTAATGGAACGAGCGAGGGAGGTTTTTATTTTTTACTAGATATATAGGTATATAATTTGCAGAAAAATCTGCATCCGTGCGAAGCGGGGAACGGGTCGCTAGTTGATTAAGTATATACCAAACTTGAATCAGGATTCTAAAGTAATTCTAAAGAGGTATTTTATGTATGTATGTATGTATCTCCATAACTCTTAAACGAATTAATTGATTTTCATGAAACTTGGTAGATAAACATTTAGACGTACGGAACACAGGATAGGCTACTTTTTTCTTTTTCAACGCGGACGAAGTCGCGGGCGCCAGCTAGTAATGAAAAAATCATTTAAAATATTAAATGTTAGGTTATCTGAGCCGCTAAGCTTCAACAGAAGCTATTTAGATTAACTTGTATAGGCTTCTTGTTCTATGTAATCTTGAGTGCATGCGCAGACGACCTATGCGTCTGCGGTTTGGAATCCGTATAACAAGTATTCCAACCCGCATTGCCATTTAAACCTAAGAAGAAGAAGAAGAAGAAGAAGTATTCCAACATACAAGCCTTTTTATACTGAATTCTTGTTTTGAACTGATCCTAAATGTTGACTAAGTAATATTCCGCCTTGGACAATGGCCGCGGGACGACGCTGAATCCAGGTTGCTTCTGACCTATTGGAAAACTAATGGGTGATCTATGTCCAGAAGAGATGATAAATGATTAAATGCAGTAAGTAATCTTATCATACCTGATTATACAATACTTATAGTCCCAAAGATAGACCTTTGATCTATACTAATACTATAAAGGGGTAAAGTTTGTTTGTTTGTTTGTTTGCATATAAGAAGTAATCTTCGAAACTACCCATCCGATTTTAAAAAAATCCTTCACCAATAGTTGAATAGGATTTCAAGATAGACATAGGCTAAATGTTGCACGCGGGCGAAGGCGCGGGCACCAGCTATCTAAAAATAAAGATAGCTGGCAAAAGTATAATGTCAGGCGTCAATGTAAGTATGTCAATGTTTTTTTAATAAAAATCACATTTCAACGCGGACGAAGTCGCGGGCACCCGTTAGTAAATAATAAATACAATATGGGATCGTTTTATCAGCTTCAGTAACTTTCAGTAGGTAGCCAGGTACGTCGCATGTACCTATTAAAGATTTGTTGCAAAAAAATGTTAATGTGTATCTTAAAGATACATAAGACCCCGGATGTTAAGTTTTAAGTAATTTAAATTTAAACAAAATAATATTCATGACATGATATTATGTTCAATTTAAGAATGTTAAGCTCGTCACAGTGAAACATCAATATTACTGTCACATAATTATTTATTGCGTCATGCGAGTAATAATTTAATAAATATATTACAGTTAATTCGAATTATCACAAAACAATTATTGCGCGATAATTGACAGTTTAAAGTTTATCGTATATCTTTCGATTCTGTGAAGTCATCATTGAGGAATACTTAATCATAGAAAAATGTTTAAGTTATGACAATTACTTACTTACTCGTAGAACGTTAGTATAATGATGATTCATTGATTATATGATGATAAAGGCTAATTTGTTACTGGATATGTATTAAAAAATCTCATAAATTGTAGGTACATGTAACTACCTACAATTAAAAAATATGAAAAATAAAAATTAAACAATAAATTCAAAAATAATTCATTTTAATCAATTACAATATAATTTAATTACTAAGTACATATATGAATTTACAATATTTACAAACTATAACTAAATAAATTATACCTAAAAACAAAATTCAATACAAAAATGGACCCCGCGGCATTGTACCGAGGACGCTGGCAGCATTTCCTCGTTGAATGACCAAACTAATACGTTGGCCGAGGAAAGCGCCAGCTCTCCGATCTCCCGTCGCATCAACAAGCCTCTTCGAAATGTCTTTGAAGAGGCCCATTGCTTCAGGGCCCCACGGACCGAGTGTCTCAACGCCGAACGGTATGAAAACATATTCCGCGCCGAGACCACTATATTTCAGGATTTTACCCCTTTCAGCCGCCTCTGCTGCGGCTGCTACCTTTGTAGATGTTCCATGGAGATCCCACACCAGCACTCTACCCAATCTCCATGGAATCAGAGACATCCCATCCGGTCTCTTATACCATCGTTTCTCAATACACCAACGGGCTCCAATATGGCATGCTGCCTTAAACGACATCCTCCGCCGGTCTCTTGCATCAGCCAATGTACCAGCCATATTGGAGCCCGTTGGTGTGTTGAGAAACGATGGTAAAATAATTAAAATTGATGAGATTTTTTAAAATAAAAGTGTCAAATATTAAATGAATATTCAAAAAAAATATCCAAACAAGTTGTAATTAAAATTATAAACTAACATAGACTTTCTATTGAGCCCAAAGACTCTACTCGTCCAGCTGTATGTTGTTGAGGAGTTGGCTGTTCTGCAGACTACTTGATGTTACGGAAATACTACCAAAGTATTACTAAGTAATACTACCGAACAACCTTTTTTACTGCAGATATAAGCACTAAGGTGACTTTTGCGAAAAATGATTTAAACAATGATGATTGTTTGAATTGCCACCTACAGTCTGCCGTAAGCCCGCAAGCTGGGAGCTTTGCCCAGGATGTAATTTTTTTTTAAATACAAAAACCTTCCACGTTTATCCTTCTTTCCCATAGTGAAAACCGAATTAAATCCGTTGGGTGGTTTAGAAATAGTTAGCGGAGTAACAGGTTTCGCGGACATTTTAGGCGCGGCGATCATTGTTGCAAGATATTGTTTTTTTTTTGTTAGATAATTTTTCACGCAGACAGCGACTTTAATTTATACTACGTAAATGATACAAATTATTTCAAAGTAAGTTAACAAGCTATATTGTTTAAAAGTTTTACACATTTAATTTTAACAGAAGAGAAAAAAAAACTTTCCAATGGAAAAGAAAAAAAACGAGCCACGGGAAAGCATGGCCGGGTTCAGCTCGCCATTTAATAATTGCGTTTAAAGAAACTTAAAAAAAAAAAATTAAAAGCATAACTTGAGTTGAGTACGCACGAGATAGATTTATATTTGCTAGATATGGCTGAGAGACAAACAATATCCCGCAACGCGTTAAGCTATCTATAGAACATAATAATGTATGATGAAAATGCATGTTATTGTTAGTAAGAGTTATCTTTATGTAAATTACATCCATACGTTTGTCAGTTACTCGAAAGTATTTCGTTCGGGAGTGACATAGAAATTGTTAGCTTCAGTGAGTCAATTCTTGGATTAATAATTTACCTATAACGACCCATCGAGTTTCTGAACTCAATAGTAGTTCACATTATTGCTGGGAATTAAAAGGTAATTATTATATATTAACAGTTTAATAGGTATAATACTCATCAAATTTTATTATATTGAAATACCCATCTGTCCTAACGATGATGTTAATTATGTTAAAATTCCCACATACATAATCTTTAAATTTTCTTTTCTTACTTTTAAGATGACTTATTATAAAGTCGGTAAATTTATTAAAAATAAAAAATTGTTTTTTTTTTTATTTTTATTAAAGTCCACAGACAGGCTGACGGTCCTCTTCATGGTAAGTGGCTACCGTAGCCTATAACACAAGCAACGCAATAGGTGCTGCAAATGCGCTGGCGACTTCAGTAGGATTAAGGATAGGGGATTGGCCGGATGGGAAAGGGATAGGAAAATGGGCTCTGGCATCCCTAACTGGTGGTTACTGGTGCCAGACGGGGTACCCAAATCCAGATCCAGACCAGAGCCAACTTGAGAAAAGTTCATTTTCATAGTTGACCTTTTTCGTAAACGAAACCGTGAACCCTGGAACATCCAACGGGCTCAGAAAAATACTTTCATAAAATGATTAAAGTAGTCAACAACTATACTAGAGACATATTGTACAAAATTAAAATAACTGTTTATGAAAATATCACAAACTAATTTTTATCTTTATAAGAAATTAATTTTATATTGAGAAAGTATTTTTACACTTTCAAAAAAAGCGCCATTAACGTATGGAAAATGACAGCAGTTAGTCAGAATGTGAGCTTGGTTACGAAATTTGGATTTCTTGACTGATATTTTTAAAACAATAAGTAAAAATAAAGTTATAATTACATTAGAGTTATAATTGCTAAGTAGAATTATAATAAATTTATTATCGAATTTTCAATATTTTTATATTAGATTAAATACATAGGTATCTACTTACTTAACATAAAATTATATTTTATTTTATCTAATAAATGGAGAGCTAATAAAGGAGGCTGTTATTTATACAACTACGAAATCATACCAATTTATACATGCTAAACTATATATTACGAACAAATTGAACAATTGAATACCCAAATTAAGCGACTTTTCCCCTAGATATTGGCTGAAAAATTTGCTAACCAAGATAGGTCAGTTATAAATAAGTGTCATCACTGGACTGGAAGCAATCATAATAAATCCATTCGACCAATTACAAATAGAGATTTAGTTTGATGGGAACTAACTGTAGCGATAAAGAATCATTTCCTATTGGTTGATATTGACTCATTTGACACATCTGTGACGCCTGTCCGATCTTATAAATATCTGCGCGAACTCACGACAGGCCTCTTTTCCACAGTGTTGTTTGAGGTGATTTTATCGGTCGGGCTATTTTTATGAGCTAACTCTTATTCAGAATGCCGGAAACCTCAAAAATGAATGGATACTCTAAAACAAATGGCCACAGCTATGATATGGAAGATGGCTCTTTATTTTTGTTTACCTCGGAGTCCGTCGGCGAGGGCCACCCAGGTTAGTAATAAATCTAAGTTATTAACTAAAAAGAATCATGTTACGATACGAAAGATGGCCGCCAAAAACATGTGCGCATATAGCAAATTGCTTAAACTGTACATTTTATTGCTTATTAAACACGAATCGATTTTAAAAATATTCAAAATGTTTTCAAAATATTTTGGTTCAGAATAGTTTGTGTATGTCACACATGTTACATCACGAATTGCGGTGGGGGCATATTATGGTTACATTAGAAACATAATTTTTGCACGTGGTTAATTTATCTAAACAAATCCGACCAATTTTTTTAATGGATTATTAATATTTTTTTCCAACGAAATTTATATTTCATTTTTTTTTGTAGATAAAATGTGCGATCAAATAAGTGACGCTATTCTAGATGCACATTTGAGAGAAGATCCAGATGCGAAGGTGGCATGTGGTGAGTTGATTTTTTAATATTTTTGTGGTTTGGAAATAGAACATATATGTATTTACTTTTTTTATATAAAAAATTTTTTTTTTTACAGAAACCGTAACTAAAACGGGCATGATCCTGTTGTGCGGCGAGATCACCTCTAAAGCTAATATAGACTATCAGAAAGTTGTCAGAGACACAGTGAAACATATTGGATATGATGATTCGTCTAAAGGTATGTAAACATCCTTGACACATCTGACAGTTGATAGTTGCAAATAGATGCATTGGCCCCGAGCCAAGACACTTTGGTTAGCAACATTAAATTTACTAAATAAACAAATGGTTGTTTCGTGCACACCAGGTCTTGATTGGCGTACTCTAAATGTACTATTGGCTATTGAAGAGCAAAGCCCTAACATAGCAGGTGGGGTCTATGTGTCCCGAGAGGAAATAGATATTGGGGCAGGAGATCAGGTATAAATTTTGATGTGGCCTGCTGCACGGAACAGATTTGGGTTTAAAAGCTAAAACTCACCAAAAAAAGATTTAAAAACTGGTGTCTCATGTTGCATGCTCATAAACTTATTCCAAATTTTCCACTAAAATAATACCATCTCATGAAATATTTGCTATTGACAGCCAAACATTTATTCATTCTGAAATGCAGGGTAATTTTGGTTAAAATATTTGCAAAAAATATATCAGAAATTACAATAATATACACAGTATCCTGTAAAATAATAATACCAACTTTTTTTTACTATTTTTCATAAACTTTTGAATTTACATACAATTTAAATCATTTCGGCATTCATTTTTGGGGAGTTTTGTCTTTTTTGGGAAAATGTCTAAAGGCTAATCTGGGATCACCTAGCCTTCCACAGGGGGACCAAATTCAACCTACCGAAGAGTCTAAATATTAATTAACTTATCTTTTATTGTTAATATTTGAAATGTAAAAAATGCATGTATGGGGCCAGGATTTGATTACAAGACATGCAGTGTGATGCTGGTACTGGCTCAGCAGTCCCCCAATATTGCCGCCGGAGTGCATGAGAACAGAAATGAGGACGAAGTTGGAGCAGGTGACCAGGTATGCTATGCTATGAGGATGTTTTGACTGTATAGTATCCGTTGCAACCCCGCAATGAATGCTCAATACTATCATAAAATCTTATCTTAAAAGTCTATATTATATCTTTAAATTTTGATGTTGATAATTACTAATGGCCTTCTGCAATTCTTCTTAAATTTATAAAACTAGAAATTTATGAAGTACTTTCTAAAATTATGTACCTATCAATTTGCTGTATGTTACGTTTCAATATAAATAGTGAATTCTCTCAAAACAAAGTGAAGTCTGATGAACTATTTGTCAATAGTGATAATTCATTCTCATAATAAAATATATTTATTTAATGTTATTAATATTTCGCCGACTAATGTAGCATATGAAAACATGAGGTTGTAAGGTCAATTAATACATTGATATGAAAGCAGTTACATGTGGTTTTCTAGACCATTTAATTGATTTAAACCAAACAAGTACTTGTCACTTTAAAAAAAAAAAAAACCAATAGGTGCCTCTGAGGGTTATAATATTGGTTTATTTTAATCATGAGGGCAGCACAATGACAAAAACCAAAAATGCTTTTGAGTTCATCATATCAGATCACATTAATGCCATTTGCTTATTTTATTGCATGCCAAGGAAATGTAACAATCTACCATTGATATAATATCATTCATAAACACATGATCATTTTTATTGCTACCGCTTGTTATAATATTTAAAAATCAAAGATAATTGATTGGTCTCGCTGCAGTCGAGCGCAGCGAGACCAATCATTTATCTATATTGAAAATATTGATAAACTTAATGTGCTTTTAATTGGATAAGGAATTATTATCGTAATTATGTTTTGTGGTTTTTTTATAACTCATTATAGAGTATATTTAATTTATAATTTGTCATCGTTCCCAATTTAAGAAGCAATTATCACTGATCTAAACTACCAATATACTTATCTTATAATAGTCTTTGCCCATTATCTTAAAATATTATGGAATTAGTTGGTTTTTTAGACAAAATCTATCAATATCTATTAGTTTTGTATTTATTATAAAACTTTTTTTTTAAAAGCAATATTCAATGGAAGTAGTATGTAAAAAGATTCCTTGATGTAACAAATTTAGTAACTAAATAAATCCAAATTATAATTAAATGTACGTCACTTATAAAACTTTCTGAGGATTTTTTAATTGGCGTTCAATAAACTTGACCATTTTGACTCCCAGGGCTTGATGTTTGGATATGCGACAGACGAAACGGAAGAATGTATGCCATTGACAGTTGTGTTGGCTCACAAACTCAACCAAAAGATCGCAGAATTGCGGCGCAATGGAGAGTTCTGGTGGGCTTGCCCTGACTCTAAAACACAGGTAAAGTAGTATCACTATCACCACATTTTTATCATACATATTTTATATGTTACTGACCAGATTATACTATCCTTTCTTCTTAATTCTGTCGTCCACAAACATATTTTTAAAAGGGGCAGTTATTGCTGCCAGACCGGCTTCCAAATTTAATTAGTATAACTTAAATAATCCTTATGACTATCAAATAGAATCGTATACCTTATATAATATAATAAATTGTACCTACATATCATCTTAAAATATTAACAATTCTTTTGTGACTGGTCATCCATCAATATAGATAGCTGAATAAGAATTTGTCTACTATGCAGAGATGTTGATAGACCTACATCATATTACTTACGCATGTTAATTCTCAAGTTACATTAGTTTCAATAAAAGTAAAGGCAATATAAAATCAAATTTCCATGACATAGCTGATTTAATGTAGTTGCATTGTAATTGCAATAAAGATCCGATGACGAAATGCACACCTTTTAATATCACTCCAATGAACAATGAACACTTGATCTGAAATATTGCATCATCCTTGCTTAATAAACCGCAGATATCAATTTCACAGTGTAGTGTTATGAAGTTGCATAGAATCGTCAAGCCATGTGATCCTTACTTATCCCTATAGCTTTAAAAGCGATTATCGTAATTTTTATTTCTATACTAATATTATAAAGAAAGAAGATTTACATGTTTGAAAAACTTTGAACCTATAGAAAGTTATATTATCAGCGAGTTACGCGGACGAAGTTGCGTGCAACAGCTAGTTTTTTTTATATAAAACTAGCCCTCTCCCGACATCGCCCAGGATGTAAATACATAAATCTTCCTCATTTATCCCGGTTTCCATAAGTGAAAACCGTATTAAAATCCTGTCTGTTTCTCTGCTTACTACTAAACCACCCAACGGGTTTATAATATCTAGACTTAAATATTGAATAAAAAAATGATTATTGTGATTCAATCGTAACTGATAGAGATATTGCCATTAAGAGTTATTTAGGATTTTAGAAGAACTACAATTCTCTAGTTCAACATTTTTATGTATCCTATGGTTTAGCCTACGCAAGTCATGTAAAATTAATTTTCGTTGACTTGGTTGCAAAATATAATGCAAAAAATATATAATAAATTTATACTTTGTAAAAATTATGCCTAAACAAAACATGTGATATTATGTAACACATCAGGGTTCAAGGTAATACCAAATCATTATTAGTACAGTCATCTTCTTAAATAATATGATGAAATATTTTGTGTAATTACGCACACTATATAATATTAGTTATCATTCTTGTTGTTTTTTTATTAGTAATATTTTAAAAACCTTCCTCCATTAACGCTAGTTTGATCTGCCCCAATAACAACTGTGTTTACAGAGTATATTGTAGAGAGATGATTAATTGAATTTCAGGTGACATGCGAATACATTTTCGAAGGCGGAGCAACCGTGCCACAGCGAGTTCATACTGTTGTTGTCTCTCTTCAACACTCAGAAAAGGTATTATTTGATGATATTTTTTTTATTTTTAAGATGCTCCTTCGCTCCTTGAAGTGTTGGAACACATTGGGATGAACCGTGTCCTAGATTTTAATATTGTATACCTACGTTTTATCTTATCAGTAAATTATTGTTTTGCTATGAATAACGGCGGAATTTGATAAAAGATCCATCACTTGGATGACACACAATGGATTAACTAATTTTAACTTGATCAAAAATTTTACTTTGAGTATTAATATGAAATAAAATTTAATTATCCACAGATCTCACTGGAGACGTTGCGTGATGAAATCAGAGAGAAGGTGATCAAAGAAGTGATTCCTGCTCAGTACCTAGACGAGAGAACCGTTATTCACATCAATCCTTGCGGCCTCTTTATTATTGGTGGACCACAGGTGGGTTATATTTATTTACATATTAAATGTGGATTCAATAGAACAAGTGTTTAATGTTCAATAGAATAACAAGTTAAACTTTGTGTATTTGTTTGTATGTAGAAGGTAATTTTAGAATTTCAGGATGATTATTTTGCCATAATAATTATTTCTTTCAACTCGAACGTAACTCGAATGAAGTTGCGGGCACCAGATAGTATTTTATATATCATAATACTTGTGCCATTACATCAAATATTATCTGATCTTGAAAATGCAAGTTACCAAACAAAGAAATTAATTGTCAACTCATCTTCATTTTCCTAAAATCTTATTACTAATATACAATCTGTGAATAACATCAAAGTAACTAGTTAATTTACTTACAAAAGGGATGATTCAGAATTTATCTTGGTATTATTTTAATACAAACCAGCCTTTAGAAGAGAAGTGAAGTTAGCCCTAATTTTTACTTACCTTTCTCACCTGGTAGCTCTAAATAGGACCCAGATACCCTTACATTTATAGTACATTGGAACATTACTCGACTCCCCATATTTTGTCTTTTAGAGATTAAGTTACGTCTTTGTAGCTGCTATAAAGTGTTGATTGTTCGACAGTCTGACGCGGGTCTGACCGGGCGTAAGATAATAGTGGACTCGTACGGCGGTTGGGGGGCGCACGGAGGGGGCGCGTTCTCCGGGAAGGATTTCACGAAGGTGGATCGGTCCGCGGCCTACGCGGCCCGCTGGGTGGCCAAGTCGCTGGTGAAGGCCGGCCTTTGCCGTCGCTGCATGGTGCAAGTCGCGTACGCCATAGGCGTCGCGGAACCTCTGTCCATCACGGTGTTCGACTACGGCACCTCGCACAAGACCCAACAGCAGCTGCTGGCCATAGTCAAGCGCAACTTCGACCTGCGCCCCGGCAGGATCGTCAAGGACCTGAATCTGCGCGCGCCAATATACCAGAGGACGAGCACTTACGGCCACTTTGGTCGCGAAGGATTCCCCTGGGAGACACCGAAGCCGCTCGTCGTGGATTGACTCCGAGTCACGCGCGATTCATGTACTGTATATTTAAATGATTATCTAAGTGTGTCTGTGTAGCGACGCGGGCGGTCGTCCGCTTCTCAATTAATCTGTATAGACCGAGCACCCACTTATTTGTAAAAACTCCCAAGTGTTACGATTGATTCTGACATTGTTGCAGAACCTTTCTAGTTAATTTTTTTGTTATATTTGTGTTACAAATGACAAAACTTAGCCATGTATTAGCCAAAAATTGGAATTCTGCTACAAAAAGTAGATTATTGAGCATAATAATTATGATAAAATTAGAAGCAGTCAATCGGGACATTTTTAGTTGGTACGAACAAGTGGGTAAGATCGCGTCGATGCAATCATTTTCCAAGAGAGTGATGGTTGCATCCGCGAGATCTGCTTAATTGTAAGTATTCTTTAGTTTAGAAGACCTTGTAGGTTTTAAACACGATGCCGTTACTTCTGAATTCGAGTTAGTTCAATGGTTAGGTATAAAAATGCAGTTCTATTGTTTAAGTAGTTCGTGTCTTGCTATATGAATTTGTGATGTACATTATAATCAAATATTGTCCTTTTACTATATATGTTTTGTGATCTATTTTTATATTTTAACCTGTACTGTGCACGGAGTAGTTTCAGCGTTTAAAAGGGATGTTGATTAGTTTATACTTAAACGATGGACTGCCATTGTGTGTACCTCGAATGTGAGCTTTTGTTTGTGATGTAAGTGCTATGATTAGAATGTAAGCGAGCTCCCGGCGGAGTCACAGTGGAGCGAGTTCGGGAGCGACGCGACACGTCCGTCCGTCGCGACCGCTCTCGCTCGACTGCAAACGCGGTGCTGCGCAGAGACTTATTTGTTTGCGTTACTTCAACTACCCACATTTCAACTACCAACCTTTTCTTACCGCGACTGTACACTCTTGGTGTGTACCTCGCTCGGTCTCGTGCGAATGCGCCGCTGTATTTCGGCCGAGACATAGCGAGAGCTTTCTCTCGAGAGTGTACAGCCACCGTAACAATACGGCCTGAGAATGAATCATAGTTATCGTACTGCCTCGAAATAGTGTATTAGATGTGTGAGTGGTCTCTTGCGCAGCACGATTTGTGTTGTGTTTCCGAAAAGGATCGAAGTGGAAAAGAGCCATTTTGAAAACACACCGACCCGCGGGATCTTTGCGTCGCATTTACTCCACGCGTATTTTCGCCAATAGGTAATATTATGTGCAACGCTGACGATACTTTAATGACATTAGGAATTAATAATTAATGTAGGAGTTTTAAACTACTTAGGTGATTAGAATATTATAGAATGATTTTTTTTGTCTGTTTGTATCGTCTCATTGGTAATTTCTAATAGAATCAATCACTGTGGATTTATCAATTTGTCAAATGAAATTTCAAATTAATTAATTAATAAATAATGTTCTCCAATGCTATTTGGGATTATTTTATCGTTTTATTCACACATTCCTTTGAAGTCCAAAAGATATAACAAGGCTACAAAGGTCCCAGATTGTGGCGACACTTAAATTTCAGGGCACTTTCCTCTATGTGATCATTTGGTATCCTGGGTGTAAACATTTCAAACAAGTTCTAGCTTGAAAAAAAAATTGGCGTCTTGAAGAAGGAAAAGCGGTATTTCACACAATCATGTTGAGCCTAATCTGGGCCCCACAATAGTATTGTGGGGCCCAGATTAGGCTGTCATCTTGGGGTTGGGCCAAAGTACCAGCTAGATTAATTTGATACCATGCAGTCTTGGAATAGTATACAATCCAATACTCGCAGAACATATAAGTAGATTATACAATGCTTGAATATTATTATCTACTTAAACCATCCCTAAGATTAAAGAATTATGGACGATCTGAAATTTAAAAAGATTTATTTTTTATGAATTAATCATCTGCTAGCCATCGTGCGACAATGCGTCTTGTCTCCTGCTGCGCTCGGGTCATCTGGGGTGTGTCCGTTGGCAGCCAGTTTTGCATGTCGAAGCAGTGAGAGGCTCTACACAAAAAAATATATATAGAGATAAGTCCTAAAGGAAATCCCACAAATTTTTAATATGGCCTAAAAGTAATTTGATCAGTACAAAACAAGACTTTTAGTAGAAAACCATAATGCCTAGGTTACCTACCTAGGAACAAAAAATGTAGGGGAGCCCTCCTTAATGTCGCGATGGTGTAGTCCGAGCGAATGCCATGGGTCAATGGCGCCGTGAATGTTGATGGTATTGTTGGCGTTCGGCTCTAGACCACCAAACATCAGGTTCACGCGGTCCACTGCATCGTACACGAAGGTCTCGTTAAACCTTTATACAGAAAATACATTAAAAATTACAATCTCCTCCGAAGATGCTGTTGTTTCACTACAGTCCTCCGCCGCGTCTGTCCCTATGCGGTTTTCACTAATGGATAGAGTGGTTCTCGAGGATTTACAAAGTTACGCGGGCGAAGTCGGAACCATTTAATTAAATATGAAGGCGACATCTGGTAAGATTTTTAGGAACAAACAAGGCTGCAGAGGCCGACATCTAGTAAGAACTTACGTAATGTTATTAATTTAAATTAACAGATGTCTGACGCGAGATATTTTTAATTTATCCTTACTAATACAAAGTTACGAGGGCTAAGTCGCGGGCAGCAGCTAGTTAAAAATAAAAAATAGTTACTTGTGTTACAAGGTAATATTTTGTTCCTTGGGGGCGATATTTTGAATTCAGAGCAAAGCGAGGGATTCTAAAGTAGAATCTATAGTGTAGCGAGAAAGGGCCGTTTTAGTAATGCTTGATGTTCCTAAAACTTTTACCTTTCACTGAATATTCGTTCACAAAGATTGACGTAAAAGTCAACACTCAGCCATGTTAGTCCATCGAAAACTGTGCCCGTCCTTGGCGCTGTTTGATAATATCCATACTCCGTGCAAGTTTGATAATACCACGCTCTGGCTGTAAGAAAATCATTAAAAATCTTAACACCTGACTAGAGTTTTGTCACACAGGAAAACTCAAAGCATGCATTTTTCACAAGGGTAACATTTACTGGAATGTCATGGTATCATGTCTCGTAAGATGTAACTTTTAGGGCTAGTAAGAGCTCTACGACTAATGCGAAATACTTACTATTAGAAAAAGGTATGTTTTTAGGGGAATAATCCAAAATTGCTCTTACATTCTGAATTAGCCATATAACTCTGGACGTATGCTTCATAGTTTAATGACCAACAGGTAGTCAAACCCCGAACGGTGTTGATGTACCCAGCAACTTTTTCCATGGGTGTAATGCCTGTAATGAGATGGACACAATTAGGTAGGCAGCTCTAATGTTTTTGAAGTGATAACTTCGTTGGGCACGTTGGGTACTTTTAGGTAGGTATGAGAAAAAAAAACAGTGGACTTACGCCGTAACGTTCTGTAAGCGACTACTAAGTGACGTTATTAATTGTAAACTAATTACGTTAATTTAATCCAGTAACTAATTAATGAATTTTAGTATTATTTAACTTTAAAATGATTAATTTAATAAATGTTTATGACATTAGAATGATTAGAATGACTACGCTATCGTCTTGGGTAGCCATGTTATGATAATGATGTAAAATAAATAATAGATATAAATTTATTAAATACCAGCCGTTGCACGCGACTTCGTCCGCGTAACGGCGTAACTTTATAAAACATATAGCCTATATAGCTCGTTGATAATATAGCTTTCTATAGGTGAAAGAATTTTTTAAATCGGCCCAGTAGTTTTTGAGTTTCTTCATTATAAACATATAAAAATACAAATCTTCTCTCTTTATATTAATATTAGTATAGAAGTACCTACATATCACTACATAGTATAAAACAAAGTCGCTTTTTCTGTCCCTATGTCCCTTTGTATGCTTATAGATCTTTAAAACTACGCAACGGATTTTAATGCGGTTTTCACTAATGGGTAGAGTGGTTCTCGAGGAAGGTTTAAGTACATAATTTACTAAGTTACGCGGGCGAAGTCGCGGGCAGCAGCTTTAATTTTATTAACACGTAATTTTATAAACTATAACTAACATGTAGTGCCATCTGTTAACAGACTTTTTCCATTATTCGAAGTGAGATTAGATGAATTAGAGTACTACATTGCTTCAAACAGAATTCCCTAGATGGCGTTGTAAATTTTGCATACACGTTGTCTGGGACTCCAAAAAGGACATAGGGTACCTTTCATCCAGAACGCGGACGAAGTCGCGGGCACCAGCTAGTAAATACGTAAAACATAAATATGACAAGCTTTGGTCAGGGAATAGGGAGTGATATTTTTGTACAACAGTCTTTACAATCACAGAAATAGTGAAGTACCTACCGTAAGCAGTGGTTTCAAAGTTTCTGCAGATATCGATGATGGTGCCAGGTCTCGCAGTCTGTGTGGATGACGAGAATGTCCAGGAAATTAATCCAGAGAAGTAACCCAAGTCGTAAGGGTTGTCGTAGTTTAATGGTGTACATAATCTAAAATTCAAACATAACTTTTTTAAGAAGAGCCGATACTCATGTGCGTGCTTTTGTCAACTTAAATTAATCGGAGGATATTCATCTGCTGATTCACTTTGAAGTGTTTTTTTTTCATTCATTTTGAAAATGCAGAATTGATATTAAGACATAATTATATATGTTAAAAAGGCGCTTAGGCGCCATCAAATGGGTCATTTTTTTAGTCTACTCCTCTTTTATGGCATGTCATCTATTTGGCATAAAACGGATAAGTTATTTCTTTAAATAAGTACTTTTAAGTACATAACTAAATTTTTTAACAACTTGAAAATCTTGCGAGGTCCATTGAAAATCTTGCCATAAAATTGATTTTAACTACCTATAAGTTGCTTCCAATGAGCGTCTCCCAGCTTCAGTATCCATTGCTGAAATTGTATCTTCTATGCCTTGTCTTATTATTGATATGCATTCTTCGCCACCTTCAGATAAGAATGCGCTGTGCACTACTTCTAAGTAACCTGAGGGCGAAACATACATTACTTACTTAGGTGAGCAGACGTTGTTTTGCAATCTTTTATTTATGTGAGTGTTTTTGTGAAAATGGAAAAAAAATGATCTATCAGTCAATGTAGAAGGATAATTACTGAAGTCTTATTTTAAACGATTATTTTAAAAAAAATGAGATTTTCTGATTCAAATTCAGATTTTAAAATTATTAAATTTATAAAATCTGAAAGTGAAAATATGAAAAATTAAAAATTAAAATCAGTTGTTTACCTGTAAAATCAACTTTTCCCATAATGGGTCCGCACGAGGCAATGACGCCGTCAACTAAATGAGGGTACCTTTGCTTGAACCAAATCACCATATTAGCAGCATACGAACATCCGAACAATATAACCTTGCTCTTCGAGAGATGTGGCATCACTACCTTTATGTCACGAATGAAATAAGCCAAGTCCGCCAACGCCTGATCAACGTTTAAAAATCGCAGATTTTCTGTAGTTAAGCTCCTGGAATATTATATTTTTTATTTAAAACTTAGTTCAAATAGTCTACTTAATCACGACTGGGTAAAAGTTCACTAAATTCACTAGAGGTTCGAATTTTAATGTGTTGAATAATGATAAATATATGGACATAACATCCCAAATGTGTAAGTCTACTATTTACTCCAAAGTTACGGAAAATGCCTTATATTTATAACTAGCTGCTGCCCGAGACTTCGCCCTGCGTAACTTTGTAAATTATACACTAAAACCTTCCTCTATAACGACTCTATCCATTAGTGAAAACCGCATTAAAATCCGTTGCGTAGTTTTAAAGATCTAAACATACATAGGGACACACAGACGCAGCGGAGGACTTTGTTTTATAATATGTAGTGATAGAAAAAATGTGTGTAGTACCTACTGTAGACCAATAGTTAAAAACATTAGTAAGATGACCAAAAAATCTTAAATTATCTATGAAAATGAAACAAATACTTACGCGTAAGGCATAGTTTGTCCATAGTATCGATGTTCTGTATATATTTGGAAGCCCCTGTTCTCACTAGCCATCTGGTACATGTTACCAACTAATAGCCAACCTGCAGCTATCGTCCATTCACCACCCACCATTATGAATATCGGATCTCCTTCTTCAGTAAAGAAATGATCATTGAACATGTATCGCTAAAAAAATAAAGTAAGTATTAATGTAGTAATACCCAAATAGATAAGTATACAAACACCCACCATATTGTTGGGTATAGACTAGGTATAGGCTATTTAGTTATCCAAATTTGTTTTGTATATCTTAATTATACATATCCAACAGTGACCGGAGTGATATTACTCTTAAAGGTTTAGTCTAGCGCCAGTTACCAGCCCTATACAGAAGACACGTTTAATGACAGAAGAAAAAAAAACAAGTAAAAAATTGAAAATGAAAGGTCTCTTACCATAAGAAATGTGTCAGTGTTTTGTGGATCAAAATGGTCTACAGGCATAGTCATCCATGATTGATAAATCACTTCATTCCTTCCCATTAAACTGATGTTTTCTGGCGGTTGAAAGTCAAACCGAAGTGGTGGTTCTATAATACGAGGCTCAGCCCATGCCAATGCAATAAAGCACCCAAAAACTGCGATCAAGATCTGAAATTATATTGGTTTTCTTTTTTTATTCGCTGAATATTTCTCTTTGATCATTATTATATAGTAGCTGGTTCCCACATCTTCGTCTGCGTTCTGGATGAAAGGTAGGTACCCACCCTATGTCCTTTCTGGTGTCCCAGACAACGTGTATGCAAAATTTCATGGTTATAATATTATAGTTGCACAGTGTTGTGACAGATGGCGCTACATGATTTTTAGTTAATAAAATTAAAATGTGCTGTTGTGTTTTCGATGAGTGGGTAAGGGATGCCAGAGCCCATTACTTCCTTCCTTTTCCCTTATCGTTAATGCTGGTATGGTCGGCAGCGCACTTGTAGCACATATGGCGTAGCTTATTGTGTTATAGGCGACGGTAGCCAACTAGCCACCTACCCTCAAGTGGACCGTCAGCCTGTCTTAAAACCTGAACATAAAAAAAACTAGCTAAGTAACACTGTAACACCTTTTGTCTGTCATTAACACCTTTTCACATTTTAATTACTTACTAACCGACAAAGTACCTATCAGGAAATTTTTCATACAGGTCAGGGATACAGGGAATAACATAGAGTACCTACTTTTCTTCCAGAAAAAGTACTGTACCCAAGGGATAATTACAAAAAGCATGGCAAAGCTATAAATGCAATAAGTCAAGCGTTATATTTCTTATTTTTCGCGGACGCAAGAACGTAAGTCATACTTATACTGCCTAATTACATTTTTATTGGGCATTAAAATTATTTTAACATAACAAGTAATAAAAGTAAATAACTTACCATTTTAATTACAAAGGTATTCCCATAAATCAATCTCACTAAATAAAACAGGTAGTGATCACGATTGTTTTACATAATTATTTGAATTATTGTAGTAATCAAATGAATGTTAATGTTCATTATCATTATTTTATCAATTAGATAATGGGCACATAGCGATTACAATGCGTGTAACGTGTGTAGATATTAGATACTGTATTAGCTTTATCCAAACTAAATATTAATCTACATAATTCGAAGTAGCTCACCTAATTCATGAGTTTCAAAAATATATTAATATTACACAAAATTATATTATTAGATACATAGATAAATGATTGGTCTCGCTGCGCTTGACTAGATGCCGCCGTCGTACTTGTAAAATGCGGCATAAAATAGTACGCCAAATTCGGCGTACCCGAGCCAGTCATACTGCAAACTGTCTGTGATGTGTACGTGCCAAATGTTTTATTAAATTTTAGGCATAATAAAATACTAGTTTACGTAGTGAAACTGTGTAAAAATATAATAAAATGGTGTAAAAAGTGATAAAAAGTGACGATGTTTTACACACACTACAATAAAAAGTTGCCACATTTTCGGAGCTATTGCTTTTGTATAGCGCTCTATCTAGTCGAGCGCAGCAAGACCAATCCGTTATCTTTGATTAGATAGTGTTAATTTTATTTATTTATTTTAAGTTTTGTTTTTGTTTTTTCATTTTAATTACTTATTTTGTACTACATATTGGTTTTTCTTTTATGTTTAAATATAAATTAATTGATATAATCTATAAAATTTTAATAAATTATCAAAAAAAAAATCCTCAAAATCTTTTCGATAGCATCATACATACTGCGACTGTGATTATTTTATTGGTCAGGTATTATGCCACCTTCAAAAGCTTTACCATTGAAAATAAATAACAATTTAGCATTTTGATTGTACTTAAAAACTGTGTACCATTTGGAACAAACATTGCGTGTTTTCTGCATTGGTAGATATAATTTGGTCCAAATACTTAGTCCCATATTACAATGATCTAAACTTTAGACCTTTAGATTCTAAAGATTTGTGTATTTCTTGTAAGTAATTGTGTTTTTATTCCACATTCACACATTCCACACAGTATGTTAAGTAACTTACTTCCAAAGTAAGTAAGTAAGTAAGTATTATGGATACCAGACAGTTGATATACTACATAGATTACTTTTTTTTGTAAATACATACATATTAAAAATACAAAACATCAATGACTCAGGTACCATGGTAAATGTTAACACATAAACATTTGCCCCTAGCGGGATTCGAATCCGCGACCGCTTGGTTAACAGCTAGGGTTACTAGCCACTAGACCATACGTGTCGTGTTTATAAAGCTAAAGAGTTGACGAACATGCATCTGTGGAACACTAGAGGAAAACAAGATAAAAAAGTAAAGAGAAATAATAAGTAAAATTTGTTTTGTTAATCACGTAATTACGTAATATATATTTATTTGTAATAATTTTCTTACTCGCAGTTTCTAAATTCAATTTTTCTAAACATTTCTTATTTAGGTAAATTATATTATATTATAAGAGTAATAACAACATTCTAAATACAAGTCACATTTCAGTTAAGTATAGCAGACGATATTGATATTTTTTAAGAGCAAGTGTTTCCATAAAGTCTGCTACAGTCGTCGGTTCCACATTCTAATTCGTCCCTTGTGCTTCCGTCAGTTTTGTACGGCTTTTGGCCTATGTAATTTCCGCTGAAATAGCAACAATATATAATAGTTTTAACATAAGTTGAAAGTAAGTGTATATTCTTTAGTATTTAAAAAAAACTAAATATATTATTTGTTCGCATGTAGTGGCATGTACTTCGTTTCGCATTCATTTGGGCACTTATAGAACTTTATAGAAATTACAAAACATGTATGTTCTATACTAGTATAAAAGAGGTGAAATTGGTTTGTATGTATGCGTAATTTTTTAGTAGTGGCCGAGCCGCTCAGTTATTATCTGATCAGCTTAAGTAGTGGAAAAATTCTACCATAGATATATTTCGTTGACCGTGAAGTAATAATGCGAATAATGGATGCCATTTGACAATAATTAATTTTTAGTAAGTTTTAAAATTAAAAACAAAATTAAAAACAAAAAGTTATTAGTTCTTCGATCTTTGACCTTAATTATCTTTCAAATGGTTAGATTAATGAAAAAAGCATAATAGACCTTTTTTGTAGAGCGTTCAATTACGTACAAAAATAATTGAAACCCATTTGAAAATAATTATTTTTTAGTTAGTTACAAAATTTAAAACAAAAAGTTCAATCTTTGAAACCTTGAATATCTTTCAAATGGTTAGATTAATGAAAAAAGTATAACAGAGCATTTTTGTAGAGCGTTCAATTTCCTATGAACATTGATGATGAAACTGGTTTAACAATCTATTGGTGATAAGATATGACCATTTTTATATGAGACTAAATTGAAAATGGAAAACTATGATGAGAATAATCTTTCCGTTAAGATTAAGAGCTCATACTTGGTAAGTAGTTTATAGAAGTACCTAGCAACTAGTTTTCGTGTGTCAGATCTACAAAAATGTTGGATTTTTTTGACCCACCCTACATAGTTTTCAATAAAAAAGTCAATATAGACCAGTATTTCATTACAAAGAATTATTAAGAAGTAAATGTTATGTTAGCTGAAAACCTGTTATCTATAAGTTAATTTGTACAATTTATAAAAAAATATTAACATAACAAGTGAGTCATAATATGCAAATAAATCAAAATTTTTACCTAGGGCCGTAGTTGCAGACTACTAAGAACTTGTTCCATTTATCCACCTCGTTATTAATTGCACAACCAACATAAATAGAGTTAGACCATGCCATCTGAAAGAAAATAGGATTATATGTGAATCAATGTTTACACACACTTGTACCTAATACTGTAGATTAAGTTATCTTGTAGAGATTAATAAATAATTTATGCAAGTTAATGTGATACATTAGGTATAGTAAGCCTTAGAATACAATTTTCTTTTAAAACTAGCTATTGTACGAGACTTCGTCTGCATACCTTTGTAAAATACTAGCTGGTGCCCGTGACTTCGTCCACGTTGAAAAAGCTATATATCGCTTGACATCGTTATTGCTATTATACTTAGCCAGGAGTTAGTTTCCTTAATTTTAGATAATCCCTCGGGAGCAGTACTTTTTTTCTGGATGAAAGTACCCTATGTCCTTTCTGGTGTCCCAGACAACGTGTATGCAAAATTTCATGGTGATCGGTTTAGTAGTTTTTGCGTGAAAGAGTTACATACATCAATACAAACTTACAACATACAAACAACTACAAAATTATAAAAGGCGGGCGGAAGTGCCGCCATTTTTGACAAAAACCGTTTCGGCCTATATCTCCGTAACCGTGCACTTGAGGCCAAAAATGGTGATAACCTTTATTGTAGATAAAGAAATTTCCTATCTTTTATGTTCAATAAAAAAAAAATCTATCACTAACCGTTTACGACTTATTCGACTTAGAATGGTGGCAGTAGCGTAAAATGTGTTCTTGAATTGAGTAAAAGCATTGAATGAAATAGTGTACAAACCTGAGTGTAGTGGCCGATTTGTTCTTTGCGACTAAAGTCGCTTAACTTCAGTTCTCCATAAGTGTAGTCCTTGTTTTCTTGGAACCAGGACTGCATAGCAATATCTGGATTTAATTTTGCCGAAAGATCCGTCGTTGAATACATGTATAAGTTTTCACCTGTACCGAATCTTCCAGAACCTACGAAAAAGATATATAGGTACTTAAATAAATATTATATTATCTTGGTGTAATTAATTAAATTATTTTCGTAAATACAAAAAAAGTATATTCATATTAATTTACACAATTTATCAGAATATTTATAAGGTTATATATCTAAGTCAAATATTTTTATAATATAAAAATTTCAACTTGATTTGTGTGCGCTTCAAAAACTCGAAAATGGGTAGACCGATTTTAATACAGTTTTCACATAAATGAAAAGAAGGATAAAGGAGAAAAAAAAATATATATAAAAATTGCACCACGGACGAAGCCGGGAGCGGGTCTAGTAATGTAAATAAAATTGTAACTTGCTCACCAACAGTTCTGTCTGGATTATGCTTGAATACATTATTAGATGCCCACTTTTCTGCTTTCGCAGCGAGTTCTTTATCCCAAATCTAAATGACAATAGAAATCGCCTTGTTAAATTGAATGTATCCAAAAATTGTATTGCCTACATATTTCTGAAATATCTACTTAACTTATCGTTACTGAATATAAATAAATTGTTAGAAATTTATCCGCAATAACTTTAATATTGACTATTATTTAAACAATTTAAAGGCATGGAAAAACATCGTATAGATAAAGGCATATTTTATGTTATCTACCACTTGTTAGTAAGATATTCAATGAGGACCGCAAGCTAGATACCAGAAAGATTTTAGCAGCTTTTTTAAAATTATCAGTTCATGACACACAGCTTTTGTACTTAGTTATACTTAAGTTTTATCCTTTAAGTTTTTTTGTCAAAATATTTCTATAAAAACTAACAAAAATAATTTAATATATTAGTAAAAAGTATGTGTTCGGTTCGTACATTTGTTAGATACATTTCTTTCAGTTTCTTGTTAAAATTCACATATTCAAAATGATACATAAAAAAAAATACATAAAAAAATTATTTTATACGTGTACGTAGCACGTATAAAATAAATCAAAAACTACAAAAAAATAAATAATTTATACCATATATTTCATATCAGAAGCAGGAGGTTGACCAGCAACTTCGCCTTTCGCCAGTTGTGTTCGTCTCTCGTTATGTCCATCAACAAACGCCTTAATTTGTCGGCACGATAAATTAATGACTGAAACACCAAAGTTCATTTTATTTTTATTTGACTATACATATTTTCAGTTAAAAAAAATACGTTAAACTAACTTTTGCAATTAATTGTGCCAAGTATAATCAAAAAGAAAGCCACAGATAAATTCATTTTAAAGATGAAGGCGATCGATTGCGTTGAATTTTGCGGTGCAATCAATACTAATGAATTACTACGAAGAAAAACTTTTATATGTGAAGCAAAACACTACTGTGTAAAATATATACATCGCTTGGTATAATGACTAATCTTCGCACGTAATGCAAACATTCAGGGTAGGGTTGTCAACATTTGTTTAAGTAAGGTAGTTAGATAAAAAATATAAATAAATGCGATTATTTTCTAGATTTTTACCTACCTACCTGTATTTTTTATGAGCATATCAAGCAACACACTCGTTGGTGGTATCTCTCACTCTAGACTAGCTGCGACTACTAGACTAGACTGCGAAGCAGGAGGCAAGTCGCTAGTTTTACATAAGACAAACTTTTGAGCTGTAGCGGTAACAAGCTGGTGCCTTGACTTTGTGCGCGTTGAAAAATGTAAAAAATAACACTTGAAATAATATCTCACATCTTTTAACGATGTGACGACGGTGGAGCCCAAATTTTTATATATTTACGGTGGACGCTATTAGACGGTCAAAGAATTTAAATTGAAGATGAATTATTTGTGGAGTTGTAATTGACTGAAGCAGAATACACTTTACTTAAGTCTACTTAGGGCCTCTTTCACTATCTGTCAAGTAGGCTAACCGTCATTTAAAGTCACCTGTCGCCGGGAATAATTTAGCTGATAGCTGACCTTTGTTTGTACGGTAAAAGTCCCAAACATTAAAGAGAAAATATTTAAAAAAAATCGCCTATCGAAGGATGCACTAAACCGAGTGCATAATTTAATAAAACATAAAATTATTTCTAAAAGTAACTTATCAACACTTTACTTGTAGTTGGTGAAAGAGGTCCTTAAACAAATAAAGCCGTTATCAGTGAACAGTGGATACGGCAATGTCCAGCAATGAATAATGTGCTAATGTTGTTCCATACCTATTGGTCTAAGATCCGATGAAAGGTCGTCTTCACCCATCTGTTTACCTGAAGAAAAGTGTATTTTATCAATTGTTATCTATGAGCATATATATCGCGGCTATGTTGCCTATAAAAATATACTCATGGATATCCTCAATTTTAAACAAATCTAGCTGCTATTTTGAAATTTCAAAGCTAAATGTTTATGTCCAGGGGTGTTTAAAAATATTTTTTACCATGTGCATACCAATGTCGCAATAAAAATATAATCTAGGGTTTAACTATTTGCTAAATATAGGTACTGTAACAAAACTAGGTAGGTAGCATAAAATATAATCATAAAGCTAAAAGAATTTTCTAATGTAAGTATATTACATACTTACATTACATATTTCAAAAACTAATAATGAAGATAATATATAAGTACATACCTCAACACCTCTTATCCATCCATATTTTATGTTGAACATGAAAGTATGCAGATAGTACAACTTTATCAGAGTTCGATTTTTTTTTTCTATTTGTCCAGTGAAACTTGTTAGACCAATGATATCAGTAGGGCATCATAATATAAAGTCCTATTTTTTTGTCTGTCTATATGTACTATGGGAATTCTGTGAACATATTTTGTTCCTGATTCTATCGAAGGAAAGATGAATTCCTGAGGATGGTTTATGCAGTGTATAATTCATTAATATCTCTTTCTTTTTACTCAAAATAATTGTTTATATATACAGATTTTACATATTTATATTTGGCGCGTAATCACGCATTTTGTCAAATAAGGCTAGCGAATCTTAAAGCAAAGCCAATTAAACGGAGGGTCCTTAACCTTGCACAGCCGTAATTTCATAGAATAATAAAAAAAAATCTTACGTTACTTATTAGCATCAGGTAACCCTGAAGGTAACCTACGTAGGTTAACGAAACAAACGAGAACGTTATCGAAACGAAATATTGTAAAGCACATTACAATGGTATGACGGTCAACTCATATCAAAAAAGGAAGATAGACAACGCGTGAAATCAATCATGGAAACGTGCTCGAAGGTAACAAATATTTTATACTTATCATTGTTCCTTTTAAAACAAAACATGTTTTGCTTGGAATGTTTTAGATGCAGGGTACTGCGTTTCGCGTTAAATAACAGGGCGACCCATCACCACCCACCTACCACCTTAGGTACAGCAGACCACTGAATTCATAGCGCGTGTGTCTTTAGATGATCTCTCTCGGGTGAGACAGACAAGAGTTACATTTATTATATTAGTAACTATATATGGATAGTATTAAAGTAAGAAGTGCACTTGCTACCACTATGGCGTTGCTTATGTTATAGACGACCTATAATCTCATGGACTCAACCTGACCTCTACACAAACAACGTATTCAAGCCTTTACAAGTCAGCGATATGAAACTATTGAATGTTAGTTCAGAATATGAGTAAGTGGAATTTACCCACAGTTTACAGCCAAATTATGTCTGATAATAATATATTATACATATAATTAAAAAAAATTAATTTGAACATTTTATTAGTCATATTATACTTGCCTCCCTCCACTTGGCTCCCACGTCTAGAATCCCATGGGATCCTAGGATTTTTTTTTGCATTACTTTAGGTATATCTACAGTGTTGATCTTTTCCCACCTTTTCTTATTTAAAAATAAATTGGGATCGAAGCCATACTTTACACAGCATCGCCTAAAAGCTGCGCATACGCAATGTTGCCAGTCGGCTAACGTTAATGCTCTACCTAAACCAGCAATAATTTGTGTTTATTTTACTGCTGGTCACTTGATGAACCCAGATTGTTTTACGCTAAGCCAATATAACGTCTTGCCTTGCAGTGCTGATAGTTATCATAGTGGGTAAGTGATCAAGTAATTGTTTACTGCCCATAAATAAATAATTTATGCAGAGCAAATAGGCTTTTATTTAGGTTGCTTACGAAACTACAAAATAAAAATAATGTAAGACTTATCATTTGTTTATTTCTCGTTTTGCATTTTTTCTTAGCTTAAGATTAATAATTTACAGGTCATTTGTTGGAATATTTCCACAGTAATACAGATACAAAAATTATTTATACTTAAATAAAAAAAAAATTGGAAAATAACTTGAAATCGGTAGGTATAGGTACTTGCTAAAATACCTTTTCATTTTGTCTTAAATACTTTTAACTACTATCTTACCTTTACCGTAGCATTCTTCAAATATAATTGTTAGTCAGTTAAATTAGGACTACCAAATATATTTGAAGACCTATGTTTGTGAACCTATCATCTTATCACCTAATTTTGCTCACGGAGCAACTAACTCCCTCGTTAGAGGGACGATAAAAACAAAAATTTTAAAGACTTGAAAAACATATTTAATACTCTGGTTGTTGCTGTCAAACATTTTCTGGCAAAGTTTTAAAAGCGGCAACATAGCACATTTCACATATACATTTTGTAATCAAAATTAATTAAGGAATCCGATAATAATTCCTTTTTGAGGAATGCTTTTCATTCATTGGATGAATTTGTATTGTTACAAAATTATTTAAAAAAAAATTGCTTCGTATATAAATAACCTAATACCATACCATACTTGAATTGAATAAGTATGCAATTTGTTTAACAATAAAAAATAATAATAACAATTGAAAATTATGTAGACAATGATCACGTTTTGACTACATACCACATTATATGGATTCCCATTCACTCCATAGATCATTCTCTATGATTTACTTAATACTTTCCTTAAATGTCTGAAAAAATATCAGATCACATAATTAAATTTATTAAAAAAAAAATATCTTTAAACAATTGTAGATGTATTTTTTAAGTTGGCCCGTAAGTGAGCTTACTTAATTAATTTTGTAAAACTCTTACATACAACACTGATATGAACAATATTTGTTGCACAATATTAAGAAAAAATAACAATATTCATCGTATTAACACAAAATATTTTAAAAAAATCAGAAGGAGCGAAATTATTCATTCTTAAACGGTTGAGACTGATTTGAGACATTTTTTTTTAATTTTTCTTTTTCAATTTTCACTCACTACAGATTTATCACCAAGGAAAAGGAATAAAAGTTAAACAATAAAATAAGATTAAGCCTTAACTACTAACTATAAAGGCAACAGATTATCTACATTTTTTTTTTTCAAGCAAAATAAATTAGCCGTCGATGACAGTAAACACTACTTGAATGGATTTATGCAATAAATAAAAATAAAAGTAAACGAGCCTTACATACGGTAGTCGCATATAATGTGTAACATCTGACATCTCGCTTTGGTATTATAATAATAAGTCTTTGTTATGGCTTTCTAGTCTAGTCTAGTCTAGTCTTTGTTAGGTAAGGAGGACCCGACTGACTAGGTGTTGAAAAGTTGTTCCAGAATACTACTAGTATTTAAGATGTCGCTAGTTAGACAAAGATAGCTACACTAACGCCATTCTGGCCACTATTAGAAACCTTATTTTATTATTGGAGCGGACCATTTTATCAGTTTATTTATCATATGAGTCTATACTCCTCTGCCTTCCTATGTTCCAATGTTTCTATTATTTTAAGACTTTAAAAGTTGCTCACAAATTATTTCCAATAAAATGCACCCGAAATTTTTTTTTTGCTGGCAACTTAATCGATTTTTAATTTTCACTTTTGCAACACTGTAATGGCGGTCATTGGTCAAATCAAATAGCCCGCGTTTTCTAAATTCTGGCATCCTGAACACATTTTCGTTACATTTCATTTGCACGATTTTATTCCCACGAAACCGAGCGGTAAGATGTTACACATCAAAAATTAATCTCGAAAGATTCCACCGGATATTAAGCTAGAAACATTTAAGAATGCTTTATAATACCCGCTTTAAATTTGTTAAGTAAATACTAAATTAAATTTGATTTTTCTCTATTGTGTATCACCCTGTTTTCAAGTCGTGTCAACTCAATGTCGATTATCCGTTTTAAAAAATTATACACAACATGTAATTGAAGTCTACTTATACATTACAAAAATCTACAAACAAAACCATTTGTAGAGTAAAAAAATAAAAGGAAATAGTTTCCGCGTGAAATTACGACAATCACAATTTATCGTAAACTAACTAACGGTATTGTAAATCCTTTCACACACGGAGCAAATAAAACTAAATTGAAATTGAAATTACAACTTTTGCTCCATATTGTATCGGTTCGGCCAAAAAGTCTGGTCTCATAGTTTTTCTCATTTTCTCACATGAATCGATCAATTTATTGGCTATGTTGATCTACAATATTTTGAAATTGTTCTGCTAATTTTAGTATTATCTGACAAATGACAAATGAAAAATAAAAAACTTATCTGTAATGTCTAAAATGTGCAATGATATTCTTTTTAAATTAATTTTAATCTACAAACACTAAATTTGCATGGATATTTTTAAACTTAGATACATTTTTTAAATCATTTATAAAGAAAGTATCAATCACACGAACATTCTAGTCAAACCTAAACTTTTGTACTATTGAGAAAAATATAGCACTCAAAAAGCTAAATTTTTTTTGTCATCCCAATTTTCAGACAAAGGGATATTTTCAAAAATACACATCCCATTCTATGGGAAGCAAAATGATATATCAAATCTTTTATTTCACCAACTATGAGATACTAAACGTAAAAAATGAGAAAATATTTTTTTTATCACTGAACTTTTTTTGTATTTTATTTTTATATTCTAAAAAGATTTTCCAAATATTTAAAAATATTCTAAATTTTGTTCAAAACGGTTGCGTTTCGACCGTTTCGACCGAAAAGAGGTTGAGTCACCATCAAGTCATATTTTGGATTATTACTTTCACGTTTCTCATCATTAATATATATTTTTTATTGTTGCTTCGTGTGTGAAGGAACTTTAGTAGAAATTGTTCTAATTGTTGCTGGGACTGTCCGTTCCGCTGCCGCTGTTCTCGGCGTTGTTGAGAATACTCTTAGTATTTTTGTTCTTCTTTGCCGACTTGCTTAGTGTCGCCACTTCCTTCAACAGATTCTGTATCTTGCTATTCATCAAATTGAACTTTGTCTCGTTCAACCTCTCTTTGTTTTTCATCTCGTTCCTTAGATCGTTTGTGCTGTTCAAGTGTTGGGCTTTCAATTCAGTTATCTGTAATGTTTGTGCATGTTTTTATTTGTTGCATAATATAACCATTCTCTTCTAGATTACCTAGTTAAGGAAATCTATAAAATGAGATTAGACATCCAATAGAACTTTATCTGTGTCTCTTCAAAATCTGTTAGCTGATTATCGGCATGAATTTTTTAATACTCATTATTTTCTAATGAGTCAAGATGGCCTTAGGTGTTTGAGAAACTTCTAGTTTTAAGTAGTCGATAGTTTTAATTTTAAGTTGATGATAATTTTTTGGATCGATATCAAAAAATATTGACAGATTCACAATTTTTGATTCACATTTAAATTGATTCACAGTCAAGCCAAAATATACTCCTTATTACCTATTTTTTTTTATATCGGAATAACTCTCCGAGCGACGAATGGCGGCTTTATAAAAGGAACACGAGGTGTTTAGATTCCCGCCGATTCTTCTGGAAACTGCTGACGATGACCTACATAGATAACCTATCTACCTACGCCATGGTTCTATCAACTTACACTACTGACTGACGTATGTGCATTACACATACTTCCAGCATCTACCGAATCTATCTATCTCTTTGTGGTCCAACAATTTTAAGTCTGAGCACCCTCGAGTCAGGACATATCTTAAGAAAGTTACTACAGATACACTAAAATATTCATAGTAAAGAAAGTAGGTAAATATCTTCCACTCACCAGTTTATCTTTGGAAAGTAGCTCCATATCTTTCTGACTCACTCTCTTCTGTAGACTGGCGATAGTTTCTTTGAGTTGAGTCATGGCCACGACGTGGTCTGAACTGTTTGGGTCCAACTCACCTGCATTCATATATAATATTATATTTATTACTATAAATATGTCTATGTGTATATATATTGATAAATTATACATTTGTAAACTGAACAAGGTGTGCGGTAAAACTCTAATGAGTTTATGTTTACACCGGTGTCAATTTTAATGTAATATATAATTTTCTATATTAATAAAAATAAAAAAATAATAAATAAATAAATAAATAAATAAAGCCTTTATTTCTGACAATTTTACATATATTTTTTTTTTAGTTTTTTTAGTTACATTATTTTATTTTTACATTTATTTTTCTTAGATATCTATTTGGTTTTCTTTTCCCGTGTCAGCTTGCCATTTGGCAAAGGCCTCCCCCTAGAATTCGCCACAATCCCTTGTCCATAGCTTTCCTTCTCCATAGTGGACCTGCTGTTTCCCTGATATCGTCCTCCCATCTTTTTCTTTGTCTTCCTTTTCTTCTCTTTCCATCACGAGGGTACCATGTAGTCACTTCTTTCGACCATTTATTTTTCTTACTCCTCAGTGTATGTCCAATCCATTTCTATTTTAATCTTTTCACTGTATATGTGATATCTGTTACTTTTGTCTTTTGTCATATAAATGAAAGTCTGATTCTATCTATTTATTACTAAATACTCATTAAATATTATTATCACCTAGCATTTAGCATTAGTGATGATCTTAAAAGTTCTTCATACTTAGGTGGCTTAATAATAGGCTTGTTATGGCAAATAATTTAATTCTCTTTTTCATGGTAGAAAGATTTTGATTATGTAGTACCTCTACATACAAAGGTGAAGAAATGTAAGTACTTTTAGTGAATACATTATTTCTTATACCACATATACACAGAAAGACTATATTTCTTTATAATAAAAATATAAATCCAGATATAAATTTTAAAATATAAGTACATAAATATAAAAAAATATATATAATTTGTTTGCTTTGCATAACTTAAGGGCAATTAAAATCATAAATCTCATAAACAAAGAATAGAAACTATCTGTTTCGTTTTTTTTTTTCGAATGGGAAGACTGGAATGTCAATGTCGCCTATACAGTATAAAATAAAATTACCTTGTAATGGATGAAGTTTTGACTTCTTCTCTAGCGGTAGTGAATCACTTAGGGAAGAATCACCTGAACTGACCGACTTCATCATATCCGATTTGCGTTTCTCCTTGTGACTGCCTTTCGACCTGGTTATGGTTAATGTCGAAATTGATTAACAATAAATGTTAATTTCTATTTCGCTTACACATATACTTATTAAGGGAAAAAGTGTTTAAAGTGAAAGCCTTAAATTACACTTAAAGCAGAACCAAAATAACTGAAAAATGAATTAAATTAATAAAACACCAAGTAACAAATTAAACTTTTAAACAACTAAGGCCATATACAAAGACCAACTGTCAAACATTCGTATCAATAGTTAAACCTTGAAGATTTGATGTCTTGGTCAAGTTAGTTCATGTTTTTTTTTTTGGGGTGATATGCAATTCTTTTAACCAGCTATGAAACTAACAGCTTATCGTTTAAAAAAAAAAAAACATTTAATCATAAGAAGCTCTAGGTGTAAGTTTTATGTTATGACGAAAGGGACAGTATACTTTTATTTCTTTAATTAAGTACCAGCCGGTAATTGTGCCTATTACCACAAATTGATTTTTTATATGTGATTTGCATTCCAATATGATACTACTTGTATAGCATAATAAAATGAATAATAATGTAATATCAAAAAAAAAATAAGCAAAAAAACTACAAAAATATATGTAGATATATGGAATTTAGTTACCAGGTCCAGCTATTAAGCGTGCCGTGAGCAAAATATAAATAATAATACATATTAATATGATACTAACTTATTCTTACAAAATCACTAATATGCTTGAACTACAATATAAATTAAATTCTATAATAACATCGTCCATGTCAATAAACAAAATGATTATTTGATTATTTTAAATAATTATTGAAGCGCTTCCCTGATTGAATGAATCCTTATCATTTTATGCGCATTTCTAAAAAATGATGAGTCTGTAAAATTATCATTTAAACTATGAAGTCTAGAATATGAATTTTCAAAGTGACCTAAATAAATTCCCACAACTCACAAGACGCAAATTATTTACCTTATAGAAAAGAGGCAATGAAAAAAGAGGCTACGGTGAAGTAGATAATATAAAAAGCTATTATATTATTAATTACATAGTTACATTATTATATTGATCCTAAACTAAAGTTGAATTAAAATCTTGACATATTTTGTGAATGAATTACATATTTCAAAACAATGAAAATTGCTAGATGGAGAATGTAGTAAGTATAGGAATATTAAAACAACAAAATAAAAAAATAATTATGATTTTGTATATGAAAAGGATGGAAAGAAATACATACTTGTGAACACGATGCTTATGTTTGTCGACAGATGAAAGATGTTGCTTTGTTCGTGCCAAGGCTCGTTTAAGTGATTGTGTGCATAGCCAACAAAGAAGCTTCCCATCCACCTGTAGGCACAAATTTCCTTATAAACTTATATTAGGTATAAACTTAGCCCCCCCCCCCCCCCCCCAGTCCTATTACATAAAAACACTTTTCTATTAAAATGAATTATTTAATATAAAGATATACTGGCACAGCCCAGCAAGAAGAATGTTCGCTTGCAGTTTGCGCATCACTGCAATAGCTCTCCGTTTTTATGTATTACTAGCTGTAGCTATTCAGTTGTGGTACCTATTAACTTCATTTCAAGTAACTTCATTTTTTTTTTGAAAACCTATTGGAATGAAAGAAACACAATACGGGAAGCTTGCTGAAATATCAGTAAAAACCGAAATCAAATCGGTCAAGCCGTTTCTGAGACTACCCCACTTTTATGTGATACAGTGAAACTACAGATTGCTAATAAATAATAATTTGTACTTTTAATTGTTCTGTATAAACAGTTATATTATAAAAATATAACTGTTTACGCTGAAAAACATTTTTCATATAATGTTTTTAAAGTTAGTATTGATGACAACTCAATATAAGTACAGTCGGGGTTTGAAAACCTTCGTCAGTTTTCAAATTCATTCCTTAACTTACCAAGTCTAAATGAAATTTATTCCAAAATTTCATGGTGCAAGCAAATGTCGACTTTTAGGTGACGAACCTTTTTTTACCCTGACTGTACACATTTTGGGTTGAGTTAGTTTTATTCATATGAAATGAAAATTTAGTATTCACAATCACCTTTTTGCTATCGTCGTGACGATCAAAAGCGCAGCGTTGTTTGCATTGCTCACATGTAACTGCAGAGCCATATTTGCGTTCGGAGTTAGCACACCGTTGACATTTATTACCTACAAGTTATTATTATTAAATCAAGAAATTTTTTGTTAATCATGTAAAAAAATTACAAATAATATAATAAATTAATCTACATTGAATATCACCTGATTAAAAAAAAAGAAACTAATTTTTTGAGCCACAACTGCATCAAAATATACTTTTTGTTAAGTAAGAAGTTTTTGCAATATTTTTTTGCCGAATATGTTTACACCTTAAATAGTTTCAGTCAGGTATCCAATCACATATAATCTAATATGTAAATAGCTAAAATGTTGTAATTATCCCAGAATTTTTATTGTTTTTTTTTCTTTGTAATTTTATATTTCTGCCTTGCATTGCTTGTCAGATTAGGTCCCAGAAAAGTTTTGCTTTACTTTTATGTAAGAGCCAGTAACCAATATGCTCTGGTCTGTGTTAAAATAAATGTGTTCTCACTTCTCAGGGCCCTGATTCTGTATGGGAAATACTCTTGTCTTGACAAGGCAAGATACGTTAATGTCATTCCTTGGCTTGTCATGAAATTCTTATATATTATGCCCCAAGACAATTATCTATGGCACGAAATGATTTCACAGAAACTACAGTATACTATTGTATTTGACTATTCCACTGAAAACACAGATAATATTATGTTATCTCAGCTGGGGGCATAAGACATAAGAATTTCATGACAAGACAAGGAATGACATTAACGTATCTTGCCTTGTCTTGTCAAGAGTTTTAGCATACAGAATCAGGGCCCTTGTGTGCTCTTTGCTATTTGTATGAAAGAATGCATAGTAGCCTAATAGACAATAGTAATAGTAATAATTATATTAAAATACATTTAGTTATCGGAACAATAAACTGAATAGCTATTATATCAAAAAACACTTTAGAATAACCCAATCTTACCAATAAAAGCAGCTATGATGTTACAGTATTCACATGCAGTAGGCTTCCCGTAGGCCTTAACATTTGCCTCACATTTCTTGCAAATTGAAGATGTGTTTGATTTACTGAAAATATCACATACAATTCGAATTTCATATTATATTATTATGCTATGTGATAACATATTGTGCCCAAGGTAAAACTCATTAAGTGACATTTTGTTCAAAATGACTTCTTTAGTCAAAACAAAACCAACATTAAGTACGGACACTATTTAAATATTAAAATTTATAAAAAGTTTCAACAAGAGAACGAATGAATTAATGGTAAATTTTCCACTTAGTGAGTTTTACCTTAAGGGGATGATAGAGTTGACTGAACTTATCTATTATCCATATTTGATTTTGTTTGATATATATTACAATTCCTTTGGTGTGTTAATACCAGATTGAATAAAATATCAATTTAAAATGAAAGCTTTTTTGCCTGCATTAGCAAGCAGCAAGATGCACCTTCTAATACAAAAAAGACACAAAATAACCCCAAAAATAAGATATTAATGGCTATTTCAAGTATTCGTTTTAGAAGGTCATTTTCAACTGTTTTTAAGCCCTCCAATTAATTTATAAAATTCAAAATAACATACCTAGTAGACTTGGCACTGACCTTGTTTGTTGGAACTCCGAACGACAATACGTACATTTGACGACGGGAAACGATCCGCGGCATTCCTGGAACATCATAACAATATCGCGTCACCATTGACGTCAACAAAAATATCTCACAAATAAACTATTGCGAACTTATTAAATTAAATTTCTCGAACACTAGTATGGTGATCACGAATGCTATCAAATCTTATACCATGTTTCCAAGTATTACCTTGCAAAGCTGTTCTCCAGGGGACAATTCCTCGAAAGGATGTCTAGAAAAGCAGCGAGAACAAGCGAACAATGGGGTGGATAGAGTGGCACTCATATTTGAATTAATACAATTTTATAAAACACGTTAGCATAAATCAAAATACAAAGAAAAAAACTAGAAATTGATTACTTTCATACAATAATTTTATTACTATACGACAATTACACGAATATATCTATAGATAGTGTGAAATTGAAAGATGGCGAAATAAATTTAAATTGGGCAATTTAGGATTGTCACAGAAGCGAAACACGAAACATCAAACCGACATTAATAGAGAATATATAACTGCCACAGAAAACTATAAACATTACTAATGTTAGAAACAGAAAATATGTATGTGAATAAAAAAGCAACACGCATTTTGATATATTTTGTGTTTTATTTTCTATTGCAATATTTTCTATTCGGTTTAAACTTTCTTAGAATTTTTTTAGTAAAAAATGTCCCGGGAAGATTACAATTAAATTTTATTGTCTGTGGCCTGTTGTCAGCCTTTGTTAATACCGCCGTAATTATAACATAGTTCTATGTAATTTAGTTTGTGGCCGTAACTTATAAGTTACTCTATGGCCGTAACCTCTCGTTTTTCCTTGGCCATAACTCTGGCCGGATGAAATTAAAAATAATGCAAAATCAAAAGCTTAAATCGATGTAAAATTAATTCCTCCATCGAATTATGATATTTGCAAAAAATACTGTTTGTTTTGCGAATATCATTATTTTTGCGAATTTCATTTTTTACGGCGTTTTGATTAATATTACTTTACTTACTCTGTGCTTGTCTTGTCTGTCATTTATTTATTCGTTTTGAAAACTAACGCGAGTCGAGTTGCGACTTAATAAAAATGTTTATTTTTTCCTATCCTATTAAAAGTGTAATTAAAGTGAAGTTTTGAATATCTCAAACTAGTCACAATGTCGTTACCACAATTCCCATCGAATGAGTTGGCTAAATTAGTCCTCGGTAAACGAATAATAGTCACAATGCCACAAACTGTTGGCGGGAATTCCTTGTTATTGTGTATATGGCATGTCCTCATAATTTTTTTATGTGCCTTTTTTAGGATACCTTGCCGAAGAACAGCTTATGACGGTCTATGATGAATTTCTGCAAGAAAGCCCGTATTTAGATGCATTAAGAAATGAATACGACCGAATATTTATGAGATCACTTAGGCATATACTTACTGAATACAGAGCAGTGAAGATATATGGTATGTTTATTATGATAGAATTACAATCATGGTATGAATGATGTCTTTCATAACACTTTTCTATTATTAAATTTCAGTTGAAACTTGCAAGCCTCTGTCTCTGAGAAAAAAATTGTCTGAATGTCCAAACTTGTTAGAGGTTGTCAAGGTATTGATAAATAATTTTGATTTGGACCGGATCAGAAATTTCGAAGATGGGACTAGGTATTGTCTCTTTAATTTATAATTTGTTATAAAAATAGTGAATATCTCATTAAAGTAAAATAAAAATATATGAATTACCTATCCAAAATACTCAGTATTTCACACTGTTTATTTTATTAGTAATGTTTTGATTAATTTTCGCTTGCTACAATTTTTTATTTTTAAAGTGTACACAAAATTGTTTTAAGGGCTTTTAGCTATAAGTTAATAATTGTAATATGGGGAATTAGGTATAAGCTTTGCTGAAGAAGCATTTTGTATTTTATACTATTATTCTATATAAGAAATATTATTCTGTTTAATAATATAGATGCATGCATTTATTTTTATAATATTAATTTCACAGAGCTTTCAAGTTCAACATACATGTTAACATGTTAACATGATAATTTTTCTAAATGCATTAAATGTGATAAACTGAGTTAGCAATTTTGATAAAATTCATAATTTACATTACACAATGAAAATGTACATATGAAAGTACTAATAGTACTAACAATATTCACGAATTATATATAAAAATAAATGATCTATGTACGTACTTACATTAGTAAAGAAATATAATTTAAAATTTAAATTATACTTCTTTATTTAAATAATATTTCTTTAATTTAATTTAAAAATAATAGGTAGTTACTTAGAAATTTCTTAGCATTGACCATATTGCAAATATGACTTTTTTTTTAAGAAATGAATCGCAAATATTTGCTGAAAAATCAAGCAACTGTGAAGTGTGCAATACTTCAAAACTGTCAAGTTGTGTTTATGGATCTAAAAGAATATCTCAAGATTATTCTAAGAGCCAAACAGGAAGTAATACAGTTGAAACTACTTCGTTAGAGGATTTACCGGGTAACATATCACCTTTTTTATGTTTTTTTGTTTCTTAGAGTTTATTAATCATTGTCATCATTATCAGCCCATCTATAGACATATCACCTTTTTTATTTTTTTTTGTTTCTTAGAGTTTATTAATCATTGTCATCATTATCAGCCCATCTATAGGGCATGCACTTGTGGATATTTATTATTGAACTATACACCTTCACACTAAGTATTAGCTATCATCTAAACACAATCTTACTTGATGACTTATTATAAAAAGAATACAATAAAATAACACAATGTTCAAATTGAATGTAATTGTAAAATGTTTCACATGATAATAATTTTTTAAACTAACCAATGATATTGGGTTATCAATATCTGAAAAGTAATCAGAATCTCGTATCAATTTGTGAGGATGGATGGATGTTTGTTACTCTCCAGTAAAAACTAGTGAATGTATTTGGATGATAGTTATTACCTGAATTAACACAGCAATAAAGATGCTAGTATTCTATGTACTTAATCCTCAGAAAGTTCTCAATTTAATAATGACACAAAATAATTCTTTTGCAGGACACAACAGTACTAATAAAAAGAAACATTCACGAATAGTGACAAATGAAGTTAATCTACCAATCAACTTAGATGAATATAATCCGTTACATCACAGTATGTCGAAGAACAGATCAACATTAAATAACCCAATGGTATGTTCTTTTTATTATCAGTAATTCTGTAATGTTTTTTGGTCTAGGCAGCAAGTATTTTACAACTTTGTTTTAAATTGTTATATAATCAATTACCTATAAATATTTATAGTGACTGTATCAATATTAGGCATTATTATATTGATAGGTAAATGTAATTGATTAGATAAGAATTTATAACAAAGCTACAAAATGGGTGCTTCCATAGATACTAATTAAAATAGATGTTTTGGTTTTACAACTTTTTAAAGTGAAAGAACTGCATTGCGAGACTTAGCATTTTTTTACATGTTACAGGTGATATCTACAGATAAAGAATCCGGAAAAAAGACACAGGATTTTAATGAAATTTTAAATGTTACAAGTTGTAATAAGAATGCCTCCGATGTCAATACAAGCAGTAACCAATTGTCTGGTATGAAATATGTTAGCCAAAGTATGTCTACTTCGGGAACATTTCAAGATTTCGCATCTGGCATCACAGGTGTTTATTTATTTTATCGTTATTAATAATCTCTATCTATACTATATATATAAAAATTTCGTGTCACATGTTTGAGGTCAATAAACTCCCTAAATTACTGACCCGATTTTGATAAAATTTCATAAATATGCACAATTTGGCCAAACTTAAAAGATAGGATAGTTTTTATTTTGAACCCGGGTGAAGCCGGGAGCGTATAGCTAGTAATTTATAAAATATTCTAGTGAGCTTAGTGACATTTAATTAAGTATCATCCTACTGTTAATTGTAAATGCGAAAGTTTGTGAGGATGGGTGTATGGATGTTTGTTACTCTTAACGGATTTGGATGAAATTTGGCACCTGGATTAACATATAGAATACTTTTTATACTGAAGTATGTCTGAGGAGTCATCTCGTAGAATAAAAAATTGGGCACCACAGGATTACTAATTACATTTTTATGATTTTCAGGCATGGGAAGCCAAATAATGAATGTACCTGATTTTAATACTACTGATAACATGAATGTACAGTAAGTATGAATTATATTTCTCCAATCTCAAACCAAATAAGAACTATAGACAGTAACTATAACATATTGAAAATGTAAATATGGGACATTTAGTGTATTTAGATGTATAATCAATCAAGCTATATAATCAATTTTTGTATATTTTTATTGAGAATATTTGGTTCCAAGTTTACTTATGTGTGAAATGCGATTCATTTCTGCTTTGTATTTTTTAAAACCTGGTTTTTAAACCCTTTCACTAAATTCGATATTTATATTAGTAAAATTTTTTATAAGGTGAAGCGTAGTTTCAGCGGCTTCACCGCTAATCTTTAGTTCTTATTTTAACCGAGTCTCCCATTTCGAAATATTGAATTGAATCATGAACATTATTAACAATTTCAATTATTATCATTACGTTAATTTTTATTTCAGATTCTCTAATAATTCTTTAAAAGAAGGATCAAATCGACAATTTTTATTAACTGTTAATAGTAATAATCAGCCAGCAAATAATATGTGTGTTCCTAAAGTATCACAAAGTAAGCCCGAAGTCACACAAAATAAGTTTGATTGTAATAAAGTTACAATACTGTCAGATGTAAGGGTGGATACGACTTGTTCGAATGAAACAAGTAATAAGAGTAATGTTCAAATACCCCCAGTTTTAAATACAAAACAAACGATGCCATTGTTGCAAATGCAAACCATTTTTGTCAATGGTACTCCTGCTTATAAATCTGTACGGAATCCAGAATACAGGTACAATTACACCAGAGACGAAATAATGGCAATGCCTACTATTATTCTCGTTCCAACGACAGGTATGTTTTATGTTTTCTTATTTTAATATTAAGTTGCATTATTTATTTCTATTACATAATTATTTAACTTAATATACTTTCAATGTTTCAGGTCCTTCTGATGTTTCGACAAATAAGGCTCCAAACACTGTGATGACTCAAAGCAATAATTTGATATCGAATGGAACAAATATGCCAAACTCTGTAGAGCCACTTACTATCGATATATCAGATAGCCCAGATCCTAAACTTAATGTAGAAACACACGGTGCCTCTACATTAAGCATGCCTATTCTTAATGACGGAAGTGCGGTGAAAAATAAAGAAATGTTAAAATCCTTTGCAAACCCTTTGCCTAAAGATACGACAAGTTTAACAAAAACTAGCACTCCTCAAGTGATTCCTCCCGTTCGCAAATCATCGTCTACTCCTAGACGATCATCTCACATAAGAGTATTAGATTTCACAACACCCAGAAGAATTCTACACGAAACTATCAAAGAACATAATGTTGAAGAAATAAATGAACCAACCATTCCTAAAATTAATACTTCTACAGTGCCTGGTACATCATGTTCAATGGGAACGAAAATTTTTGATAAGGAAAACGACACTACTCAGAAAGAAAATGCAACCACTAGTAATGATAAAGATAGAACGCCTGTTAATAAATTAAAATTTGGTCATTGGGATGCCGCTTTGCGGGCTGTTGCTGTTTCAAACGAATGCATTGAAAGAAAATCTTCATCAAAGAAAACCAAATCTGAATCTAAAAGTAAATATAAAAAGAAAAATAAAACTACTGATTCGAAAAAATCAAAAGAAGCCAAAAAAACTGCTACTCCCAAAATAACAGGCTTTAAAAAAAGTAAACGAAAATCTCCTGAAGGCGATAAAGGATCACAGGATACGGAAGAAAAGAAAAACGATGTCCCCATTAAGCCCACTATAAACATAATATCAGGTGTTGATAAACATCCTAATCCTAATATTGTTCAAGAACTGGAAAAGAGCAATAACGATGACCCTCCCGTTTCAGATACTCCTGAAATGGATAGACATTTACTACAAAATGTAATTGAAGCAAAACTCAACATTTCAGATTTATTAGACACACCTTATAAGCAAGCCATATATGACATACAAATGGAAACGCCTAGATTTTTGGGCCCAGATATAGGAGGCGAACCTGTATCAGATATAAAAATTATGAATATTCCTACGCCCAGATTTTTGGCCTCACCAAATTCAATCGCCACTCCAAAGCTTTTAGGTTCACCTTCTCAATACGTTTCTCGCGGCACTGACTATTCAAGTGGAAGCTCATATTACAAACCCGAGGATCAAGATAACATACCAAGTTTAGACATTATATGTGCATCGTCTAAAGCGAATGAAACGGATAAGATGGTTTCTAAAATTACTGAAATTCAAAAAGACTCAAAACAAATAGAAGATACAAAGAATTCTAAATCTCGACCTGTGAGACAGTGTGCAAGAAATGTGTCATACTCTTATAACAGCCCTTTTATTGCTAAAACAAGAAAAGATGATAAAGACGCAGACGCTAGCAGTGAATCAATGAGTATTTCCAGTACTAAAGATGATTCATTTGATAATAAGAATTCTCCAAAGAGTCAGAAAGGAAAGAGGAATATTAAGAAGGGAACGCCGAAACATTATAAAAAGACGAAACAAGCCCAAACATATGTTAAAGAAGGCAATTTAAGCAGGGACAGAAGAAAGTTTACACCTCTTGACTCTTCAAAGTTGGCTAGAAAGCGTAATATAATCAAAGAAAAAAATGTGGCCACAGAGAATGTTATTACTCCGGCACCTACAAAGTCTCGCAGAAAATCATCTACTCCAAGAAAAATCAATTGTAACAAGACTATTACGTCTTCTCCCAGTGATAGGAGCGATCCTACAGAAAAATCACCGGAAATCGTGAAAAATGTTGCTTCTAATTACGATGCAAATCAATCGCACTTACCATGGTCCAATGACGGAAGTCAAGCGACACGCCAAGATAATCGTACTGGGTTCGAAGGGGATGACATTAAAAAAATACAAGAATATATTGAAACAACAAAATCTGTTCCCGTCATTGAAGATAGCAGCGCATTACAAGTAGACATAATAAAGAGAGGCTTTGACGTTGAAACGGCGAAGACAATAGAAAGAGATTTGCTAGATACACCACCTCATCCAGGTTTCAATAGATCTCTAATGGAAGAAACATCTGGAGCGAAGCGTGAAGATAACCCTGTTGATCCAGGAGAAACAAATACGGTTAATGAAGAGGATGAAGAATACTTGGATGACTTAGAATTGTCTGTGCACGAATGTCACGAAGGCAGTATTAATTATATCTATATGGAATACAATGAAACAGATAATTCCTGTCTAAAAGAACGTGTTACTCTCAAGGAAAAGTTTTCCATGGAAGTGTTTATCGAGGAGGGAGTTTCTGTTAGAGTACGAGCGACACCTTTTAATTTAATGTTCGACAAGGACTACCAAGACTCCGTTGAAATACAACAAGCGGTCGAATCGATAAGTCATATAGAGCCCTTGTACACACCAATGAAGGAATTTGATAGGGACCAGTGTTACGAAATATTTGACTCGACATTGACAAGCTTAGATACTCCGTTGAAGCCAAGCGTTCAATCGTCTAGGAGTGTTCACGAATCTACAGCAACTGAAGTTGTTTTGGAAGTTGAGAAGATAGAAGAGAGAGTGGAAGTTAGAGAAAAATCGGACAATAAAAAGAGAAAAAGAGTTCAGAGCGGCTCAGCTTCAGACGAGCCTATGAGTGAAAGTAAGAAATCGCGGCCCGAAGCTCAGTACTTGTTAAATTCGGCAAATATTCAAAATATTGATATAGAGACTGTATTGAGTAAGTTGCATGGACCGTAAAAGTCTTAATGTAAGGCGAAATAGTCTATGTCTGATCTCCTAGTACCCAGTTAATTTGTAAATAAGTATATTAAACTGTAGAAAAAAATGTTATGATAAAGAAGAAAAAAGTTCAGTCTCAATTTGATTCACATGTTTTTATTTTATAAGTATGAGGTTAAGATGTTTTAAAAGTTATATAATGCCAAATGTCATTAATGAATGTGTACATAATAATATAAAATATTTATTGTTTTATACAAAAATAATATTGCCTGGTATCAATAGTGCGGTTGCTAGTCCGGTTGACCGAACTAATGAGACTTTTCAGTCTCAGTAGTCCTGTTGTACACATCGCCCGGACTGTTGAGCCCCCTTTTGTATCAGTAGTATTTTGTATGTAGTTCGGTGGATTGAAATAAATATCCAAATTAGTTGAAGTTAAAACAATTTTAATTCAGTCTTAACAATTTATAATATAAATGTATTAGTAAATATTGATATAAAAATTGTTTTAATTTAAATACTTACATTTGGATTGCAGATAGGAGATCCAATCATGTCGCCCACTGTACCTCTTTTATAAATAGATTTCAAAGTGTAGAACACGTTTAAATTTAAGTTAATCATAATATAGTTATTTTCATATTGCATAGTATTATGTGGTATTATTAGCTAGCGGTTTTTTTAGTTGATGTGCAAGTCACGAGATTTTTATAAATATTTTTTTAAATAAAACCCTGGTTAATTATTTGTTTTTTGTTTTACAGCACAATATTAAATGAAACAATATAATCAATTCATTTATAAATTATAAAATTTTAATTTGGTATATGGACCTATTACAGACCTCCACAATATTCACAATAAACTGGTACTAGGTACATAGCTAGTATAAAATAAGTAACTACATGCACAAGAGTTATAAAAAGATGGATATGATAAAGTAGCAGAAATTAAATAGGAACTTACAAATTACTTAAGTGTCAAATTATAAATTTCAAAAACCCAAGAACATTATAATTGTAATCCTACTAATATTATAAATTGTGAATCCTTAGTCCTCAAAATTCCTGTGTCAACAAAAGTTCTCTGCCAATGTGTGTTGCCAGTGATGACATACGAAACTGAAATGAATGAAACGTGGTCTCTTAACTAACTATAGACCACATAAGAAAGCTTAACGTCGCTCAACGGACTATGCTCTGGATTACAAGAGATCGAATCAGGAATGAGGAGCTGTAGTCGAACTAAAGTTACCGACAATTAACCCGTCGGATTAGTACGTAAAACCACCTACAAGGTGGATAGAAGACCTAATAATAAGAGCCGCGGGTCGACTGTAAGAGGATCCAGGCTTTTTGGAGAATTTCAAGGCCTAAGTATGCCAGCAGCGGACATCCTGCGGCTGAGATGATAATAAATATACATGCGAAAGTTCGTGAGGATGTATGGATGTTCTACCCAAGAACATAATAACCGATGAAATTTGACACATAGCTGTTTATTACCTGCATTTTAACATATAGGATACTTTTTATCCTGAATAAATGTTGGGATCGTCTGAAAATATTAGTTACTATACTGCGTTTCCCAGTCATTTGGGAAGCCCGTCTGACAGCACAGCAATACATTAACCACCCTCTTACATAAGAGGATCATGACGGAATTGGTTGTACTACTGTAACAGAGCGGAAATAACAGCATGTGCGCTGTTAGCAGCTTGTGTGACTACCTTTCCATAAAAAGTATTTCAAAATGGCACTGATTTCAAGGGGCAGTTGTATATTGTAGAATTGGTAAGTTAAACATTAAAAAATGCATGTTTAATAACAAGTTCAGCAGTAAACTAAATAGAAACAAATATTGAAATGGGCAGTTAAATAAATATTGAGCAGGAATATGAAAATCTGACTTGTCGATAAGAAACCTCATTCTAAACAGTTCTTAACAAATGAGGCGGTAAAATGTACACCTTGTCAACAGAGATATACTATATTTCGTTGTGTCAATCAAAGTGATTTTCGGGTGTTACCGCTCACCGTGAACTGCCGAATTGGTTTTCCACATTCGTCATTTCTGACCAAAGCGAACTAAATTTTCGTAAATTTCCATTTATGACGAATGTGTACTAAATCCGAACTAAGTACTATAGGTATATCTGAATGCCCATTCCATCATTTTACTGACTGACAATTAATTTATTACACTGTTTGAATAATTTTTGAACATTAATTGTAGGATCAAATAACCGCTGAATTTTCTTTTTATTACTATTCATGTTTTACTGCTGTAGTAATTTACCAACCACCCGAAAATAAAATAACTGCTCAAATATTTTTTCAACTGATCATAATAACATACCTACTAATGTTTAAATAACAGTTGGAAAATATTTCCAATTTCCCTTTCAAAATCAACAAAGGTTAATGAAATCGTATAATGTTAAAAATAATTTTAACTTTATTTGATATTGTTTGTTGATTAAGTATGTAGTTATTTTGTGTTTATCTTGGCATCGACACGACGATCGCATCGCGTTCGCGGGAGTGATTCGTTCAGGTGTTCTCATTAAATCCATTATTCAGACAACGAGCAAATGCGTCTAATTTGCCGGTCGGGTTGCCGAGTGAGCCGCGTGCAATTATGATATTCTGTTTAATTAGATATCGCAATTAGAGGCGATCGTGACACCGGCGCCGCGAACTATTCATTACCCATGCTAATTTGACCAACTACCGTCGGCGTATTTGCTAATCTCAGAAAAAAATCAGCTACAAATGTGTTTTCGACAGGGAATATTACACAGTTAAGTACACTAAGTAGATATTTGTGTGTAACAATCTTAATTCGTTAATCGTAACTTAAGTGTAAACGTATATTTACTCATATGTAGGTAAAGAATATAGGTACTCGTAGATAGAACATCCTCTAAAATGTGGTTAAATTGAGTAGGTAATAACCGAGCGTGATCTGCGATATAACCTAGGCCAAAATATACGACAGTATCGCCGGGGTCCGGGAAGGGGTGTTTGCGAAGTGGGTCACGGATGCAGTTCCTGACACAAATAGCTACGTCGCATCTCACCACGTGGCCTCGTCTTGCCTTCCCATTTGTATCTATATTATATAGGTACACTGGCGTTACTTATAATATCTGGTTAGCAAGGTTATAAATTTACTCTGGATGTATAAATTTTTACTACCCGTTACTTATTGACTTTTAAATTACTTAATTTAAATTGTAATTTAAAATACCTATATAAAAATGTACTATTATCTTTATATTAATTGTAGGTAATTGTTATTTTATATTTTAAAGATGACAAAAAGATTAGTATCCTGAGTTTCTTTCGGGGTTTCTTCTCAGGATCGTCATCTTGGCTTTTTTCCGAAACCCTGGTAAATTTAAACTTATAATGACGATCGTAAGAGTTTTTTGTAGAAACCCAATTGATAAATAAATATTTTGATTTTGATTTTTTGATTTTGTACAAAAAGTTTAAAAGTATTAAGTCCTTAAATTTCGAATGTCATCCCCATTTACAAAATGTGAAATATTCACATGAAAGTACTGAAATTAAGAAATACTTTTATTAACTATTAGGTACTTAGCCAATTCTTCAAAGTATAAGTTAAAAATAACAGACAAATAAAAATAAAATTCAACAAATTGTTTAAATTCCTCAAGTCAAAAGTTAAGATTCTAGATAATCTAGCAATTACTTGCAGCGAATCAGTTGCAATGAAACTAATTTCAATTTGAAAATCCAGGAGATATCTAATACCTAGCTCGGTTTTACGTTTAGAAGTGGTGTAGCTACCTAACGTCGCAAGGTTGGTGATGGCTGGTAATTTCGCAGGCAGTTCGGGTATAAATGATTGCGGGTGATTTTCACCCCCTGCCTCTACGATCCACCCACCGATGTATAAAGCCACCCTGGAGCTCCCCAAAGTGCAACGCTGCCGACGCGACGTCGCTCCGGACAATCTGCGTGCTCTGCTTATTTTCACTCGTAATTCCTTTGCCCGGAAATTGCCTTTATAAAGAAAGAAGAATTTAGCTTTTCCAGAGGAACGTTAGGAACGATGAGCTAATTTTTTTCCAATTATGAGATCGCAGTTTTTTCAAACACCTTAAGCACTGAAATAGGTTTCATTTTGTTTATCTATACTGCAATCTCCGTACTAATTAGTAGCAAGGAATTTTTAATGTGAATTTTTGGAGAGGTCGTTGCTTTTGGCTTATATTAACTATGTATTTAATTTCCGAAAGTTCATTTCAAAGACAATGATTATGCATGTTTTTTTATAAATTGCATTTTAAATGATTATTTATGTTAAAGTTTGTGTCACGTGACATTACGACCCTCGAGCGGGCTCGCCGCCAACTGGGTCGCACTCTGAAACTTTCAGCAACTTTAGAGAGTTTGTAGGTATCTCCTGGGTTCTTGTACCTTCATGATATCTACATATAAATTGTAACGAAACGAGGTGACGAGCGTTTGCTGTTTTGTCATTAGGTGAGTTGCATTTGAATTTATTCATGTCCATATTGTCTATGTATAGTTGTAATAATTATTTATTGTACAATCACGCTTGCTATCTTTGACCAAGACAACTTCCAAGAGCTAAGCTAAGTGTTACCTTAAGTGTGTCAATTGGTGGCTCGATGTGCGTGGCCCCCTGCTTTCCGCCCATGGGGGGAGTTAGAGCGTGGGGCAGGTCGGATCGATACCCGACGTCTGGCCCACGACCTCTCCTTTCTTACCACCTTCCTAAATACTAATTACGTGCTTTGACATAGCTTGCCTGCTCGAGCCATTTGAAAGGAGACGTGGATGGCAACGTGAGCGTTATTAACGGTTCTGTTCTGTGGTGACATAGCATTCGTTTTTGGGACAACTTTTGCACCGTATACTTCTTAAAGGTTGGCGCAGTACTTTTGTACATTAACGTCATTAAATCCTTGAAAAACAGCAGTTTACGCTTTAAATTTGCACTATCAGATTCTTTGAGCGATACTTATTCGAAAAACTGGAGTCTGATTTGCACTTTAATCCTACTAACGCATATTTTAACTCTTTATGTTAGTGATAAATAACATGCATTTACAGAATTTAATTGACAATGGCTAGCTAAAATAGGTGTATTTATCGGAGTACTTCTTTCTATGTCGGATAGAGAAACAAGATTAAAAATGTATTCTCTGCACGTGGGCCATAATGCGATTTATCGGTGCAGAGGCATGTCGTGACTCTAGGAAGGCACTACGAACAAATGCATCTTGGATACTTTTGTACTCACGATACTTGATGTTTTGCCACCTTTAGTCTATAACAAAAACCCAAACACAGAATTATATCTGTTCAAATTAAGGCTTCAAAAATATTTTATAAAGAATTGAATAGTATTGGAAACCTAAAATACAAAAAATCAATATAAGCTAGTACCTATTACGAATGTACTCGGTGTCTCAATGAGTTGAAATGCTACAGCTGCACTAAGCTATAAAATTGATAAAATCCAGCCTGAAAATGCAGATAGGTACAAACTGATATAATCAATAACTGGATGAGAGCTGTAATTCATTGGGTACCATTACGTACAAGCGGCATTGCGGTTTCGTCCAGAACCTCGATGCATCTTCGGGTGTGAGTGAGACGCTTGCCACCCCCGCACTTTCGGCAGCCCCCTTCCCCCACAGGAAGGGGGTAATGGACGCACGAGGCTCCTCGGCCGTGTACCGTCGCTCTTTATGCCGGCTTGCACGCGTGCACTTGCTACTTTCTTTGACGTCCCTTTGTTGTGGATTCCAATTTCGGAATGTAATATTGAACATGTGCTATTGTTAACTGAACCAGGTCCTCTATATGTAGGTTTTGTTTCGGTTAGAGAATCAGAATTGAATAGAGTGGGTTCTTTGTTTCGTTCGTCTTTTTTCTATTTCTGTTTGTATTGATGTTGAAGAGATGACAGGCAGCCAACTTGTTAGCTGATGGTGCACCGGGGGGATAAAATGCGCTCTCGGCCCGAATATACAATTGATAATGGGCTGGTATCAATTACTCATGCACTGAAACACAATAGAACAAGCTTCTACCTTTAGACGACCTTAAGACCGTTTATAGACGACCTTCTCAGTTTGTGACTTCATAACTCATGGTCCTCTACTAATGCTAATCTACGATTGTCTAAGCAAACATAATATCTTAATAAAGTAGGTAATAAATTAATAAGTAGGTAATAATAGTGCTTATTACATGCTACTGTTTGAACTCGTCAAGCACTCAATAATATTATCATTCTAACATTAAGTTACTACTTAACACATGGACCCACAGATTGCGCTGTAAGGTCTACTAAGTTATTTTGCGAGTTTTTTTTTTCAAATTAATATTTTTTTTAAAGAAAGTCTACCTTTTTCTTGAGATTTCCATTAGTACCTAATAAGAAATACCAAAATTCAGGCGTTTGTCTTTTATTTCGCTATACCTAGATGTTAGTAACATAACAGAAACCTGTTTTAACTAGATTTCTGTAAATAATAATTTTGCAATATTTTTCATCACATCATGAGCTTTACACCTACATCTTTTTCCTTTATGCATCCCGTGGCGCTTCTAATCATGCAAATTCTGCAAGACGGGTGGGTGGCGGAGTGGCGGCCTCCATAACTGAAAGTACCAAAACTATACTTCTACCCCCCGCCTCGAAGGTCGTTCAAAACTTCTTTCAAGAAATGAATCTCCTGCAACGAAACACTTTCATTTGCTATTTCATCTACGGTCTGATATTTTAAGAATAAAATTTTCAAGGAAATTTAATGTTAAAAACATTTTATGAATTTCCCAGTAGTTAAAACGACTGAACAAAGGAAGCCCTATCAGAATACAAATGCAAAATTCATATTGTTTCTTTTTTTTTAATTTAAAGTGAAATCTATTAAAATTTTCTTTGTGGTAAATCTTATTGGCCTATTACTAGTCTTTGATTTTGACAAATTGACTGAGCAAACGTTACCTTTAATTAGAATTTTAATAGTGTTGAGAACGGGAAAGGGCAGGCAGGCAGGCCGGGTGCACTAGGTATTGATCTACGTTGAATTAGTGCGCGGATCGGTCGTCTTTGTGGTGCTGTAGGGCCAAACAGACCAAAACAAGTCGGCCCACCCCACGCCACCCCGTCTCCGTCACTTTGCTGCAAAACCTTCATGCGGTCCTTTCAAAACTCTACTCATTTAACTGCCGTGTCGGCCAAAGTTAATTCAAACTGAAAATGTTATATTATATCCACATCCTTAAGGCAAAACGTATATAGGTAGGTATAGGTAAACTTATATGGTGTTACCATATAAGTTTTTTTGTCTGTTTTATTTGTATACTGTAACGTGGCAAGATAAGTTGCTCTTATCTTTGATACATCATCATCTCAGCGTCAGGACGTCCACTGTTGGACATAGGCTTCCCCCATAACTTTTCAATAGGACCAGTTCAAAGCAGCTAGCAGTTCACTTGTTTATAATAAACTATCTGTTGCACGCGACTTCGTCCGCGTAACTTTATAAAATATAGCCTATATTACTCGCTGATAATGTTACTTTCTATAGGTAAAAGAATTTTCAAAATCGCTCCCGTAGTTTTTGAGTTTATTCATTACAAACATACAGAAATAGAAATCTTCTCTCTTCATATTCTTTCTTCTCTTCTTTTATTTATTTATTTATTTATTTATTTATTTATTTATAATATTAGTATATTAATTATATTCATATTCATTGTTATTATTATTTATATTCAGTTTAGAAAACTTTATTTTAATTTGACGTTTCTTTGTTTGTTAGAAAGTAACTAGATTTATACTTAGGTGAAATTATAAATTACTGATGTGTTAGAAGTTTTTAATCTCAACTGAAAGTTAAGTTTAAGGCTTTAAGGAAGATTTTCACTAATACGGTAAGGTAAACTAATTGGTCCGATGTTAACATTGTTCAGTGCACGTCACAACACAACACTAATAAGGCTGTAGTACTTGCTGTATGTACCTACTACAATATTAATCCGACGTCGTCGGTACAGCGTGTACACCAATTTATTAGTGTAAATACACAGAGCAAAATTTAAACTAGTCCACAATGAAGATATTGAAACATAAATACTCCTTGCCGCCAGTTTGTTGATCTAATATTTAGGTAATTCTGTTCTGTTTTATTATTTTCAAGAGAATAAAATAAAAAAAAGTTAATTAGATTCCTTAGTAGAGTAGAATCAGGGCGCAGTTGCAAATTGGGTAGCCTGTGAAACAGTAGCTATCAGAATTTATTCTTTCTTATTTTTAAATAGATCGTTAGCCTGTCTGCCGATATTTACATTAAGAAAAACAATTATACACATTATTAACAATTCCAAAACTTAACTTAAATTAAAGTTAAAAGTGTCTAAAAACATGTGAAAATAGTATGGCGACAATTACCATCTCCTTACAGAAGACTAGGTACTGTATAACAAAAAGACCATAGAAAAGCTAGTGTTGCGAAGAGAAGGGATGCTAGAGCTTATTACTCTATCCCCTTCTTAATCCTACGAATTTTTTTTTGCGTAGGAAATCTTTATCTTTTTCGGTAACATTGTTGAAGCTTCTGTTGTGTAGCTTTCGTTACCGTTAATAAGCCACAGTACACAGTAATCACTTACCAGTAAGTAGACTGAGTCAGTCTACCTGTCGACCATCATCATCATTTCAGCCGTAGAACGTCTATTGGTGGACGTGGGCCTCCCCAAAATTTACCAGTAGGACCGACCAGAAGCAGCCTAGATCCACCGTCGACCCGCGGCCCTCATTAGATCGTAATGGACGTCATACGGTACGCTTGCCGGTCCGTGGCCTCCACTCGAGAACCTTTCGGCCCCAGCAGCGGCTGTCGGCTTTAAGTACTATGTATCCTGCACGCACACTGCCAGTTCTACTTACTGATGTCGGTCATTTTTTTTGTCTACGGAGCTCTTCATTCCCGATTCTTTCCTGTCGACTTACTTAAAAATTTCATAAATGTTATTTTCTGGAACAGTGGATTGTGTCTAATACACAATCCACTAGTCGTTTAGGTGTTTCGGAATATTTTGCAAATGTATTTCTTTGTTAATTAAAGACCGGCGAGTGAGAGAAGCGGAATATGTCACGTATGTTGTGTGGCGGAAAGACTGAAACCGCGCGCAGCGTCCATCTATTGAATTAGTAAAGTCTGTCAAAGTGCATAGTCGAGGCACAAAGGTCGTTGCGTGGGAACTGGAGGGCGGCGGGTGACCGCCCGCCACCCCTCACCACCTTAGTCTCGTGGGTTTGCACGAAGTAAGCTAGAGCTGCAGAAATTTGTTATGACGCACTGGGTTTTGTCTACTCGTTTCGGCGATAACACAAAAGACATTTTACAGACACACCTCTCGCCCGTATAAATATTATTTTCGTTCCAATTTACAATTGTAGTGAGAAGTAACTCGTATACTAATTTTTAATTATTAGCTACTTAATTACGTTCTTATAACCAAATTGAAATAGTTTCAAAATAATTAAGTAAGCAAGTACAAGTAAAGTGTTGATTAGTTACTTTTAGAAATAATTTTATGTTTTATTAAATTATGCACTCGGTGTCCATCCTTCGATAGGCGAATATTTTTTATTATTATTTTCTTTTTAATGTTTGGGACTTTTACCGTACAATCAAAGGTATATCAGCTAAATTATTTCCGGTGACAGGTGACTTTAAATGACGGTTAGCCTACTTGACAGATATTGAAAGAGGTCCTTAATTAAATATTTGGATCGTTATATCTCGCCGCTATACTGTTACAATGTGTACCTACTTATTTGTAAATGTATAGAAAATGTATTATAAGTTAAGCAAGGTTGTTTTCAGAATCGCTTGCGTGAGAAACGGGAGGGAACGCAGTCTAGTCTAGACTTATATAACTACAAGTTTGCACTGCCTCATTTCACCCTACGGCTCATCTAATATGTACCTGCCCTATTAGCATTACTTTTAATTAATGGCTCACAACAATGAATATCTAATTAAGTTTTTGGAGCGCAAAGTTGACTAAATTATTTCATACCTACTCACCCGTTCATTTTTCTAGGCTAGAAAAGAAACGGTTGCAACTAACTTAATTACATGGCAAGTTAAATGCTTCCACTTAACATATTTATAACAAAAATGATAATTACGATAACTTTGATAAAGAGATATTAATGAGAAATATTTATTTATTAGTAATGCTCTATTATGTGTGTAGGTATATCGTACTAATATATTATTATAAATGCGAAAGTTTGTATAGATGTATTGATGGATGTAAGGATATTTGTAACTCTTCCACGTCAAAACTACTGAACCGATCACCATGATATTTTGCATACACATTGTCCGGGACACCAGAAAGGACCTTTTATCCAGCACGCGGACGAAGTCGCGGACACCAGCTAGTTTTAATGTAAAAAGAAATAGTCAATAGGCATAGGTAACATTTTTAATTTTTTTTTTAAATATTACTTAAAAAATTTCAAGCGACAGTCTTTGTATTATATTGTTATCCATCCAAAAATTAAAAACAAGCTTATGGTTTTCAAATATACAAAATAAATACTAAATCCTAAATATGTAACCTACCTTAATATCCTATATCCTCCTTCTTAAGTGTATAAATTTTTATGTTTATTAATATACGCCACCGGGATAAAGACTGTACGCATTTATGTTGTCATAATCAACAGTACAATACTCACACAGTACTTACTTATAATTATGATTGTGAGGGTCTGATAATACTGTTAATTTTTGGTATACAATTCTACATTATGGTGGCTCTGGGTGATACTGTAACAGTCCCAGGTGTATTGAAGTTCCTCAGGACTGTTCAAGTTCCTCAGTCCTCAGTAATTACTGAGGAGTGATTCCTTATCAGGTTATTGGCTAGGTTACTCAAAGTACACTTTAAACACCAATTTTACCTATACAAAAATTGTATAACAAAAGGAAATTCTGTAAGTCGAAGCGCAAGTTCAGTGACGTCTCCCCGCCTTAATTCTGCACCTATTCCGTATTGATATACGTAATGTCTGCTTAGTATTGTTGAGTTGACAGGGCAATGACGTCGGTGGTAGGTACAGTGCAGCGGTTCGTGTAACCCCCTTCTGGAACCCCCCCTTGGGCGCACTCGTAGCCGACGGTCGACGCTCTCTAAAAGGAAAAAGGAAGCTACAGGATAATCTATCACGCCCGAGGCCCGGCTCGATAAAAATGAACGATTAGAGCGAATTCAAAATCAATAGTTTCAGTATGTGATAGAACTGCATAGAAATCTGTAAATTTTAGGAGTTTAATTGTAACTAATTAAGAAAAGGTGAAGTAAGTTTTGTGTATTATAAATACTATTATTACAAGGAATGAATTTTCGTTTTATAATTGAATATCTTTTAGGGACGTAGTTTAAAGTGCCCTCAATAATGTTATTTTTAAAAATTCTCTTGTGGATGAATATGGACACACTCGTAATTCCTATGGCATTGCTTGTCTGGGTCGTGATTTAAGCAGCTGATAATTACTGTGAACACGACATAAATGGCATAAATGACACAAACATATTAAAATTAATAGTATTTAAAATAATAATCTTTATAAAGAACAATGAATCGCTAAATGTGTTGACGTCTGCACCAACCCTTTATCCTCAATATAACTATATGGTTAGCAGTGCCCTTGAAGCACCTGTGGCGATGGTAGCCTACTACTACCATTAATTAGACTGTCAGCCTCTCTGTTGACCTTAATATAAAACTACAACCTCTTAATAAAATATGCTATATGCAGCAGCTAAGATCTGTTATATGCAAAACTTACTATATTATCAAAATTATAAATAAACTATTAACTTTTCATTTTTAAAAGACTAACTTACGTAAACTTACGTTTCAAATTTTTTTTTCAATAAACCTTTATATAAAACTAGCTGGTGCCCGCGACTTCGTCCGCGTTCTGGATGAAAGGTACCCTATGTCCTTTTTGGAGTCCCAGACAACGTGTATGCAAAATTTACAACGCCATCTAGGGAATTCTGTTTGAAGCAATGTAGTACTCTAATTCATCTAATCTCACTTCGAATAATGGAAAAAGTCTGTTAACAGATGGCACTACATGTTAGTTATAGTTTATAAAATTACGTGTTAATAAAATTAAAGCTGCTGCCCGCGACTTCGCCCGCGTAACTTAGTAAATTATGTACTTAAACCTTCCTCGAGAACCACTCTACCCATTAGTGAAAACCGCATTAAAATCCGTTGCGTAGTTTTAAAGATCTAAGCATACAAAGGGACATAGGGACAGAAAAAGCGACTTTGTTTTATACTATGTAGTGATTTTGTCAATATACTTTTTGAACCTATAGTAGAGTTCATTTGACATTTTTCAGGAAATCTCTTTTTCAATACTTTATGCACAAGATTTTGGTTTGACTAAGGCGATATGCCAATTACTTCATAAATATAAATATTGATTTATTTTCAGTTGAAATATAAGGTAGGTAAGTCTGGCGAAGCCTCGCGTTGGATTAGGGTACAGGTTAGATAGGTACGTTACTCTTTGGTCCGGGAAGGAGGGGGGGTGATAAGTTCAGACGGGTGCATGTGAATTCGGCGGCAGCCCGGGGTCAACGCCCGACCCAACCAACGTGCTACGCAGCTACGCCGTAGATCACTGTCTTATCGTTAACAACTTCACCAAATATATAATACTTACTCATTATTGCTTTTAATATTTTCTTACTTGCTTTTATGTATTTAGATTCTGACCTCATATTATGTTTAGTGTTGTATCTAAACATAATTGTGATTTGTATATAATAATTCTAATTGCAATATATTTTATTTTAAAAATGACAAAAAGAATAGTATCTTGAATTTCTTTCACGATTTCTTCTCAGGTTCTCGTCATCATCTTGTTCATTTATATTTCCGAAAACTTTGTAAAATATATATTAAGGTTTAAGTGTCTCTTTAAAACCTACTGTTCTAACTGTTCTACTGTCTACTTTCAAATTGTTTTAACTGCGTTTTAACAGTTTGAATTTTTATGAAGGTGTTCTGTTCCAAATACGTCTATTATTTTATTCGACGCTAAGATAACAAAGGTTTATATATGTTACATAGAATTATTCTAGTATTTCAAGTTTACGATCATCGTCGCGATTCGGTTCGGTTTAGAAGAGAAATGGTTTTGAATGTTTTGCGTACCTAAGTTTCCCATGTACTTTGAGAATAAAGTAGAGGTCGACCTCAGATATGAATGTGAGAAATGATACATGAATGTTTTATAATTTTGGAACTGAATTGTAATGACAAATAATATTAAGTTTACCTTTTTTATGTGATTCAAAACTTTAAGTCTCTTTAACGGTCTGTATTTCCGAGCACATATACTTAACCCTAATCTTTTCAAGGTTCGAGTGAATAGGCATCTTCTGGGTGAGCTCGCTCCTTCTTAGGCCTCATCCTTGCCATATGGCTGGTTGTTGGCCAATAGCAAACCCATCTCTAATAAAAAAAAACTGAAATAAAAATAGTTTCCTGAGACCGCGTGGTCCGACGTGGTCCGACTGCTTCGTCCGACTGATCGGACGACGCGAACTTTTTTTCCCGTTAGTACATTTGACAGGACAATGCAGACTTTACCTATTGTATTTGGACGCATATTTGTCCCAATTTGAGTCGATAGATCGACTTATAGAAACACTAGCGGCCTAATTAAAAAACTGCTGAATTAGGTTTTATTACGTACTAGTTGGTCTCCGCGACTTCGTCCGCGTTCAAAATGTTATATAGCCTAAATAAAGCCTTCCTCGATAAGCGGACTATTCAACACAAATTATTACCTAGTTCCTGAGATTAACGCGTTTAATCAAACAAACTCTTCAGCTTTATATAATAGCATAGATAGATATAAAAAATCAGTGAAAAATTTTGTAACTGATGGTGAAAACCGCATTTCACTGTACTGCATTATTATTTCATTGTAAAGATTTTAAAGACGGACAAAAAGGACAAAGTACTGAAGGTGAGGTAAGGTGAAACCTGCACTTTCAGTGGATAATAAAATCAATTACCTACAACCTCGCTAGCGTCTTATGAGACTGTACTGTAAACAGAAATAGGATGATCGTTGATTTTTATATCTTTTTTAGCTTAAGGTTGTAACCTTCCAGGGTTATACGTGCTAGATAGATCACATTAATGGTGCATCCACACTAAAGCTTACATTTGTGGAATAACATAAGTAGTGATGTGCCGGATCATTAAAATGTAGATCCGCGGAAATGGATGCGAATACGGATCATAAGTGTCTAAGATCTGCGAATACGGATAAGTACCTCCACTTTTTTTTCACGAAAGTGACTTTTCTGTGGATGCATCTCATCATGTCAGCTTGTCTGCCGACCTTTTTCCATAAATAAGCTGATAGTGATAATAAAAATAATATATACTTATAGTCATGATACTTCCTTATACTGAAAGTAAGAAACCAATTAGATGCATTGAATGTTTGTGTTATCTGTTACTAATAATTACTTGTTAACAAATATAAAGTAAAAAATTCACAAAATTCGAGTTGAAAAAGTTTTTAGGTGTCACTCCAATTTGTTTGTTAGTAAAATTTGAACCTCTCAGGTTTCTGCGACGTTGCGCTCCAAATTGTACTATACGTAGGAAGTGACAGTAAGTAATGTTGAAATCTATGCTTCGATTAGGCTTCCATTTTTTTTGTTTATGTTAAGGTCAACGAACAGGCTGATAATGAGCAAATTATGACATTTAACAAATATGCAACTATGTAATTGTTTTATGCATACATACTCGTTAAGTCACATGAAAATTAAAGAGTGATAAGTTTAATAATAATAATAAATAGCACATACAAGTATTATTTATGTGTTGACGACTTTTGGACAACCTTCTCTTCGTAAATAAATAACCCTGTCTTCGTGTACTGTAAGATTTTTTAATTAGCATATATAACATACTTATTAACGCTCTCACACAAAAATTATAAAATATAATGACACGTTTATTAAGAATAAAATATGTGATATGTTTATTTCTTCAAGATCATAATTAATTTTTTTAAGTAAATGTGGACTTGGAGGCTTATTAATAATCTCAGCCTTCGTTTATAATTAACATGTCTGATAATGTAAAACTGAGAAATTTTTGAGAATCTGTCTAAGACTCTTTTTAAAATAGGAGTGGTAGTGTTATTACTGCTGTCCTCCGAATGCGGTGAGTACGAGGCTGGCGACCGTTCGTCGTAGTCAGATAACGAGTAGTGTCGCTTCATTCTCTTTTTGTCTAGATACGGCCCCACCGCACGCCAACTAAACGACAGTTATTTTTCGGCGCGGAACGTCTTTACACCTCCACGTCACGTCTTACCACTTACATTCCTTTTTCTTTTACTTTTTTAATTCTTGCTTATTTTATAAGCTCGATAGAACCAAAGGAGAGACTGTAAATTGGTTTAATATTTCTACAGTCCCAACTAGTATAAATGGAAAAGTGAGATTGATTGTTTGTAAGGCTTTTCCGCGTTAACTACTAAACCGATCATTGTGAAATTTTGCATTTCATTCTGAAAAAAATAATAATACTGTTCTCCAGAAATGAAAATAAACGATTTTATATTTTATTAGTAGACATTTTTATTTATGAGTATTAAGTGAGGCGTAGTTTGTACACGGCGTGTAACTGCGTATGTACATGGCGAAGGCGTAGTTTTACCGGCTTCACTCTGCCGTTCACAGGGCTCTATCTTTAGTTCTTATTTTATCTGAGCTTAAACATTGATTATCAAACAATTTCATAGTAGACGTATCTAATATTTTATTTTTGACAATCACAAGCTAAGAATAGTGTAGTATTGTCTGTACTCACGGTGATGCTTTGGTTATCTGTAAGAAGTAGTAATATCCCAAAAGCGTAATAATCTTAGTGAGCTGTAAGCGTTGTGCATTGTGTGTATAGCTTCCACTTTGCGGCCGTTTTACTAGATAACTGAGTTGTTCGTTTTTGCGTACGCCTCGAGTAATCATATTCACTAGGAGATATTCACCCAAGCTTATTTCATATGTTTCATCTATAGAATAAATCTTCCCAGTATTAATATACAGGGCCTTATATCACATACATATAATATTATATATATGCATAATGCATATCACTAATTGACTAGTGATTATACAAGTTAGTTATTGTAATATTTTACTAAGCATTAGTTTTGTCGTTATAAAGTTCGTTTCTTCTTTTCAATTCTTTTTCTTTTCGTATTCTTTTTATTCATTAAATAATTAAAATTACTAGAGGCAGTTAACTAAATTCCTAAAATAAAACTAAATTCTTTGACACCGACAGTTAGTTCGATATGAATGTCACTTTAATCAGGAAAATATTTTACAAAATCACACTACACTCATTTGAATCATGAAAGCGTCCTTTATGAAAGCGCCCTTATCATTTCGTAGCAATCGTTGAGGTTCGAGTACATACAAGCAGAAATACCCACACGCTGTACTGTTATTTGTTTTTACGCGATAGTTAAGTGTTTAGAAACCAGAAATTTATAAAGTTTAACATCAAAAGCGCTTCTAGAATTCCGGGCATTCACTTTTGCGTTTACAATGTTAATGTATTTAAAATTTTAATTTTGTTGTATGCCATTTTGTAATTAGTAATCAAATCACAACAAGGTAAAGTATGTCTTTGATCTGCGACTATTTATTCTTTTACTTATTGGTTTTTTTAAACACATACTTTCCAGTATCATACAAAGTTATTTTGCTACATATTATACTGCTTCTTGTTAAATTTTCATCCACCACAGTATTTTTTAAATTTCATTCTTTTGAATACTTATATTATAATTTTTGATAACTAAAAAAACAATGCCTAATTTATACATGTGATCAATGATGCAAACATTTCAAAGTCGTTAAATAATATAAAAAGGTGTAATTTATACAAAAAACCTACGTAACATCTTTTAAATAAATTATCACAATTAATTTTAAAGGCGTTTTTAATTAGTACATACAATTAACACTAAAATTTATGCGAAAAAAATGCTGTAAGTACAAGAAATCTGATAACATTTTATTGGCACGCGTAAGTGTGCGTAAAATTTATACATATCTAGATAGTGTGTTAAAAGCTTTTGATTAAGATTTTACGCGTTAGATAATAGACATTCATTTTAGTGTAGATGGAAGTTACGATTGGTCGAATTGTAATTTTTACACTTCCATTTCACATAGATATTCCATGTACGGATTTGCTTTTACGAAAAAAAAATTAAACTATATACTACTAATTAATTACCTAATTAACTGGATAATTAATTAAGTGGATTATAAGTAAGATAAGTACCTATTTTATAACTGAAAAAAAGTTTTATTAAATCTATAACCAGACGGTCCCACATGATGAGCTTTGGTCGCCAAAGCAACACATTTATTACTACCATAGTAAATATCATTATTAGAAAATTAATACAGTATATGGAACGCCAAGTTGACCTCGTCAAAATACAAATACATATACAAAAATTCAATAATTTTATTTTTCAATTTATCAATAAAAAACAATATTTCTGTATTAATATAATATATTTATTAAATATAATGTATTATTTGTTCATGTCCAATACAATAAACAATTTATTGTTTGCTTGTTAATTATTTGATAATTGTTTAAATACAAAAAGTATTTGCTAATTAATGTTATTCGTTATTTAAGGTCGCGACTTACAGTAAGATGTTTTAATTTATTGTCTAATTGACTCACTGACACACAATTGCGGGTCACGCATTGCATTATTTCACTATACTCTTCTATAAGGACGTCCACTGCTTGACCGGTCAGAAGAAGCCTGGATCCACCGTCGACCCCCTATCACGTGGTCGGTCCACCTTGTTGATGGATGCTGTGCTTTCCAATTCATTTCCTCCACTCGAGAACCTTCCGGCCCCTGCGGCCGTCGTCGGCTCTCCGTACTATGTGTCCCTACGAATAAATATTACTGATCCTGCTTATGATCGATCTTGCAGTGTAACCCCGTGCATAGCCCTCTACATAGCTCGTTGAGCGACGTGGAGCTGTCTGTCCCAGGTGTTAGAAAAAAATTCCAAAAAGAACATCATGGTTCATCTTTTTTTTTATCAAAGGCATGAAAAAATTAATTTAACAAGAGTAAGTTACAATGGGGTTAGGCTGTATCGAGGACACTGGCGGTGTTTAAGCGAATACGTATACAATACGATTAATATTTTCTTTGAGCATATTATATTCCAACTAGCTGGTGCCCGCGACTTCGTCCGCGTTCTAGATGAAAGGAACCCTATGTCCTTTCTGGTGTCCCAGACAACGCGCGTGTATTGAAAATTTCATGGTGATCGGTTTATTAGTTTATTCGTGAAAGATTTACATCCATCCATACATCAATACAAACTTTCGCATTTATAATATTAAGTACGGATGAACTCGAATAGTAGATATATATTCTATAAAATTGATTGATCCCTTAGCTATGGAATGGTGTAATTAAATTTTGGATGTAGATAGATAGATAAATGGTAAGCTACAGCATGCTGATTTGATGCTGTAGATTTTGTTATTAGTTTTCTGAATAATTGATTACCACTATGGAAATGTGATATACTGTCTTGTGGTTTGAAACAGAGTTGTGTCTAGAAATAAGTGGAACTGCAGTAAGTAGGTAAGTACATAATGCGAAACGTATAAATAACAGTGACATTGAATATTAAAATGTTTATGTTGTACAAAGTGGCGTAGCCATGCATTAGCCTCACCCACGATGTTCCCACAACTGACAAGCGCGAGAGTAAGAATGTTGGCTGTACGGGAATCCTTTTCCAAATAATTAATGCGATAAAATAGTGCGGCGCGAGCGCGGCCGTGACGAGAGCGCGCGCGCGGTCACGACGTATTCGCAGCAAAACGACCAACGCCGCTCTGCGCACGCGCGCCTGCGACCTCAACCCTCCTTACCTTACTATACCAACTGGCTAGTTTGTTAAGATACGACTTCTACATTTCTTTATACAAGACTAGCTGGTGCCCGCGACTTCGTAAGCGTTGAAAAAGAAAAAAAATATATTTGAAAAAATGTATGATGATCAAGATCCGTTATTGGAAACATAATTATGCCCTCATCTGTTATTCAATGATGACAAAGATTATCTGGTAGATGGTAGGTACTTACATTGATAAAATGCTAATTTTGTGGCTAGCTAAATCGCTTACCGATGCTGTTAATAATTCTCTGTGACATGGAGAGACCGAAAACATAACATAATGATTATTGTTATTACGGCAGGCAGGCTGACGGTCCACTTGATGGTAGGTGGCTAGTGTTGGCTACCGTCGCCTATAACACAATACCACCATAGACAATGGAACTACGCTGCCAAACATATAGGATTAAGGATTAGGAAGAAAAGGGAAATAGGCTTTGCCATCACTTACCGAAAAACAACAGCACACATGCTATTATTTCATGGTGGTCTTTTGTAAGGGTTGTGGTTACTGCCCCCAAATGACTGCGAAATGCCCAGCCACTATTTCCAAATTCAGAAAAGAGCCAAATTATGGAAAGTTCATTTCCAAAGATGATCCAGCCAGGAATCGAACCCGCGCTTTTTTATATCTACTTTTAAAGTAGATAGATATAAAAATAAAATAGATAAGATATAGATATAAGTAGATGATCTGTTACTCTAAAGAGAAACTAACTCAAAGTTTTCAAATCGTAGTTAAAAGTTAAAGATTTGAATATCGATCATATCGAAATACCTATGAATATTACAAAACTGACATCCATTTTCATCTTTTATCAGATTTATAAGAAATATAGCTTCAAAGAAAGTACTTACGTACCTAACTAAGGAAGGGCCATTGCTTTCTGTCGAGTATCTATTCACGGGTAGCTATTTTGTTAAATCAGGACGCCGCCGCACTGCCTAGCTAAGCATCCTGTATGTACGGCGCCCTTTTGCAATTCATGCTATGCAAAATTATTCCAGATTTGAGCTAGAAACTACGTAAAGAGACTTCCCTCTTAATGTAAATCAATGGTTTTGTATCGGAAACAATGGCTAGTTGCATTTTTTGAAAGATTTCTACGAAATAGAATTGGATAAAACTTTTATCGATGCTTACTATAGAGATAATATAATTTATGTAGTTATTTGTCCTACTATTACATTTTCACAGCTGTAATTCTGAATTAATGTCGATGAATGTACCCTGGAAAAGACATAGGCAAATTATCGCGTGGCAACTGCTTCCAATCGGTTACTGCCATCAAACGGCAATGACCATAGAACAAATGACCAAACATACGATAGTCGTTTGTTTTGTTAATTAATTAATATTAATATGTCTTAAAATTAATTAAAATATTTTCTAATATTTAAAACAACTGTAAAGAGATCACGCAATTGCTACATTAATTTAAAAAGCGGCTGCTTTGTATACGGACTTTTAATTAAACAAGTTTCAAAGTAAAATAGATTTGAATAAGCAATGGAAGTAAATTGGCAGCTACAATGTAGTCTCAATCAGTTAGTTGGTAACAGTTCATTCATAAAGAATGTACAAACACAAAAGTGAGACTGGTTTGAGGACACCGAGGCTGAGGTAGCCGTTGGTCGGCAAAACTCAAACGGTGTCGGCCATTGCGACGTCACTCCTTCTAACTAATGTAGCGCGTTGTCCAACCACAGAGTAACTGATGATTGTGCGTAAACGCCCCGCTAAAACTTGATACAAATTTTAATGAATGTTTGTAACTGCTTATTGCATTTATTTATGCAACATGTCTGTTGGCCATTTTTAGTGTTGTTTAGAATTTATTGAAAGACAAAAACATTGATATGTTCAAAATTCAAATAGAGAAGCTCCTGTTAAATACGAGTAATGTATAAATACGAATAAAAATCTGTTTATTCGAACTTTTGAGTGTTTTAAATAAAAAAAACGGCTAGTTGTCTTTTGACTAAAAGTAACTTAATTATTAATTTTATATTTACAACTTTTAAGTACTTATTAAAAAATATTACTACAATTACTTGTTAATATATGTGACGTGGCTACATAAAATGGATGCATAAAAGTAATATATCACTACTTACATTACAGTATCTACATAACCGAAGATAACTAAGGCTGGGTTGCACCATCTTACTTTAACTATAACCAACGCCGCAACTTCAGTTAAAATAACGGTTAGGCCGAAAATGAGTTGCACCAGTTAACAAATAATCATAACTGGTTAACTGGTGCAACTCATTTTCGGCCTAAAACTCATTTTCGGCCGAAAATGAGTGCGAATTAACTGAAGTTAAAGTAAGATGGTGCAACCCAGCCTAAGTAATTAAAAGTATTACTTTTACTGTATTTTTCCTCGCAGGTTAATTTAACTTTGACTATGAGAATTTTTTACTGCTGGCTTCTAATAATAATAAATTTAGTTTAAAATTAGAACTGCCTTATCAGGAAGACAACCTAATGAGCACATAGCTCTTACGACCGTGCGACTTTTAGTGCTTTCTACGTAGAGACTAGAGACGCGAGTAAGGAAATTACAAAGTGGATGTTTTGTATTATTTACAATCGATTGTCCCAGCGCTCCCATGAACTTTTACCCAAATTGTATGGACGACAGTACACCTGGTTGGTTCGCAACAATTAATATTGGATATGCAGTTAATTAAAAGTTATCTGAATGAAATCAGGCGTCAGCGAGCGAGCCGTATCTCCTGACAACGCAATAAAATGCCCATCAATTCATATGTCATGTTGTGGCTGCAGGTGGGATGAGGTTTTCACTAACACACTTCCCATCGCGATTGGGGACAGTAACATGTATGTATTACCTACCTAAAAATTTAGGTTTTTTTTAAACGATTTGTGTTTACATTCGTCCTATCCCTCTGTAGTAACACCAGTTTAATTTTTAGTTAAGTTAACCATATTATTGCTATACACATATTGTCAGTAGCAATAATATGGTTAGTAGAAAGTACATATTATGATACAATTATTATATTATTATACAAGTCTACGTATACAATTTTCCCGGTAAGTATTGCTCTAGTGCCATTGGTACTCGTAACAAAGCTTAACGTCGCTCAATGAGCTATGGAGAGCTCTATAGTACTCGGTTATTCTGAAAGATTGAATCAGTAAAGAAGAAATCTGTAGAAAAATGAAAGTCATCGACATTATAGTGTGGCGACAGTAACCAGATCCTTTCATACCTTTCATATACCTTTCATAGAACACCACCGTAAAAAGTATCACTTGTATTGTTGTGTATCAGCTCTTACGTAAATTCCAGAGATCAATATGTTTGTAATATTTACCTACTTCATTAGGCTATGGTAACGACCTATCATCAAAATATAGATAACTAGCTGATGCTCGCGACTTCGTCCGCGTGGAATAGTTATTTTAGGAATCATTTGGGTATCTCGAACGGTTTTCGCAGCGCACGCAACGGAAGCCCTCAAAGATGAATAATTTTCCCCGTTGTTTCCACATTTTCGACTGTTTCTTCGCTCCTATTAGTCGCAACGTGATGTTATATAGCCTAAAGCCTTCCTCGATAAATGATCTATCCAACACAAAAAGATTTTTTCAATTCGAACCAGTAGTTCCTGAGATTGGCGCGTTCAAACAAACTCTTCAGCTTTATAATATTAGTATAGATTATCGTCGGTCTGCCTATTACTCGAAATATAGGCTCTTACTCAGTATGCATACTAAAAAAACGGGGGACAAATTTAAACACTATGTTCCTGTATTATTTTATTTTCTGCTCATAATCAATGCACGTCAACGCATGTCTTATTGCGGTGAACAAATCCCAAAATTATCGTTATGTTATCTTATTACTTAATTTGACCAATAAAGATAACGAATTGAGCACATTAAAGTGCACTTTAACACGAAAATTCGCCACAATTATTAGTCACAATTAATTACTAAGATGTTTTGTACCCTTATCGTCCGTTATCAATGTAACTTCGGAAACCAGTGTATCAGTATAAACACAGTTTTCTGCATGCGAAATGAAAGGCTATACTCACGCCTCGTCACACACTCCCGCATTCATTAAAGAACAAATTATACGTTCTTTATCACCACTCTTTTTTTTTAATAACAGCCATTGTTATTCATTCGTGCTAAGTAACAATTCTTTTCAGCCAGTGGATGATTTAATTTGATTTGTGCATGACTCCAGACAGATATATTAGTGAGCGGAGTCTTAGGCCTTTATCGTTCATTTCGTATTAATCCCTTTAGATATTATGATGTGTTGTTGATATTTTTTTTTGTTTGTACAGCGAGTCTTATAAGTTTTTAACACTTAAGTAATATTTTTATTAGTAATCGTAATTTTTTGCTTATTTTTACTTATTTTTATATTTATTTATTATTATTTACTTTATTTATTTGCTTTATTTTTTACTTTTTTCTTTACAAAATACAAAATACTTATTTATTTATAGTTATATTATTATAAAGAGAGAAGATTTGTATTTTTGCATTTTTGTTTGTAATGAATAAACCCAAAAACTACTGGTCTGATTTTAAAAATTCTTTCACCATTGGATGGTTTAGAAGAAGTTAAAGGAGAAACAAACAGAGACGCACAGTGACTTTATTATATAACATATACAGTACAGATATCGATATATATTATATTATGTAAAAGTTGAAAATTAAACTTTTAATTGATGATTAAGTTTTTCCCATAAGAATCGCATACCAAAATATAAATTCTGTTGGTGCAAGATGATACGTCATTTAAACTGGGGTTCAATTAACTAAATGAGTGTCAGAATATGCAGGTGGCGAGCACCTGCATCTCGATTAGTGATTGCACGACGTATGGGATTAATGCTTACTAAGGTAAATACGAGTATGACGTCACATATGAATTATACCAACATATATTTCTTGTCACACTTACCGTTAATAGTAGTTTAAGTTGTATCGTTAGCATCATCGCACCTCTTTTAAAACTAAATTAGCCTCGTAAGAAAGCTCAACGTTGTTCAAGGCTATGCTCAAGTTTCGTGAAAATCGGTACGAGGTAGGATCGGTCAGTCAGGACGAACATACTTATTTTAATCTGCAGTTATTTAGATAACATATAATATAAGTTAGAGTATCTATAGTAAAATAATTTGCGAACGCGGCGCGTGCCCTTACCTTTGCCAGATCCACGCCCACTGCTCCAGGCCGAGTTTGTTTTAGCACGATTGCGGCTTGTTCCCAATAGAAACAATAATAAATTTTCTATTAATATAAAGAAACAAGCAAAAAAATTAGTGTTTTTCAATAAATGTTTTAGATTTTTGATTTTTATAAAATTTTACAAAACTAACCTAATATTTACTGATTTTTTACCGACTTTATCTCAAAAAAAAAAAATTTCATAATTTAAGATGTGTGTGCATGTATGTTTCTTTTGGATGTATTACATTTTATTCTAAGGACCATAATATGGTTTATGTCTGACAGTGTTTCAATACAAGACATTACATTAATTGTAAAATGTAAAGTATTTCTTAAATATACTTTCATATGACAGAATTTTAAATAAAATATTCTTTTTGATGGTTAATCTTTCTGATAATCTCCAAATTTATTTTTATTTTTAGTATCTTTTTAAATAATAAAACACTTTTAACATATTTTTGCATTAAAATTAGCATGTCCAGACATCAAGCGAAAGAAAATTAACTTACGGTAAGTACACATAATAACTTATACTTAATATAATTTCATATAGTTTTTAAATAAATGAGTAGGCAGAATTATTTCATTGGAAATAAGCTTCAACGACCCCATTGCTTTACTTCGAACAACGGACAGTTTTCTGATGACAGCAATCTTACAGCATCTTCCTGGGACCCAGAGGTAGAAAACATTTTTTTATTTATTACTAAAATTCATTGGCTTTTGATTCGTTTTTATACTTTTAAGTGTATAACAGAGTTGAAAGTAATCCAATTTTGGAATAGTAGAGAGTGAAACGGGCAAATAATCTCTTGTGGAACCGATATTCCTCACATGTTTTGTCTGTTGAAAAATGTTACAAAGCCCTGGGTTAACGGATCGCTGTAATTTCCTTTGTCGAATACTCTATCTTTACAATCGATATTGATCATTACACCGATATTGAAGGAGTATAATGCCCTTGCTCTAGTTCTTTGTACACTTACATTAAATTACATAGGGAATAGTAAATAAATTCATTGCCTTTAGAACGGGAGCTTAAATAAACCCTTGAATTGAGTGTTTTCTTGAACATTGAAATTAGTGACTATTATATCTATTTCCTACAATAAAGAGAGAAAGACAAGCTGACTGTGTTAACAAGTATCATACTAAGAATTGAAGAAAATTTAGTACAGGTATATATTATGGAGTATTCTTGTAAAAGAAAGAAAAATTGGTAATGAGAATGAATATTAATAATAATCAGTGAATCCCTAAAAAAAATAAGACGAAAAATACAGGCTAGTTGCTTATACAAATAGAATTTTAATTATATACAATTACTGAGCATATGTCGTGGGGCGTTACTTAAAACAAATAGTGGATTAATTTGAAGTTTAAATGGGTAATATATATAGCACTCGAGACCGACTAATTGTTCCGAAATGGGACAAAAGCTCGTAAAAGCTGCAGTTGGCGGCGTGCGAAGGTAATGCTGTAATAGATAGTCGTATGATTTGCCCATAAAACCACGTTTGTTGTCGCATCAGTCTTCGTTCCATAAAATTTCTAACTATGCCGTTAAAAATGCTATAAATAATCAGTGTGAAATCATACGAAGTTTTTAATACTAAAAATTAGATGATCGATTACTATTTAAAAGTTTCATGTACCTAAACAAGTGAAGATATTGAATGTTTTTTTTATAATCACATTTGGCAAATAGTTAAACCAAAAATATTTTTTAATTCGCAACAAACAAACAGTATAATTAATTCGCATTGAAAATACGACATCCCCCGGCTTCGCGCGGAGTTAAAATTTTTCTAAGGGAAGTTTTTTACATTATGAAACCAACCTACGTTCCAAATCTCCTCAGCTTTTTATTTAGACTTAGTAGTTTTGACATTCATCAGGACAAACAAATTTTATAAGTACAGATGAACAATACAACGTTTAGAAATGTCCTTTGAACGCAATTCAATAAAGCGCTTTATTTTGAGAACAGCGTTGTCTCGTTAAGGAGAAATTATTAGATGTGTTTGTTATAATAATATTTATGTTTGTCGGGGGTCGCTGGCGCATCGTTCTAAAACGTGGGCAGAATGTGGGCTGATGGCGAGACTCCGCCCTATGCGCTATCGCCCATCGACGGTGAACAACTGCGTTACTAACAATGCTAATAAAATACTAATTACTAGCATGTAAAAACCTAATCTAACTTGACCTTTAAAATTATGAATTACTCACTCGACTAAGCGGTCAGTTACAAGCCTAAATTGTCACCTTGCGTTGCGTTCTTGTATTAAACTAATTAGCAATATGTTAAAAAATTTACATACTTACTTGTATTAAAATCATCATTTGTCTTCACTATTTAAAAGTTATTTTGAAATTATCGTGCTCACAAGTTTTTTTGAATATATATTTGTTTAATTACAGCCTTTCTGCGAATTCCTATTACGTAAATCATCATTATCATTAATTATATAAAATATATAAATAATTGAAACAATACTGAGGTGGTCGTAGTGATAAACAGTATTATAAATTCAAAACATAGACACGCAGTTTTTTAAACATAATTTTTTAAATGTTAAGGTCGATAGAAAGGCTGATGGACTATAACACAAGCATCGCTAACGAACGCTAAGAAGGATTAACGATAAGGGATAAAGAAGGGATGGGGTAATAACACACGTATTATATACAGTAGTCTTCTGTAAGTTGGTGGTTACTGCCAATGACTGCGAAACGCAATGTCACTACCATAGATCTATGTTACGTTCCGTTAAGTCACTACTAAATTTTACCAAATATAAAAAAAAATCATAAAAACTTTTTTGTCAATATTTCAAAAGTATACTTTTTGCACATAATAGATTTTGATTTGAAAACGACGATTTGTTATTGTTACTCTGTAAACAAATTGAATAATATTTAATTTTGGCCTAAGGCCCGGTGTTGCGATCGTAACTCTGAGTGCGGGAGCACGCTGCGCCATTACTGCAGATAACGCAGCACTAACTACCAACTATTGAACTTATAAATTTATTTAGTTTAGTTTTATCTTCGAATGCTAATCGGTTAATAATTAATATTTGCAGTTATAGACATATTAGATATTCTCGAACTAAAATAACTTTGCCTTTACTTTGCTAGATAAAATTTTCAAGATGAAGGTTAATTACAACTTATCACTATGAATAAAATGTCGAATATTGCATACATACCTACATATTATTTTAAGTTGAACTTAATAATGTTTTATTACATTTTGTCTGTTGGCATTTTTATTCTATATTTGTCATATCAGTAAAACCTAATTAAGGTTTTATGAACCTACTAGCTGGTGCCCGCGACTTCGTCCGCATTCTGGATGAAAGGTACCCTATGTCCTTTCTGGTGTATGCAACGTGTATGCAAAATTTCATGGTGATCGGTTCAGTAGTTTTTGCGTGAAAGAAACTTCCATACATCCATGCATTTATAATATTAGTACCTACGAATTTAAAAAAAAAAACAATATTTTGTCACCAAGGTGCCGGAAATGTCCGCGTCTGTCTGTTTCTCAACTGGTTTTAATTCTGTTTACACTTTTGGGAAGACGGATAAAAATTGTACCCTGGCTGAAGCCTGTAGCGGGTCACTAGTTACATTGTAAATGTAGGCTTAGCCTACATTTTACATGTTCAGTTACAATTAAATGTACATAGTTACATTTAACTGATTATTAAGCTTTAACCTTAATATCAATTAAATATATAGTTTTTTAGTCGACACAAATTACATTATACATTAAAAATGTAAGTCTGTAAGACTTAGGAATAAGACTTGTAGTTCAGTTTTCAGTTTATAGAATTTTATTCTCATATAAAAACAATTTTGTTCACTTATCTATGAGAACTTAATAACTATATATTTACAACATTAAAGTCCATCGGAGATAGTTTATTTAAGATTATGTAGTGCTGGTCTGTATATATTCTTTTAATTTAAGCTTAAAGCTACACATGCTATTACAATTTTTTAGACTGTCAGGCAATGCATTGTATATCTGTGCTCCCTCATACAATATATTTTTTTTACCGTACTGTGTTCTAATTTTAGGCAATTAACTTAATTAACAAAGGCAGTTAACTTTAACATATCTGATTCTAATCATTACATAATTTAAACGGTCCACCGCGTTGGACAGTTAATCTCAAACAAGCTCTAATGGAGGATTAGTCTATTCGTGTACATTTTGTAGTGTAGTGTAGTGCTATGTGTAGTGGAGGTATGAGCAGGGTGTGCGGCCCTGTCACGAGTCACGCAGTGCACAGCCTCTTACTATTTGTTTTGTATCTGGGACGTATCTGTGGAGTCGCGCCCACGCCATGGCCGCACCAAGCGTCTCACGAAGTTTACTTGTTGATTCATGCGTACGTATTATATTGATTTACCTCATGTTTCTCTTTAATATTTCCCCTCATTAAAAACGTTACTCAGAACATTTCACTATTGCTTGAAGATAGGAGAGATAGTTTTGCAATTATTACTAAATGGGATCAATTACTTAAATGGGTTAATATGTTGGTTTGTCTTTATATGAATAAGTAAGAGAATAAGTGATATAAAATAATAGATTTAATTTAAATATTAGATTTCTCTCAATACGATTCTAGTGAAACTCTTCGCAACGGGGTATTTTTTAGCGTCACATGTGTCCATTATGATATATTTCTAGGGACCTGCCCCGTCATTGTTATATGTGTAAGGGCCTCTTTCACCAACTACAAGTAAAGTGTTGATTAGTTACTTTTAGAATTTTTTTTATGTTTTATTAAATTATGCACTCGGTTTAGTGCATCCTTCGATAGGCGAATTTTCATCATTATTATTTTCTTTTTAATGTTTCGGCCTTTTAACGTACAAACAAGGGTATATCAGCTCTATCATACCCGGTGATTTTAAATGACGGTTAGCCTACTTGACAGACGGTGAAAGAGGCCCTTAGTATATATACTGTTGAGTGTGGCTACCTTAAATTATAGGGTCTTGGGTTCGATTTGTGATAATTGTGATAATGATCACGTGAAAAACCACCTAAGGAAGCTCCTAATTAGGACACCTTCAGTTTGCCGTGAAATTTTATCTAGTACTTAGTAGTAGATTATTATTATTATCTGCTTTGTGGCTATTCCTGTCTACTAGAGTACCAGTATCACATCGTCCATTGCTGAAATATTGTGATCGCCACGTAAACTAAAGCTCTCTACCAATACCTACCACGTCAAGGAACTGTAGTACTTTTTTGATAGAGGCATTCCTCACATCTTCACAAGCCATTGTGTGGCTTCCTAAGATGTGACTACGCTTGTGCATCAAAGGGCCACACTCGCACAGGATATGCATTGGTGTTTCTTCTGCTTCATGGCAGAAGCGACACTCTCCCGTACTAGCGAGACCCATTATTTTAAGGTGCCTGTTGAGACGACAGTGCCCCGTTAGTGCCCTTGTTAACATGCACAAATTGCTCCTACTAAGCGACATAGCCTGATTTGTCACGTTTCGACTATAGGCTCTTATGAGCGCTTTGGAATGGTTCAAACCTGGCAAGTTAGTCCAGCGTTTGTAAGATTTAGTAAAGCACTGGTTCCATATGGTCCAGCGAGCTAGGCTATTTGGTAGTCCGCACACAGGTTCAGGACCTATTAGCCTACCTTTAGCGCCTGCCCGGGCCAGTTCGTCGGCATATTCATTGCCTTCGATCCCCATATGGCCAGGTACCCATCTTAGGACCACTTTATTCTTGCGCCCTAATATATTTAAGTAGTCTACACAGTTTCGCACCAGCTTTGAGACGGTAAAGTCCGAGTCCAGTGCTTGAAGTGCAGCCTGACTATCTGAGTGAATATAAATCACACGGTTGACATAGTCTTTTCGCAGGTTGATTTCCGCGCATTCCAGGATGGCGAAGACCTCTGCTTGGAAGATGCTGGCGTATTGTCCCAGGTTTACACTGGTCCTGTAATTCTGGTCCTCGCCATACACACCACAGCCTACGTCAGGTCCTGATTTGGACCCGTCAGTATACCAAGAAAGGCTACCTTCCTCCCAAGAGATCTTGTTATTTGACCAGTTTTCTCTTGAGAGTAGCTCCACAGTATAAGACTTTTCGTCTATGTACTGTGGTACCATTGTGTCAGTAGGCATGCCTAGGATGGGATCCCTTAGTACTGAGTCTTCTAGAGCTCTGAGTACCTCGGACAGCCAATTGTGTTTACCCCGATTCATCATTCTGTGCATACTGGTTTTCGCCTCCTTCTCTAAAAATAGATTTAGAGGCGGTAAGCCCAGGATTGCCTCCAGAGATGCTCCGGGGGAACTCGACATGGCTCCTGTTATCATCAGACATGCCAAACGCTGTAGGCTATTAAGCTTGTCAATAGCCGTCTTTTGGTTGGCTTTTCTGTACCATACTATAGAAGCGTATGCGATCATCGGCCTCACAATAGCAGTGTACAGCCAAAGGGTGAGCTTTGGACACGGGCCCCAGCTCTTCCCTACCATTCGACGGCTGATACATAAGGCTGCCTTAGCCTTATTTATCACATTTCCAATGTGTGCATTCCACGTTACTCTCTGGTCGAAGGTAACTCCCAGATATTTGACCTCTGAGGAAAATTCAACTCGTTTACCATTTACAAGAGGTGACTTTAATTTGTCTAGCAGCCTCTTTTTGGTAAACGGTACTATAGCGGTTTTGTCACCGTTTACTGAAAGTTCATTTGCTGTGCACCATTCGCAAATGATATTTAGAGCTTTCTGTAATAGGGCCGAAATTGTGCTTTGGCAGAAACCTCTTATGATCACCACTAGGTCATCAGCATAACCTAGGGCATCGATCTTATGTTCTGCCAGCCTATACAGCAGCTCATCAACTGCAAGAGTCCAAAGTAGCGGCGATAGAACACCACCCTGCGGACATCCTCTTGTAGTTGCTACAGTAAGTGAGGTATCATGTAGTTCGACCCTCGCTTTACGTTTGGATAGCATAGCCTTTACCCACCTAACAGTAGTCGGGTCCACATTTTTGTTTTGTAGCCCCCTCACTAACGTGTTGGTGGGAGTATTGTCAAAGGCACCTTCTATATCCAAAAATGCGCATAAAGCAATCTGTTTATCTTCCAGAGCCCTTTCTGCCCTGTCAGCTAGCTGAATAAGGGCCGTCTCAGTGGACCTTCCCTTCTGATAGGCGTGCTGGGTGAAATGAATGGGTCTTGTGGCCAGGGCTTTGTCCCTTATGTGCTTGTCTAGAATCTTTTCTAGAGTTTTGAGCATAAAGGACGTTAGGCAAATTGGTCTGAAGGACTTAGGCAGAGCATAATCCTTCCGACCTGCCTTTGGTATAAATAATACCTTAGCCCGGGTCCATTGTTCCGGTATATATCCCCAGGCAAAACTTGCCCGGTAGATCTTTACCAGATATGGCGTGAGTACGTCTATGCGTAGACGTACTCACGCCTTTGTAATAAAAGGCGTAATAAAATAGGCATTTGTAATAAAATAGGCAACAGTCCGTCTTCACCACTAGACTTCAGGGGCTTAAAGGATCTAATAGCCCATTTCACAGCTTTGGGTCGGATGAGATCAGCCGCTCTGTTACGGTCCTCATTTCGAGGCCTTTGGTGTAAAGGCGTTCTGTCTGCCCCGGTCGAAAAGCCGTGAGCCCCCGGAAAATGAGTTTCTATCAGCAACTGAAGAGTTTCCTTTTCAGTGATCGTGAAGGAGCCATCAGGTCTTTTAAGCAGCCCTAATTGACTAGGCTTGTCCTTCGCGAGCAGTCTGTGGATTCTAGCTCCTTGAGGCATTTGTGTTAATTCCTCGCAGAGCTTCCTCCATGCAGCACGCTTGGACTTCCTTATCTCCTTATTGTATTCAGTCAAGGCCTTCTTGTAGTTCTCCCATTGAAGGGTTCTACTAGCCTTGTTGAATAAACGTCTGGTTTTCTCCCGTAGCTTCTTGAGCCTCGAGTTCCACCAGGGTACATTCCTTTTGGAGTGCTTTGTTCTGAGTGGACAGCTTTCCTCAAAGGCACTCCTTATTGCACTCGTGATAGCCTCCACTGCAAGTTCTAGCTCCTCCGGTGTACATATACTATTAGGGAGGTCCTCAAGATTTTGCCTAAGTTTGTTATTATAAACATCCCAGGCTGTAGCTTTCGGATCCCTGTACGTTACGGTTTGATCTTTTGTAGATGTTACTAGATCAAAACGTATTTGTCTGTGATCAGACATAGAGCTTTCATCACTGACATGCCAGTTTGTTATAAACTCGGCCATATTGTCAGTGGCGAAGGTTATGTCTAAAACTTCCTGCCTTGCGGTTGTCACAAAGGTCGGCTTGCTCCCTCTGTTGAGTACCTGTAAACAGTTAACTAAGAGAAAGTCATGTAGTAACTCACCTCTATTGTTTGTGTCGGTGCTGCCCCACGTTACGTGATGGGCATTGGCATCGGTTCCAACAAGTAGCTCGGCTTTGTGTTGATGCGCGTACGCCACCAATCGCGCAAGCTCCACCCTTGGGTCGTGTTCGTCATAGGGCAGGTACGCAGAACAGACGATGACGCGTGTTCCCTCCCTGCCCTTGATGTTAACGGTAGATAGTAGTAGATAGTAGTAGTAATTTAAATCGAATCCAATTACTTATGAAATCAAATGAGGTATACTTACCTATCTTGTATGTAATTCAAAAAGACTATATAAAATATGGCAACATCACACTGAAGCTCTTAATATTCCGTTTGTAGGAAGTGAATATTATATAAGAGCTTTGTTAAAAATATTAAAGACAGTACGCAGTTCAAACAGTAAAGTGCATCGTTGAATAGTCCCTAATGTATAGGCGGCTAACGCGATGAGAGTCCGGACTCACAGTTCCCTTATACAAATACAATAAAAAAACAGTATGTTATCTTAAAATATACCTAAGATATTAGTTAAAGTTCGCCCGTTATTAGTTAAAGTTAAGATATTAGTTAAAGTCCCTTCGTTGGGGAATGTATGAATGGTCGCGAGAACGTTGTGACATCCGCGACCCGCCACTGCTGTCCAGCGCAGGGAAGACATGTGCTCCTTGGCATAACCTCAGTGTACCCGAAAGTAGAGATACGCCGTTAACCTTTAGCTATAGGTTATTGTAATTAAATTTTAAATGTAGATCTGAGATATGTAGCTTCAGCATTAAACTGTATCCCTCAATTATCATTAGTTTTCTGAATTGTCCCACTATGGAAGCAAATTTTAAGACGTTTTACGTCAAATATTGCAAATTTTTAATTGTATTTTTCTATAACATATTTTATATATGTAATATATATTTTAATTGAATTAAAAATGATAACAAATTACTTCTTAGACTCACTCGAGAAGAAGTTTGGGGAAATTTTTTGGTCTTTACTTACATACATTACTTTGAACGCAATCTGTACTGCGAGATCATAGCTGTAAGCATCTCACGCGCTATTACCTACGGCGGGTCCCGGTCGTGAGTGCGCTTTGCATATTTCAAGAATGCAAGCTAAATGCGTGCACTACAGTTAAGTGAAATGGATCGGCGCTTATGACGTTAACGGCACTAACAACCCCGTGTTTAGCTTTCCCACGTTACGTTTTTCATATTCCCCGAAACTCATTACCCATCGTTGACTAACGAAGCATTATTATTATAATGAAAGGTGCAATATGCGGGAATAACCGCTATATTGCATGAACTCGACGCAACTTGAGTATTTTCATTTTAGAAATTTCACGGAGACATATACGGTCTTACTACAAAAGATTCAGTAAGCACTGTTCAAACACATGCTTAGTTAGAGAAGCATTAAGCATTTAAGCATTGGTCAGCGAGCGTTTAAAATGTCCTTACCACAAAACCTTATTTAGCGCTTGTTTCGGTAGACAGTGTTAAAGTACCTGAATGTTATTGAATTATGGCAACCTTGGCAAACATTCATTCAGTCACTCGCCCTGCATTCATGTCGTTTTCATTTTACGCAGATCTGATAGGCGTATAATGATGAATTTTGGTTTTCACAAGCTATTATTATGGACTATATTAATGATATCAGCAAATTATAAGATTGGAATAAGTAATAAATTACAACAAATACGTTAGATTATTTATAAAATTTCGTAATACCAAAAAATATTGAGCATAATGGAACGTAACTAACACTGACGTAATTGTCAAATGTGGTCAAATGTAAAGTTTGATTTGTTAAAATTGTTAAAAAAAAAATTTATTTGAGGATCCATCTGTAGCATCACAAATGGTAGATCATCCTTTATTCAATAAATAATCTTGTTACCAAAGTTATATATTCGAATGGATTAATTCTCTCACGATGTATTCTATCTCAAAAATTATCCATGTAATCCATATCCTCCATGTCAATTAAATTTAAAATATCCATACTCATTTATAAAATCAAAAGAAATCTTTAATATTAACTATTAAGTATACGCAAAACGAAATTTGACACAATACGTCAGAGGAAGAGAGGCCGTTAACTAGATAGACACTCGTTAAACTATCATATGGCGGTGGTTATAATAAATAATGCTCAAGCATTGTTAAACCCTAAACAATGCCTAGACACTCTTTTGTAGTAAAGTTTTTTTTTAACACGTGTTTTAAGCCTGATTAAAGTGTGTTTAATGTTTTTGTAGTAAGACCGATAATGTCTAAGTTTTTCTCCAACACTGAAGTCTCGATGAAAATAATTTAATAGTTCTTAATGTATTTTTTGTGTATCGTTTTAGGGAATAATATCCTAAAAGGAAAATAAATATAAATGTCATATTCATTAAGTTTTAATAGAAGAAAAGGAAAGGAGAAAATAAAAAAACGAATAACTAATTTATTTCCTATGAAATAAGAGATTAGACGAGGAAAATCTTAGAAGTGGTATATCATGTAGAAATGAGATTTTATTTATGTTATGTATTATTTCTATGCCTTAATTCTGGACTAGGCTTTCAAATGAACACTGAAAGGCTACAAAAATACTTGGTAGAAGTTTTTTAAACTTTACTTAATCAAAGTAAAGTTTTATATTCTTAAAACAAATATTAAATATATTTCGTCTGTTAAAATCCTTACTAATATTATAAATGTGAATGTGAGTTTGTTTGTTTGTTACGCATTCACGCAAAAACTACTGAAACGATCACCATGAAATTTTGTATACACCTTGTCTGGGACACCGGAAAGAACAGTAATTATGTTCTTTCCGGTGTCTTCCAGAACGCGGACGAAGTCGCGAGCACCAGCTAGTATAAATATAAAGAATACTGAGCGTATTTTAATAAATATTTTAACGAAAATGTACGGTAAAGTTTTTATTATGCGAATGAAAAGTGGATGAGTTGGTTGATGGCGGATGTTTTTATAGAAACGTCTATCGTCCGCTTTGAGGTTGCACTTAGCCATGTACTGGTAGAGAGCGAGCACGCTTGACCTGCGTAATTGTCTGCTGAGTCGAGCCTATAATCCCTTCCTTGCTCAAAGAGATGCTTTTATATTATGGCACGACAAAATAACAGATTACAGAAGGCTCGAATTAAATAGAAAATGATTATTGCGTGATACGCTTGCAACTTACATTATTTGCGTCAAAAATCATACATCGATGAAACTTTACTATTTTTTTTTTTAGATTAAAGTTGGCACATAAACTTGAACTTAAAGTTAACTTCTTCATTCACTTTTTAAATCATTATGTTTTTTACTTGTAAAATCTTTCCAAAAATTCTTACTTTTTGTAACCTTATTAAGATTACAAAAAACTTAAGCCCTTGGGTGTGATAACCAATATAACTTATAGACCCCCTAAAAATACCTAAGGGCGATAACACGTCACTTACGTATTTTTTTTATTTCTCTACATCATTTTGTACTTAAAACGTTATGTTCTAATTAAACATTTTTTAAAACAGGTTGTTTATACCGAGGCGGCTAGTTTTTGAGAAAATCACCAATGCGATGACGTAGTTTATACGATACTATTTATCCTGAAAAAATGTTAGATTCCTGTGGAATTTTCAAAAAACTAACAGCGCTTACGAAGTCGCGGGCACAGCTACATACAAGTATACATAATAGTATACATAGTTACTTTTAAAAGTGTATTTATTTAATATCTCTAATTCTACATTAGACTCCTATAGCAATATATGGTTGGATATATAAGATGGAGTGATTATTGTTTAGAGCGTCAATCCAAAAGCTTACAAACCCATCGCTCAATTATAGTCCATTCAGTGAAACAAACACGGGAGCCTATTTCAATCCTTCATCGCACGCAAGTTGCGCGCGCGTTAATTTTTCACAGCGCTAACTCGAGCTATTGTGAGGTGTTGAAATGGCCATTGTTTCACTGACAATGGACCGACAATAGCCGTATCTTTCAAAAGGCCGCGAGCTCCCGACCTGGGCCAGGCCGTAGCTTGCTTACTACACCGTATTCAGGCATTGTTCACAAGATTGAAGCTTTAGCCAAGGTGCTAGCTGATCAAACGATACGGTAAATATTTATCGTGGTTCACCGTTTTGTTGTGTGCTTTTATATTAAAATTATAAATATTTACATGAAATTGTAATACATATTTATATTTTAAAATGCTGATGGAGGGACGAATGCGAAGAGCTCGAGTGTGTTGGCGCTCAATTAAAAGGCCTATGTATACATCTGTGGACGTCTGTGGGCTGATAATGATGTTTTTTTAAAAACTTATTAAGTATCTTGGTAATCGGAAATATACATTTCGGTATCAACAAGCACACTTAAAAGTTCTATCTAAGCGATTCGCGAACTTAAGTTTTCCAAAAAAAAAAACTCAATAACTACGTTCACAAATCACTGAATTCAGTTAGAAAAAGTAAATGGCGAGACGTAAGCTTCGCAGTCATGCAATCATGCAATACGTGGTTGGGTAACAGCACTCGAGGTTGGCAGTTGGCACGACTCTGAATTTTTGACTTCAAATCCGTAGGAGGTTGTGACAAGCACTGCGGTACACAACAACTGCTGAATATACCCATTTAAAATTACAATATTCTGTAACGGTTATTATTAAACGTTTATAATGATATTACTCTTAATAAAGCATCGACTTTCCTAGAGAATATTCTATTATTTTCTGGCATTTTAATTATTTTTGCTAGAATCTGTATGTGACTACACATATTACATATCTCTATACTATATTGCTGAGTATCGGCTAAAGGCTTTTACTCTAGTTCACAAGTTTATATCGGTGTTAATTGTAGATAAAGCTTCTTTAGAGATGTGCGATAATTGGATATTATCTTAAGCCTATCATCAAATGAATCGTCAGCCTACCTGCTGACCTTTTAAAAAACAAATTCAGGATTCGAAACTGCGTTTCGTTAGTCAAACTATTGCAATGAGAGACGATTACAATGAGACAAAACTATTACAATGAGAGAGAATATAAATCATTGACTAAAATAATTACAAAATATATTATTACGTGAAAATAACATTTTTTCCATACATATACCCATTACTGTGTGCGAATAAATACATTAGAAATAAACCGCTTACTGCAAACGCTCTAATGACCGTAGTTTTATTGTACCTATACCATTTTAAAATCCAAGTAAAATAGAAAATTCGACATTCATTTCTGTAGTAAGAGCTGGGCACGTTTCTTCACGTCATCCTGCCATTAAGCCCCTCTGGTGGAATCGATCAATTATTTTTCGCTCGTTCCAGTAAAAAGACGGCCACAACCAGTTCGGATATTAAACGTTCGACGTAGAAGGATGAAACGTTTGGCTCGAACGGGTGATCCCTTTGACGAAGTGCACTCGATTCGTCTATGTTCTTATCGCTGCACCGACTCTCTCCTGCTTACCAAATGACGTAGCTATTAAACTCAACGTTCACTTATCTTCTCTTCTATACGACTTTTCCATTCATTAACTTCGTAAGTTTGAATATTAATGATAAGCTCTATTCAGTTTTTGCATGCAATCAAATTAAAATTATAATAGTATAACTAATCTTCGCTTGCGATTTGGTCTGCATGGAATTCTTAATTATTTTTTTGATACTTCAGGATATATTTTACTTGAGTTACAAATTTTTATATATTTTAAACATAAATTACTATTGTGGGTGAATTATCAAATCCAGTTATACATAAACGCTGAATATTTTAAGAATTTCCGAAATCTAGTAAATATTCTAGATCAATTAGAGAATCAATAAAAATCTTACGCATTTTTACTAATTGTAACATGAACCTCACTGAAAGCGTTTTTTAATTTGTTAAGTAATTTCCTCAACGGTTAAGACAATACATTAGGCCCCAGCCTTGTCACTTGTCTGCCTTGTCACTAGTCTGCCTTGTCACTGGTATGCCTGCCACTGGCCTCCACTTTAAAGGAATATTAATGAACATGTGAGTGAGTATTCGAAATGATTGAAATCACAGTAAATTGGTTCAAGGGTAGATGGAACGCAACATTAACAAAATCAGCGCGAACGGTGGGCGGTGATCGTATCACGGGCTGATCGATGCCGCTCACCGCTCACGGTCCAACGATTCACTCAACACATCCGAACCGATATGAAATGCTCCATTATTGTATTGCATTTACAAATCTATTAAAACGACTGCTTTGAATACTCCATTAACAGATTTGTGTACTTTACTGTACAACTAGCTGTTGCACGCGACTTCGTCGTATATAACTTTATAAAATATAGCCTATGTTACTCGCTGAAATAATATAGCTTCCCAACAGTGAAAGAATTTTTCAAATCAGTCTAGTAGTTTCGGTGCCTATTCAATGTAAACAAACAAACAATCTAATCTTTCCTCTTTATAATTTTAGTATCTAATAGACTAGCTGGTGCCCGCGACTTCTTTGCGCCTGACATTTTATTGTTGTGACTATGGTGACAGACATACAGATTTACTTTCACATGTAACTCTGTATGGCCAGGAAGAAGACGATCTGAAAGGCATGGAAGCGGCTGGATGCGATGGGCAGAATACCGTGTGTGATGGCGTGCCTTGGGTGAAGCCTTAATCCAACATTGGTAAGACATAGATTATACAGTTCAATTAGGCCGTAACCAGATTGCCTCCAGTAATTTTTATTTTTTCATCTACGTAATTCATTCACTTTATTAGTATTTATTAGAATAAGAATAAAGAATTTTTATTGTTATTCTTATTGTGTTTTTAGGATTAGTATAATAAGGATCCGACTGAAGGCTTATTACAGAGTTCAAATCGTTAAATTAAATGAGAATTTGTGTAAGAAAATTCCACCTAAAAATAGGGATATCTTAGTATTAGTAGCAGAAGGTGCAACGAGAGAAAATATTGTCCCATAGGAATTTATGACTACATAACCGAAATGGATATAGGTATAGGGTAATATTGCGATTACAAAAATAAATCTTTTTCAAGCGCTCACACGAATAACGCTGGCTAAACTTTTATTACCCGGTGGATGGACTTTAATGTAATTGCCGTTTGCAATTCGTAGGCAGAGCCTAGTAATTTCTAAAAATGTCTGTTTGCGTTAACAAGACCATGGACCGACAACGAACATCAATCAAATGAACAAGGGCAATTCTCGTTTTTTGTCGCATATGAAAATAGGGTGTCCATACTGTCCATACGTGATTGAAGATTTTAAGACTCGGCGACGAAATATGAAATAATAGTAATGTAAGATATAAAAGTTGTTGTAACAATATAAAATTCATTATTTATTTATTAATTTAATATAATATTAATAAATTTTTCATTATTATATTAGTTCTTTATTTTTTTTTATAAGGTTAGTCTGGCGCCTTCGACTTCGTCCGCGTGAAAAAAGTAGCCTATCCTGTGTCACGCACGTCTAATTAATGTTTATCTTATCTACCAAGTTTTATGAAAATCAGTTTATTCGTTTAAAAGTTATGGAGGAACATACATACATACTCGTACAATACCTATACTTACAGATTTATTATTAGTATTGACTAGCTACCCGACCGCGGCTTACCCCGGATGCAGGGATTTGGGTCGCTTAAAATAATTTAGCGGACAAACAGACAGAGGTGGACAGCGACTTTATTTCATAATTTTTACTAGCGGCCCACCCCCGGATTCGTCTCTTATCAGTCTAACCACTAGTGAAAACCGTAACAATAACAGTTTGTAGTTTAGAAAAAGCTAAACTACCCAACTTCTTTCTACAATAAGAACCAAAACTTCTTATTATAGAAACAAATAGAAACGGATGCAGGTTATGTTACATACGTAATGAAGAACTAAAGTCTTTTGGTTTTAGTATTTAGGTATTACTAAAATTGCCAACTTAACCTCCTAGTTTCTATTTTACAGTTTGACATATAAGCGAAAAGTATAATCAATCTAGAGAACTCACTCTTAATAAATCATTTTAAAAAAAGAAGAAAAACTCGACAGTCTGCTGACTAGACAGCACAACTTTTAAAATACGGCCAGGGTAAAGAATACCTAAAGAGGAAACGTAAGGTAAGAAACACACGAGGTTGAATTTGTGGTAGCAATTCATTGAAAGCTTTAAAGCGCATTATTCCCGTGACTAGGCATTCAGTCAGAGGGAATTATAAAAGTGTCTGGAGGTAGTTGTGTGTCTGAGTTCGGTCGAGCCATTAGTATCGGTCGGCGGTCGACACTGATCGATGCAGCCCAGAGTTTCAGCTGCACCCACTGCACCCAGACACCGGCGCCCGCACGCGATCTCAACCAAATATTGTTTCGACGAAAAACGTCTCTTTAATAATTTTCATGGATGTGTAAAGAGTAGTCTATGAATGCTCGAAACGAATCTGAAACAAGAACAAAATTCAATATTAAACTAGACTTGTATAAAATAATCTACACAAGTTAAAACATATTTTCAGAGGTACATAAAAATTTTAAGGATCATTTTAAGGAGAAATATTGATTCCTTAAAATAGTGACCAATTGTTGCCAAATATCATATTATTTTTGTTTTGTTTTATTTACATTGAATTTGTATATATCATATATAAAAACATAAATATTTTTTTTCTGGACAAAGCCGGGAGCGAGTCGCCAGTACTAAATAAATAAACAATGTTTTTATTTTTTATTTACGTAAACACGTATAATTGTTTCAATTACAATTACTTAACACTTCAGTAATAATTATTCCAAAAATAAATAAATTAGTTCTTGTAAGAGCTATAGCAATTAAATTGACGACTTTCTATGTAATTATTGATAAAGATAATGAAATTATGAATTAATTTTGGCGAAACTAACGTCTATGCAAAGACAGTTGGGCTTGGGCGGTTGTTCGAGTTAGCTAAAGTTGTTTGTAACGTGAGGGCGGGCGGGCGGCCGCCCACACCGCTCTGTGCGAACAAAGCCTTCCGTGAAAGCCTTCGGACGTTGATAGATGCGATAAGCTCGGATGCAAGTAAGCTGCATACATTTCTTGTTCAGTTTTCTCAAGAATTATTTTATAGATTATTTAAAAACAAATTTATCTAGAATTCTGATCTTTTTAACAAAGTTATCAGAATTACCTGTTCGTTTTATGTAGGTATGTGTTTAGGATAGTCTGCATGAAAATTAATATGAAACAATATTAAGAACAATGCTTGTAAGTAGACATTTGAATTGTAAAAAACTTTTTTTGTAAAAAAAAATTGTTTCTATAAAGCTGGTTGTTTTTATATTTATTTTAAGAAGTATTTACAAAATATTAAGTGAAAAAGTAAATAAACATTTCGGATTGAACAAAAAGTATTAAAATTTATAACAATCAATACTAATAATAAATCTGTAAGTATGTATGTATGTATGTTCCTCCATAACTCTTAAACGAATTAACCGATTTTCATGAAACTTGGTAGATAAACATTTAGACGTACGGCGCCAGCTAGTATTATATAAATTATAAATTGCATAAAATGTAATAAGCATAATATAATAATCATAAAATTGTATATTAGGCTCGCTTACGATTTTATTATATTTTATGTATTGATTGATATTGATAAAATTGGAGTTTCTTTTGTTCATAATTTGTTATTTGTTCATAGTTCATAATTTTGCACCACAATCCCAATTTAGAAAATTAGAAATTTTTGTAACCGACAAAAAGACAACAATGTATTTAAACGAACTACAAGACAAATGTACACGATTCTGTTTAAAAATACAATAAAAACGAACAAACTAATCAATATTTTAGAAGTGTAAGTGGTACTAGACACGAAACTTGTGCGCGCCGGCAACCTAAATGCATTTTCTTATAATTCAGAAGCGTCACGTAGCCCATCCCAGCCTCAGGGGTGAGAGCGTTATACAAGAATGCAAGCGTATTTGCAGTTACCTCTTTTTATCTCACATCCCAACCTATAAAGCCAAATAAGAAAGAAAACTCAATTGAAAATCTATAACAAAAGCTATGTAGTGTGTTGTATTTTTTATATATGATTTAAAGAAAAAGAGAAATATTTACATCAATACTAATAATAAATCTGTAAGTGTAGGTATTGTATGTATGTATGTATGTTCCTCCATAACTCTTAGGGCCTCTTATTCACTAACACATTTTGATAAAAATATTATGTCTTAAGTACAATGACGAAGTGGAGTACAGCTTCACGTGGATGCAATTAACTAAAGAGTAATTTAAATTTCAAATTTCCAAAGAAATTAGAGTTAAGTAATCCTCGTAAGCCACGAGAGCGTAGAAAAATCCGACCATTTGTTTTCACAACTTGATTACGAAACTTTTTGACTTATATCTTTTGGTAATTAGTTTAATTATTATTAGTAGATAATTAACACTTGTAATTCAAGTAGTAATTACTACTAATTAATAAATTACTGCTAATATGTAAAAAGCAGTAGTTAGTAGTAGTAGTTAGTAGCAGGCTGGAGCTAGCTCCAGCCTGCGACTTAGTACGTGTTTCTTTATAAATTATAGCCTACTAGCGGCCTGCCTGGTGGGCTTAGCATTGATCAAATTTATATAAAAACCTTCCTCCTTTAACGGTCTTTCATTAGTGAAAACAGCATTATAATACGTTGCTTAGCTTAAAATATCTAATTGCATCAAAATCAATAAAAAAAATCTGCATAAAGTTTTTTTAGAAGACTCGTACTGTGTAACGATGAATGAAATTTAAGACGCCAAAGCCTCCCAAGGCAAAGTTACCTAAATTAGCAGCATACTTAGACATATTTAAATGTTAAAAAAATTGGCAATCGCGATATATTTTGTTTGATATAATTGGATTTTCTTTGTAATAATATCCTGCGATCCTGCTAGGTAGTGTAACCTTTCTTTTATCCTTGTCGCAATTCCGTCATATCTGAGCAAGTGAGCAGAGACGCGGCACGAATATTTTATTTGGGCAGTGCAGGGTCGTCGCAGCCTCCCTGCGCCTATCCTCCACTCGAGGGTGTAAGGGTGGTAAGAGGGTGGGCTCTGGGGGTGTAAGGGGGTGCGACGTTGATCGATGCACGTCTTGCGCCGGAGGCTGCACCCGACGTAATTCATTAAACGCTGAAACTGCAAGCGGATTTTGAGTATTAAAACGATTTCTCACGGGGTGTCCGGTTTGACCGTGCCTTTATGTACACCAACTGTGCTGGTTAAGCAGTCTGTTTAGCTCCAGTACACAAAGTGCATAACGAAATAGGTTCGTGTGAAAATAACACAACTTGCCAGTTACATAATAAATAAGATGGTAAATATATATTCTAATATTTTACTAATCGAAGCCTATTATGTTAGGCTTTTAATGTCTTTTTTTTTCTAAAAAAATATTATTAACGCCAGTCACATTAAAAACTAAAATATTTTAAATACGAGTATGAAAGTAACTCTGTCAAGCTTATATATTTTTTATTTTTCAACGCGGATGGATGGATTACATAGCGACATGCAATTAATATAGTGAAAATAGATTTCACATAATGTTTGGCTGAGTAAAAATAAAAGCTTAATTTTGATTTAGTACCTGCATTACACATGAACGATTTCAAAGTTGGTCCTTCGCTTTAAGATGAGAGTAATGCCTTGGAAGTGAAGGCAGGTTTCTTGCTGCACGGCATCAATCAATGTCACTGCGAGCTGCAGGACAGTAGAACGAGGATTATCTTCAGAAAAAGAAGAAAAGTGAGCTTTCTTGCTAAATCCAAGTAGATGTATGTAATATTAGGAAAATATAACTTAATTTTTTATATTCTTAATGGTTTTAATTTATCTAAGTGTGTTGATATTATGTTATATATAAGGATAGAAAAAAAAATACTAACTTTTTCCGGTGAAAACTTCGTAGGCTTCAGAATTGAAAATCTAAAAGGTACTAATAACTGAAAATATATTTTATATATATTATATGAAATCAAAAAATAAAATATTTATTCATCAAATGGGTTTCTCCAAGAAACCCTTTTGATTGTCATTATAAATTCTCTCTGTGTCTGTCTGTCAAAAAATACAAGGGTTTCGGAAAAAACAAAAATGATGATCCCAAAGTAACAATTTAAAAACGATAACGAAGTTAGAAAAGAATAAAATATATAGGATTGACATATACAGTCACTAAATCACGTGTTACGTCGTCATCGATAAGCAAGATGGTAGACATAACAAATTTTTATTTTGAAACGAAATGATAAATTAGCGAACTGTTCTAGCGCTACTTCCATACATATGCGTAGCCAAGCGGCACTTTTGTTGATCGTTTACGATTCGTCGAAAGCTAAAATTGGTAAACTACTGAACCGATCATCATGTAATTTTGCATACAGGTTGTCTGTGACACCAGAAAGGACATAGGCACCTAGACATAGGCAGAAGAAGTCGCGAGCACCAGCTAGTATTAGTATAAATATAGATCTTTACACATCAAAAAACTTTTGAAACTTTTCAATTTAATGTGTTGTCTGACAAAAATCTAATTATTCGGTTTTTACTAAATATCTGGCTAGATATAATGTAAGCCTTTTAGTCTCACACCGTTAACTAAAGCTAAGATATAAATGAGGGCTCCACAAACAACATTTGTCTTGTTGATGATATGGGGCGGCGGCTGTGGTGGTGGATCGCCCACCCCGCAGGCGGATGCATCTGCCGGCAGCCAGCACCCACCATACACTTTTTACTAAAAACCTGTCAACTATTTGACCTACATTCCACATGATTTACAGTGCGCTGCTGCTATTACAATTTTACTCGTTATTACACATTATATGTCTCAGGGCCTCTTTCACCATCTGTCAAGTAAGCTAACCGTCATTTAAAGTCAACTGTCACCGGGAATAATTTAGCTGATATACCTTTGTTTGTACGATAAGTCCCAAACATTAAAAAGAAAATAATAAAAAATATTCGCCTATTGAAGGATGCACTAAACCGAGTGCATAATTTAATAAAACATAAAATTATTTCTAAAAGTAACTAATCAACATTTTACTTGTAGTTGGTGAAAGAGACCCTAATGATCATATATGACTTTATCTTTTTTATGTGACTTATGATGGTAATTGACTACCGTTGTCTATTTACTTCCGTCTATTTATTTGTCTATCCGTTACTGTCTATTTTAATGTCTTTTGTCTGCCTGTTTAATGTTTCGTTTCTTAATTACTTAACTCTTTTGTTATATTTCTCATGTAAATAGCTTTAAGCTTTAATGAGAATAAAGAAATATAAACCTAAATCAGTGAAACTCCCATAAAAATCGATTCACCCTTTTAATTCTGAGTCAAATGTGTAAACACTCACAGACAGACAAAAAGCTAAATAAGTATTTGAGTGGTATAATAATATGAAAATTAACATAATTACTTGAAATGAAACCGCATAGACAGACATCACACATACACATTTATTAATTTGTGGTAACATTATACACAGTTCTAAAGTATACACGACGCACACACAAGTACCTTACGTCTCATCGCAACGTAATATATTTTTACGCAAGTATGTACAGAATACATATTTTTAGAGTTTATAGCACTTACCTACAATAGGGGAACATAAAATTTTATTGAAAACACGTGTAAAGTAATATAACTAAATGATGTAACCGCGCGCAGGCTGTAATAAATAACGGATAATATTATGCGCCTCCTTGAGATATTGTAATATTCTGTGTGAACTATGTAGGCATCATTGTTTATGACAAGTCTCGTCATAGTACATTTTTTTCTACATAAAACGTTAAGATTCTATTAAATTTATACATATTAGAACTAGCTACACGCTCCCTATCCTATCTTTTAAGTTGGACCAAATTAAACATACTTATAAAGTTTTATCATAATCCGTTTAGTAGTTTAGGAGTTCATCGGCGACAAACAACGTGACACGTAATTTCGTTTGCACGTACAGTCGGAGTAAGAAAGATTCGTCACCTTAAGGTCGATATTTGAATAAAGACATCAGGCCAATCAGTCACGCCAAACTTTCATTTCAAACAAAACATTGACGTTTGCTGGTTGCTTTAGTTTCAAAAGTTGCTAAAGTGTCTACGATTTGATAAGGGAATGAATTAGAAAAAAATTTTTTACCCCGACTTTACAAGCTCACTAAAACCGCATAATTATATGATGTTATTACTATAACAGCTATTTTATTATTATTCTACCGTAAACAATAAATCTATAATAATAAATAAAATTTAAGCGTGTGTTTGTAATGTCAAAATAACTGCTTTTTACTAAATGTAGGTATCATATCAACGTTATACTTAAAACTATTTCTAAAAGTAACTAATTAACACTTTACTTGGCGAAAGAGGCCCTATCATAATATTGTCATACCTACATTTCTGTAAGTATATAAATTAGTAGTTGAAAGAGATTTGAAAGTTAGTATTTTTCTCGTGACGATAATGTTTCTGTGGCGATGTTGTTCGGATGTTATACCGAGATTAATTTAGCGGGTGGCGAGTGTGGGACGCCAATGTAGACGTCTAGATGGCGCCACTGAGCACCTCGGCACGCGGCGCGCTTTTTACATCACTGCTCCAACTTCCGACGATAATCCGTACCCGGGGCACACTCGGCGAAGTAAACAAATCGCTTGGGGAAATATTAAATTTTGTTTTGCCTAAATATTCCTGCGTTATTAACTTTACAACTTGTAAATTATATATTTACAACAAGCGCTGCCAGCGACTTCATCCGCGTAACTTTGTAAATAAAAACTAAAACCTTCCTCGAGAACCACTCTATATTGGTGAAAATAGCATGAAAATTAGATACATTTCAGAGCAGACACAATCTTCAGAAATGAAAGAAAAAACATGTGATTGATTGATTCAGCTAGGTAATCAATACTTTTTATAAAAATCAGCATGCAGACGATCCAATCAAAATTGTTTAAATCGGATTAAAATAAATATTATTAGAATCGGTTAAATTTCGACAGATAAAGACTTTCTCTCAGTGTGCCTAAAGCTCATAAAAGAAAATAGCGTTTCTTTGTTCAGTGACAAGGTTTTTCTTTAAATAAGTCTCTGCCTGATGTACCCTTACTTTTTACTATCTAATATAAGCCTCTAAGTTAGATAGAGACTTTCTATAACTCAAAGAATTGTTTAATCTTCCTGTAACTTATGTTATAGATAAACTTATTATACCTAAATAATAAAATAAAGACAATATTATCTGAAATCTTCTACTCGGCGTAGTGTTAGATTTGGAACACATCCGGAATTTTTTTGAAAAGAAGTCCCATCTGCGTATTAATACATTTTATTTAAAAAAAAAAAACTAATTAGTAAGCAATGTTTTAAGTTGAGTCAACAATTCTATTTGTGTTTCACAGTATTGACCACACACTACGAATAAAGCTAAATATACTAAAGCCACAGTTAATTATGTAAAGTTAAATCCACGAACTGTTTGGCTTTAGGGCATTATCCTTCCTATTTCTCTACTTAACGGAAGAGAAATGTCGTTCTTAGTACCAAGTGGTCGTAAAATCCGCCTGTATGTTGGTAAATGTTCAAATATAGCACAATTAATAAGTTTAGTTATTTGATTCTATGTCTATATTTAATTAATCACTTCAAAAGAGTGGTTACCTAGGTAGGTATTGTGCATTATGGTTTAAGCATTTAATAATATCACTAAATAAAAATTTTAAGGTTTTAGGTCCCATAGACATAAATGGAGTACTATGACTACAAATTCGCCAATTCGGTTTTTTTATTGCTGTTAAACGCAATTGAAAATAAAAAAAGTTTAGTTCACTTTTATACTTTTCATAAACTTCGACATATCACTGTATAAAAAATGTCTAAAAGTTAGTAGTTCTAAAATGTATATAAGTATAAAAAGGATTGTTAGGATTTCAGAGTGCATATTTCATTAAGTATCTCAACTTGTCTCATAACCTACACCTTGTATTGGTCGGTATGCATCATGGTAATGCTTGTGTTTATAAGACACATAATATAATAAAAACTACACCATCAGCTCTACAGGCATCCTTTTCCATATCAAAATATTTTAAAGTTCGTCTACAGAATCAATTACCACAAAACACGTAAGGATTTCAGACAAAATTTTATACACTAGACGTAAATCCCGGCAATCCTAACATTACCTAAATTATTCACATTCTCAGTTGCAGCGTCATCTAGACGTCTACATGGATGGTTAACTTAATTAATTTGTACAAACAAAGACTAAAAACGCAACTCAATCATTTAACTTAAAACAGCTAGAATGTTCTTTGTAATATCTTCGCAACGATCAAATAGTAAGTAAAACCATTTTTAGTGAAAGAAATTTTATTTTATTTACTTATTTATTTTCTTTTTTTTTTAGAATTTTCAAAGTGAGTTTGATATTTGATTATTTTTATTTTTATTACAGTTCGTCAGACAGGCTAATCTTCACCTGTGCTGCTGACCTTAGTAAGAATAATATTAGGGGATTAGGAATAGGTGTAGTGAAACAAAAGCACACAATTGAGGTTGTTTTATGTAGGTTATGGTTAGGTTTTATGTTAGGTCGCCTATAACACAAGCTTCGCCACAGACGCTGTTAGTGCGCTGCTGACTACAGCGGGGTTAAGAAATTGGGCTCTGGCCTGCCTTACTCACTCACTAAAATACAATAGCACACTTACCTTTTTTTCACTGTGGTCTTTCACCTGTCGCCAGACGGTCTTTGGGAAATCCGGCAGTGAATGGGGCATTGACGGGTTATGCCAGATTGCTACCGACGTCTGCACGGGGCTTCCAGCACGGGGAGGCCTGTGCTCCTGTCAGAACCTCGGCGTACCCGAAAGTGGAGGTACGCCGGCCATCTCGGGGGACCTTACGATGGGCGGCAGCCCCCCAAGATCACCGCCCGGGTCCCGTTGTTTGCCTAGCCACTACTAATACATAGCAAAAACAACAGCAAAACCACATAGCTTTAAGGTAAGAATGTATTCGCATTCTATTAATTGATGACAGCTGGTCCATTGAGAGAAATGAAAGGAATAATATTGTTTTTAATTAATACTAATGGCTGATGGGTTACAAAACGAATACATTTATGTACATTGTGTTGAATTGTTAAGTTAATTAACTGCAATTATAAAGTTATTGCTTTGACTTCAGTGGCACGATAATGAACTAGACAAGTTATAGAACAGTTTATTACGCGTGTTTTTGCTAATATTATTTTAAATATTGATATATTAATGCCAGTATTTCCGAGTCTCTGATTATTAATAACCAAGCAAATGGAAAAATGAAATCTATCTATTCCATATAAACTTTCACATTTTTAATATTTGTAAAGATAAAGTATTCGTCTATTTTTTTAATTTTTAGCCCCAAGCGCTACGGTAGTTCATTGTGGTTTCTTATTCAGCTATTTTATATTATAGATTAAACAACTCACCTCTGGGTAGTTATTTTTTTTTTATTATTTATAAAGGTTTATTGCCTTTATCATTTATTACTTTTAAGAAGTTGTTTCTTGAATAAAGATGACACCGGAATACAACAATAAATAAATATTACATCAATACTAATAATAAATCTGTAAGTGTTGGTATTGTATGTATGTACGAGGTATGTATTCCTCCATAACTCTTAAACGAATTAACTGATTTTCATGGAGCTTAGTAGATAAACATTTAGAAGTACGGGACACAGGATAGGTTACTTTTTCACGCCGGCGAAAAAGCTAGTTACAAGAATAAAATAAAGTATTAAGACTAGGTTACGTAAATACAAACGCTGAAAGCTTGCGAACGAATAAGAAGCACGAGTCACGCGTCCGTTGCACACAGCGTCACGAGAGTGTTGTCCTCGCGTGTCTAATACTACCTACCTGATACATTTGATTTGGAAATTGTGATATATAGCTATTGCATATAATTGTTTATTAACTCATGTTTCAATCGTCAGGGACGCTTTTTATTCAACGCTTTTTATTAAATAGTATAATAATATTTGTATAGTGCGAAGTCGCGTTTCATGTCAGAATTTCATGTGCATCTGGATTCGAAGGACACAGAAATAGAAACCTTCACTCAACTGTCTGAATATTCAGTTCACCTTCGTTTTTATGTCAGTTGAACCAACTGAATGTTGGTTAAATGTTGTATTGTTCAATGTATTTAAACATTGAATGGATTTAAGCAAGATTTGAGTAGATTTTATTACATAAAATTTTATTTTTTTCTGGTAAAAACACAGAAAAATAAAATCCTTACGTTAAAACTTCTGGACTTTCAATAGAAAAAAATAATTTATTATAATATCAGATCCGATTGTTTTATGATGGCAGTATTATTAAATAATCCAATACTGGTCCAACTTGTAACTTTATTCGGGGACCTTGTAACTTCTACGTCGAATTTATAGATTATTCTCTATTTCTAGAACAAGTTTTCTGTCAGTGATTTCTTGAAAACAAAAAAAAAATAAGATAGAAACTCTGTATACGATAAATTACCGTGTAGTTTTAATAGGTACTTATTAGAAATACGAAGTGTTGTATAATTTTATTAAAGTTAAAACCGTTGTATGGCGTGCGAGGCAAGGGCGATTTAACTCTTTGAATAACTAATTAAACTTACATTATTAACATGGAATGTGGTTAAAGCTTTCTCACGCATTTAATATTTTGCATACACGCGTGAAACGTCGCATAAGGTGCATGTTCAAACCAATGGTTCTTGAAATGAAAGCTCAGCTGCAGACTCACTAGTTGATCTGCAACTTTGAGCTTTTCGATATAATGCGTAGATTAGAAATGATGGCGCTTTCTTCGAGAAAGCGTAAGAGAAAACAAACGCCAGTGACTTGTGAAAATGTAATAATCTATAGTAGTTAATACTATATTAGTAAATATTATACTAGTTGTACTAGTTAGTCCTTTTTCTATTAAAATTTGTTCCTTGTTTTATGTGCAATGCGTTGTACAAGTAATGTACGGTAAAGTGTCACGCGTGTCCCCAACTGTTGTCATGCAATATCGCAATTTCAGTTTGCATGACTGCACATCTAACAAAGAACTATCGCAATTAATTACACGATAATAATAATTATAGTATACACATAGATATTGTGAGCCGTCATCGTTTGTATGAAATTGTCTTTTCATTGGTAAAAACCTAATTCTTACGTCGAAAAATAAAAAAAGAATTTTCAGATCACATTAAATTATAACTTTGATTAAGTAGTTATTGGTCAGCTGAAGTGGGACTTAACTGCAGGGAATGATGCGGTGGTCGAATCTTATAGTGGAAGATCACGATTAAACCAAAACGACTGGATTGGAAATATGCGAAGTAGAATTAATAAAATGCATAACATTGTATAACAATGGGTACGTCTCGTGGGCTGGTGATGAAAAATAAATCCTATTAGCCTATCCTATCCTATCCTATTATAATATTATAAATGCGAAAGTTTGTATGTATGTATGGATGTTTGTAACTCTTTCACGCAAAAACTACTGAACCGATCACAATGAAATTTTACATACACATTATCTGGGACACCAGAAAGGACATAGGGTACCTTTCATCCAGAACGCGGACGAAGTCGCGGGCACCAGCTAGTAATACAATAAAGACAGCAGTTATTCGTGCATTTGACGGTCTATGAGAAAAGGCGACTGTCGGCTTACATTGGTATTTTAAACTCAATAACTACTGGACCGATTTAAAAAATTCTTTCACCTATAGAAAGCTACATTATCAGCGAGTAACTTATTTTATAAAGTTACGCGCGCGAAGTCGCATGCAACAATCAGTGTTTACATAAAAAAACTATGTAACATAATATTAACATCCGATTAGACAACTCCAGCCTTTCTTCTTTAACGTTATAACAATAATGGATAATATTCATGTTTACACCCGTTATGGAATCATGTTTGGAAACAATATGAACACGTGAGTTGGGCTATAAAATTTTACGGAGCTCTAAATTGTGTGGTCGAGATTGCGTTTCTAGATGTCGATAACGCTTTGCAGCTTGTTTCTATCGAAAGCTCATACGTCATAAGTACACCCATTTACTATATATTCTAGATGGATAGATCCTGTGAAAAACCTTATATATATTATATATTCATATATATAAGGTTATATAACATATATTCAAACAATTTTGTGCTTTATAAACAAGTTTTTTTATATAAAAAAATAACTACTTTATAAGAATGTTGTGCAAGTGACCTGTCGAGGTTTTGTTCGTTACAGTTACAGAACAATATAATATTATATATATATACCTATATAAAAATCAATGTAAGTATGTTTGTCCTCTATGGACTCCTAAACCGCTCAACCGATATTAATTTAATTTTCACTTGTTTATGGAAAGAGTTAACAACAAATTTGTGTATATAAAAATTGACAAGGAAATAAACAAAAAATAAACAAGGAAAATTTGTGTATATAAAAATTGCACCCCGGGTGAAGCCACGAGTGTTACTAGTTTGTATATTATATTTACAAGTTATTTATGACTCTTTATTTTAATTTAAAAAATATTAACTCAAAATTTATATTCAATATTAATTTATATAACCAAAACCAGTTAATAATAATTCAAAGCTGAGGGTTGAAAAACAAGCGAAAGTTTTAATAGGGTAATTGGCATCTTCTGAGGAAAAGTTTAGTAAACTCGCGACTGCACAGCTTTTGTTCTAACTAGTTAATTATACCCAAAGGTACCCGCTTAAGTAATAATGAATTTACAAGTTTTTCAACTTAAGGATGGACAGAAGCAGATAAATGTAACAGATAAATGTAACTGTTTGGGCACAAATAATATATTTCGTTTATATTTGGGAAATTTTCAGCTATCTCTACTTGGAAGCTATTAATATAAAAGTATTAGAGAAAATATTAGAAGGCCTATCTATACTAATATTATAAAGAGGCAAAATTTGTATGTTTGTTTGTATATATGTAGGAAGTAATCTTCGCAATTACTCTGTCGACTTAAAAAAATCTTTCACCAATAAGTATGTAGTTAGAATTGAATTTCAGTGTGGACATGTGCTAGGAATCCGGCATAACCCCACAGTGTCCCCTTCCCCCAGGATTTCCCAGGATTTCCAGGTTCCCCCCAGGATTTCCTAAAGTTAAAAAAAAGGGTGGACATGGGCTAAACATTATGCTTTTATACGGGGGCGTAGCCGCGGGTACCGGCTATCTAAAAATAAAGATCCAACGCTTGGCTAAAGTATAATGTATGGTAGGCGTTATATTGCTTTGCACATATTTTCAGACGTTATATCTTTTATTTTTCAACGAAGTCGCGGGCACCAACTATTAATAATAAATAAAATTAATAATAACCAACTACTCACTAGATAGCTGGGTCCAGGAACATATACAGAAGGCGGTACTTCCTGACAATGCACGTATTGTCAGGAGGTTCCCCACTCTGGAGTCTTTACCTAATATTTATTGTTTTTGTATTGCAATAAAATTTAAATAATAATGAAATCTAGAAGCTTCCCTTTTAACTTCGATCAAAGATATTATCATTTGAATATATAGCAGAAGCAGAAAAATAGAACATTGAAAGTGGGGTTTTCTAAAGTCAACGCACTGTGCAAAGTTGAGTTAGGTTTGAGGCATCTCCCATATAATGTTGTGGAAAATCCCTGCAGCGTTTGAAGAGTGCAGAGGCGGGAGGGGTGGTGTGATGTTGATAACCTGGATCGGGACCGAGGAGGGCGCAGGGTCGCAGACCTTGCCGCACGACCGCGCCCAATACGAACCCAGCAGCCCTGAGCACTAACTAGCTCCCGGACTATAGAACTAACAACAATGCGGCCAAATTGTCTCCACTCTACTTGACATTGTACGAATTCCTTTAATTAACATTTACACTGAACAATGTGTGTTTATGAAAGTTTTGCTTCATCTACATCTAATAGATTTCTAATTAATTTATAAAAAAATGTAATAATATTATGATTTGTTTTGTGATTGAATGGTTTGGTTATTTTTGAGACAAATTATGTTTAAAAAATTATAATTTGTAATTACTTAAAATTTAAATATCCCTTTTTAAAGTGTATAAAAAAAAATTATTATAAAAATATATTAGAATGCAATAACAATCATTATCTAATAGGAAAGGAAACCTGTGTGACTTAAATAATGAACTTTTATTATTATTTATGTTAAAAGACTGGCTATCTTAGACGACAAGTGAAGTTGTAACTAATAAACTACTAAACCACGAGATGTGCACGCACAAAGGTCGCGAGCCTATAAAATTTATAGGCTCGCATTTAATGCAGTTTTCACCAATCTATTGTAGCAAGCTTCCCGTGACATTTATTCTAATCAGTTTACAAACAAAACAATTACGCGCTATTCGATATCCTACCACGCGTACGAAGTAAGGATATATAAATACAAGTCAATAAAGACGAAATCGTTGTGTGAACCAACCAGATACTTAAATATTTTTTAAACAAACATTTAAATATTGAATTTCATGTCACGTCTATGAGTTTCCACGTCTATATACTTCGTGTAAGCTGACTTCTACTAACATGAATTTTTATATCTACGTTGTTATTAAAAGTCAAGATAAGATTTCAGACGATGCAGTGCACGACATCAAATTAAATGTTTCATGGTTTGTCAAGACATTATTAAATAATTAATATGAAATGAGGTCGCTTTACCACTTACTTTTAATATTAATTTGACCTTACTCATGACTATATTATTATTTAGATTATTATTAGGTAGTAAAGAAATGAGTTTTTTGTACCTTCTTACAATAAGGAGAGGTCTCTGCTTATCAGTGTGACCATACTAGATGCTAAATGTGGAGTTACTCGAGCGTTGGATTTTGAAGATTAGAATGGTATTAAAAAAAAAAGGTTATATGATGTTTCCCTTTTCAACGGTGGGGTGAACATCTACAGGCGTTCAAAAGTTTGTAGAAGCTGTATTGAGAAAAATCCTCCAAATAATCGTCAGATTAAGAATAAGCACGATCAGTAAAGCTAACCGCTAAGAGGTATACTTATAAAAAAGAATGAATGGAAAATTCTCTATAAAAACGATGATATAAAGTTTATCTATGAGGATAGCGGTAAGATCGACAGGAACGAAGATAGACAAAAAACCGAAAAAAGATAATTTTTTTCACCGTTTTTTGGCTGTCGAAAGTTATGCTCATGGGACTTTTCAGAGGTTGTTTGGGGAGTTAACAGGTACGTGTATACAAATTTTCTGCTTGGTTGAAGTTTTCCGAAGTTATGCCCATTTTTCTTCTAAAGTTACTGGATTATTTTTGCTGAAGTTCGTTGGCCACCCTTTGCAACTGGAGCGACGTTCGAGAATTATAAAGGCGTTGACATAAGGGGGGTTAGGTCCAAAATTCTAGCGTAACCTCGGGGTGAATGGCAATTTTCAGCCGATGTTGCGTGCGGCGGGTGAATAGCCGCCGACCTCTGTTCACAGCACACATTATTATATTTATACTAGCTGGTGCCCGCGACTTTCGGCCACGTTCTGGATAAAAGGTACCCTATGTCCTTTCTGGTGTCCCAGATAACGTGTATGCAAAATTTCATGATGATCGGTTCAGTACTTTTTGCGTGAAAGAGTTACAAACATCCATACATCCATACAAACTTTCGCATTTATAATATTAGTACGTATAATAATGTATGTTTGGCATCCCTTACAGGGAGTATCGAATATTACTTTATAAAAAAAAATAAAAAAATACAGGGAGTATCGAATATTACTTACGCACATGCTATTATTTCACGGTAGTCTTCGGTAATGAATAAATTGCGAAACGTAGTGTTCTCTTATTTGTCTGACGGCTCTGTATTTCGATTCTTTCAGGTTTAAAAAGAATGAATATTTGTTCTAATGGTGAAAGTATATTTTACTTCACAACATTAAGATCTATGTATGTTTACGTAAGTCGAAATTTCTATAGCAAATCATATATCACACAGGTTCAATCTAAACTAATATATGTATAGGGAAAACCTCGCGTTTCTTTTTAGACGACCAAGAAAAGTTTTTAATTACATTCGTATAATTTTGGTAAGTTTTATATCAACAATCGCGCGAAAAAACATTGGTTCGAAAGTGACAGACACGAATTATATTAATTTAATTATTAATTAAATTAATTCCTAAATTAATTAATTCCAATTCTAATCTACAAATTTTACAAGCATCTCCTAAACCGTATAAATTAGGTATAAATCTACTTTTAAACAAAGAAAACCTACTGTGAAATATATCAATATCGATCTTATACTCGATACATCATCGAATGAATAATCTGAAATTCTTGCGTCATTGCGTAAGTGTATTGTTTACATAGTAATGAAGTTATATGTACCAAGATAGGTAGTTGCACAAGGTACATAAGCTAAGGGAACTTTTATTGCGTAATGAACGGGTCGGCGCACGGGCCCAGCGGTCGGATGCAGGTGGGGGTAGTTCTATAAGGAGGGGATGAGGTTTGCAATACCACCCTCCAGAGCCTTATTTCGGGTCATCGAGCCCGACCTCGCAAGCAGCGAACGCAGCGTGAACCGCCTTGTGAAATGGAATTTTCATCTTCAATTCATATTTAGCCTCAGGTTTGATTAAACCCACGAAAAAGTTCATTATTCACGAAAATAAAATTTAAAATTCAAATGCATTATTATTATTAAATTATATTAAAATTTCGTTTTTCTACATACCATTGTTGGAATTCCTCTAGGCCATGGTGAATAATACTCCACATGCTTAGTAGGGCACTTATTTATTTGTTCTTGCTAATGATTATTTACTTATTATAAAATATCGACTAGGTAAAGAGAACGTCTACACATTTTGACGACCCAGCGCAGAATGGCTGTCGCTTGTGTTGCCAATTTCTACCAACTGGTAGTGGTAAGTGCTACCACTACCGAAGTAGTGTTGCCAATTGTTTTTTTCAAATAAGTATTTTAAATGCCCTGCTCGTTTAGTTTTCTAACAGACGGCCATTCTGTTCTAGGAATGTCCTCATTCCGGAGCCAAGCTCGGTCATCCGAAATAAGTAAGTAGGTCCTCATACTTAGTTCGAAGTAAGAGTAAAAATACATCAGTTTGAAATATATCACTATCTAACATAATAACAATGAATAATAACAGCTATTTACATAATCTTCTGATATACGTCAGTTTGAAATACATCACTATGCAACATAATAACAATGAATAATAACAGCTATTTACATAATTTTCTGATATACGTCAGTTTGAAATACATCCCTATCTAACATAATAACAATGAATGATAACAGATATCTACATAATTTTCAGATAACATCAGTTTGAAATACATCACTATGCAACATAATAACAATGAATAATAACAGCTATTTACATAATTTTCTGATATACGTCAGTTTGGAATACATCCCTATCTAACATAATAACAATGAATGATAACAGATATCTACATAATTTTCAGATAACATCAGTTTGAAATACATCACTATGCAACATAATAACAATGAATAATAACAGCTATTTACATAATTTTCTGATATACGTCAGTTTGAAATACATCCCTATCTAACATAATAACAATGAATGATAACAGATATCTACATAATTTTCAGATAACATCAGTTTGAAATACATCACGATGTAACATAATAACAGATTTATGTACATAATTTTCAGGTATACTTGAGTCAGTTTGAAATACAGCGAATAATGCTGCATATATTTTTGTATAAATAAGTGACTAAATTATTATTGGGTTTACAATGCACATAAACTTTATATTCTATGTGTATCTTAATAGCACTATTATATAGATTCTAGCTAAGTTAAAATTACACAAAACACAATTTTGATCATAATTATTATAGCAAATGGGTATTATAGCAAGTATTTTGAATGCAGAGATTATCTTAATCAATTAATCTGTTACTATAACAGTAATTAATTTTTATTTTAATTGCACTAGTCTATAGTTATTAGTAACATTATATCAAACTGTATTTAATTAATCACATACAACGAGGTAATTCAGCCAGCATGCTTAAGACCCTGCACCAAAGGGACCGATGCTTTTTATTATAATTATTGTGTAAATTTATTGTGATTTATAAGTTTAATTTATTATATAACTATTAGGATTAGATTTTATTTTCAATAAGCCTTAGCAGTTTAAAATCTACAGAGTACTACAATACTTAAATCGTACTCAGGTACTTTTATAAAATCATTGATCACATTATATCAATTCAATTAGTTTATTTTACTTGATTACATAAAATACCTCACAGTATAATTATTGTATAATACCGTATAATCACAGTATAATTAAGTGCTAAACGTCTTAATTCCTTAATGAAAACCTTCTCTGGTTAGGTACATTATAACTACTTAAACTTAATTTTCTTGCATATTTCTAGATTTAACACGCTTACACATTTCACCACTATTTGACACATTTGACACTCCACTATTACACACAATAAAAAACTCAGCCTAGCTCAGCTCAGCCCAGCTTAGCCCAGCTCAGCTTAGCTCAACTCAGCTCAGCCTAGCTCAGCTCAGCTCAGCCCAGCTCAGCCCAGCTCAGCCAGCGCAGCGTAGCTCAGCCAGCGCAGCGCAGCTCAGCTCAGCCCATCTCAGCTCAGTTCTCTTCTCAATTCAATAGCCTGCTCATTATCCAGCTATAGCCCCTTAGCCACCATTTTTCCACCCGAGGGAGTATGGTCCGCTCTACACTGAAACTGCTCGCTATCGTTGCCCACCCGAGGGGCTCTCTTTACAATTTTATTATAGCTACCGTTTGCCACCCGAGGGACACGGCCTGCCATTACCAATACTCGTAGCTGCCCGAGACCGATGTTGACATGTCTCCTTTTCAAGCAGCTGGTGCCCATCCCGATCAATATCAGACTGCACTCACTTCGTAACCAAACTGCAAATTTAGGGATAGAAAAGTAGATTTTAGAATTTAGGACTAACAGTTCAACCCTGCACTTCATTATTACTCGTGTCATGTCCTTGACCCAAACGTTCCAGGACCCATTGCTTCCGCTTACTACTAGTCTCGTTATCACCTCTCAGTGGTGTCACCCACGCCTTAAGTCTATCGTTGGAAACATAATTTTGTATTGCCTATGGGATGACGTTCAATATTAGACACTATTGGTGTCTGTCTTTATCTAAAATTATAATTAGTTTGTAGGGACCATTATTTTACGCCACCGATTCAAGACTGCAGCGAAATTGCTTGGGTTTGACAATGGAGCCGCTATTCCAAACTACTATTATTTTATTTATTTTTAATCCTATTTGTACTGTACATAGATAAACTTTATACCTTATTTTTGTATACACTTTAGATATTAGTTTGTAAATACTGTAAAATTCTTTTTGTTATCTTTATAATAAAAATGTATATATTTATTTTGTAGACCATCTAAAATCGTAGTAGAATAGAAAACATTTACTTGTATACACAATACACATGACATACAGAACACATCCAAACATAACAAGACAAAAATAAAATACATACAAATCTTTCCCATATACACAACGAAATTTCCTTTGAGTGTGTGCCATTGCTCAGTATAAGCCGATGCAAAGCACAGCGCCGATCCCACGCCAGCCCACTTGACAGACTCACGCCGGCGGAACACAGGTCGCCAGTGTCGCCACTGTAGTACGGTTACTTGTAGAAATTAAAAGCCGTGACTCTGTTTAGGGTGCAACTAATCAATTTTTTTAAAATGACAGTACACCACCTCTTATTAGGTTGTCTTTAGTTATTGCTCATACTATTACTCATTTATTGCTCAGTTATTGCTCAAAATGAATCACTTGGCTCAAGATCTCATTCACCCCTCTGTCCCTCAATTAGTAATGAATTATATTTCATTACTAATCGAAGATTAGCGTTGCATAACAAAGTTATTGCCTGGCATTCATATGCTAAATATTATATTTATTTAGGAAAGGCTTTATGTGCGATCTAGGAGGCACCTCCATTAACTATTATTTAATCTGTGCCTCCACGCAGAAACACAACTTTGCAATTTATGTGTTTTCTTAAATAAAAGTTACCATATAGAACTAAAAGAATAATTCACCTTAGATAATCGTTTCGCAAAGTTTAAGTTTAACCTAAAATCAGTAGGTACTTAAGACATCGTATAATTTTGTACAAGACTTTCAAGCTTTCAAGCGGCAAAAGCAGTTTTGGACTAGTTCAAGCGCTTGTTTCTCAAAACGCAAATTACCGTTCATCACAAATCCGAGGTTGTGCGCTTCACTCACTCTAACAACCATAGATTTAGTATTGCTACCGTTCCGTCAGGTTCACCATTAATGGTCATATCAGAGTTAAACGCGGCTAAGCTTTCTATATAAGTATTCTCTTTTTTTTTTTAAACCTTATAACATAAATTTAGATTTATTTGGGTTAAGGATTAACCACTTTTTTTTTTTACCAAACAGTTATAGTTCCTAGGTATCCATTTTATTTTGTTTTATTTTTATTACATCTTGTATTTGTTCACTTTTACAACTCATATAATTAAAATTGCAAATCATCGGCATATAAATGGTAAAACAGTTCTTACAAACTACTATCGCGAACATACTTAATATCTCCAAGTACCTTTATTCTATTATGAACTTACTGACCCATCAATGACATCTAGAATTGTTACGTTTACTTTGTATGTGGCGACATTGTTTTTTTTTTTTACATGTTATTTTCGGAAACCAAATTCCGCGCTTATTACTTATTATTATTTGAAAAATGTCCTGCCAATATAATAATCTGACATCGAGATCTATCTGACATACTCGTCTTCGTTCACCATCTGATACCACCCGTTTTAATCTGCCTTAGTTAGTTTAGTGAGGAATCTTAGCGCAAAGTTCAACACGAAGCGCCGAAAGAAACTTGCCAAGCCAACGAACCGCCGCACCTGGTGTACATTTGTGTGCCCAGGATTTTCCGCCTGTAAGTATTTTCTTAGCTCCAGGCCTTATGCTGGCCTTGGAGATTTGATATCCAAGAAAATCAGATTCTAAAAAGAAGCACTTCCTCAAATCTGTAAGCCTGGTTGCGGCAAGTAATTGTAGTATCCGTATTTCATCTAGCCACCAGTGATGTGCCTTTTTTTATTTTTGACGGGTCTCTTACGAATCCTTTGTCTTATTAATTTTCAATTCATTGATGAAATTCTATATAATTATAGGTAATTGAGTAGCAACGAAGAACTATTAAATTATATTCAGATATTGTTATTGTTATCTGTAAAATACCCCGATAGTGCTATATCACTCGTTATCTCACACACCACAGACACGTCTAACCCCACATCGCGGTTCTCTCCACCGGCATGGCCGATACCCAACAATGTTGCGTGTGCGCGCGTGCGCAAGAGAGACAGAGCGAAACACGCATACACTACATTATCATTTAATTCTTAAAATCAAATATTTGGCACCTTTATATTGCAAACATTTATCGTAGTGAGTTACCATACCAATAGTACCTACACTCAAAGGTACTAACTAAACTATCTTTATAATCACAAATATTTGTGTCAGCTTATTAAAATAATAAAATATTTAAAAATTATAGCAACTTATAAGATTACTTTTACAATGAGAAAACCAAAACCTTAGTCTTTTTTTTAAATTCTAATGAAATGATTAGAAAGAATGACCTGGCACAATGCAGGTCAAAACATGCCTTGCCTGTCACCTAAAGCGTCAAGTGGCGGGCTTCAACTATAGTTTCAAGGTCACGCTCGCCGACACCGATTGAGTAAGAAAGTTACGGTCCGTATCCGGATCGTATCCGCGGATATACGTTCTTAATGATCCGGCGCATCACTACTACCTTTTTAATGCCATCTTTATTCCTCCCTCACGAGTACAATACGGCTGACGTACGCGAAATGGGACTCTCTAATTACATTATTATCTAGCAACTCGCCTACTATCCTCCTGACTACATTTCGTTCGCTGTAGAGAAGACGATACGGTTTGAAGAAATCGGTAACGCTGAGTCATTTTGTTAATAAATCTGTGGTATACATCGATAATCTGTGGCAACCTCTTTTTAGCAGACTTTTCTGCTAACAGGTTTTCTGCTTTCGCAGGAAATATGAAAACGTAAAAGTGTACAACCGACGTGGCATCCGAAAGCACGCGCTTTCTCGTCACATGTCACATGGTAAATACGTGCGCTTGTATTTATTTGTACATAATGTATATTGTGATTATCCATATAACGTTATAAATATGTATTATATATAATAAATGTGGTGTTATTTCTTTCATTCTACCCAACTCATTCTAACTCGTGTAGGCCGAAAGCAAGTGATTTCTATGTTTGTTTAGTTAGAAGATTAAAAATTTAAGCCATCTAAGGCAACAACTTCAAACTTACTTATGACCCGCTCAAGTCCCGAATTGTCGCAGTATAGAACTAAGTCCAAATGATTCCTGTGAAGGATCGACTCATTTAAACCTCCGTCGTGAGAAGCTCGTCCCTCACCACTTAAGCCTCAATGTCAACCTGAACAGCGTCAACACCCAAAGCCACCAATACCTGGGTGACGGTGGGATACCACGCGACGCAAAACCTTTGAGGGTGTGGAGGTTCCACTTATCAAGAATTAGATTGAAATATTTTTTTTTATTTTTTTTTTTTATTTTTTTAGCTACTTCCCTGATCAGAGCACACGACCACTAAAATCAATGCGTCTGGACTTCTCCACTCCGCTAAGCTTACCAAACTTCATGGAAATACCTCGCAGATATTTCAGTAGAAATTAGACCCTTGTGCATTGATTGGAATAATATTATTAAGTTTATTATGCAATCGACCGCATTCGTACCTTTAAATTTGCACATGTTTACCAGTCTTTCTTTGTCATGAGTGAAGGAGTACAATAGCTAGAATACGATGTATCAAGCGGGGACAGAAAAGGACAGAGGATTCCACAAAATAGCACAATTCTTATGTTCGTTTCTTCTTTTTTTTGTTTCCTTTTTTTTTTTACTACCCTATCACAATATTATCAGTGCAAGTAATAACTAGGTAATCGTACCTGCCTATCGAAATAAGGCCTTTACTTTCAAAAGGTCAGACTTTCAGATGGTCGTTAGGTATTTTACCAAACGAAAATTGAGTAAACTTTTTATGAATTCAAGTAAAGTAAACAAATTCTTTTATTTTGTTGAAAGTGAAGTGTATAAGTAGGTAGGTAATTATCTCGTAGTACAGTAAAGAAGAACATTTCTTTTTAAGTTTATATAACACTACCTTATCTATACCAATATTATAAAGAGGTAGATTTGATTGTTAATTTGTTTGCATTGAATAGGCTCCGAAACTACTGGACCAATTTGAAAAATTCCTACACTGTTAGGTAGCCTCATCATCAGCGACATAAGCCACGCGGACGCAGTCGTGTGCAACAGCTAGACATAGATAAAAGAAACACGCATATGTTCCATGCGAAACTCATAGTTAAAATATACGTAAGTAAACTCAGAGCTATAATTTATGATATCTCAAATAAATATTCATACCAGTCACTTAAATATTAATAAAACAATACAATACATGAAGTATAGTCATAATACAACAATAATACGATATTGTTAAAAAAAAGTATATTTCCTTAGTATTATTTTAAAAAGAAAGTAGCGTGCTCTCACAGACCAACTAGGAAATGTACAAAAGCTACTGTCCGTTTTGTAATGTAATCTTTGTAAACAATAAGTCTTACAATACCTACTTGTGAAACAATTTGAATGTAAACCATCACTAATCTAAGTAATTTAGCAGGTAGGTTCATATTGTAATGTTTACAATACGATGTTATATAATTAGGTATCATTCGAGTCTTTCATAGATATTATAAATATATCTATAATTATATACAATTATACATACAAAAATTCGTGAACAGAAAAGTTACAAGTACATACCTCAAGGGCCCGCTTACCGCACTTCTGAAATTGTTGGAATTCCTCTAGGCCATGGTGAATAATACTCCACATGCTTAGTAGGGCACTTATTTATTTGTTCTTGCTAATGATTATTTACTTATTATAAAATATCGACTAGGTAAAGAGAACGTCTACACATTTTGACGACCCAGCGCAGAATGGCTGTCGCTTGTGTTGCCAATTTCTACCAACTGGTAGTGGTAAGTGCTACCACTACCGAAGTAGTGTTGCCAATTGTTTTTTTCAAATAAGTATTTTAAATGCCCTGCTCGTTTAGTTTTCTAACACCATGTAATATTATGAATATCTAGTAATTTAGTTTTAAGGATATGGATGAAACTTCTCACACAGATAAGACTATTTATTTTTTTAAGATAAAGATCTTTAGACATGCTGACATGCAGACAGAGCTCCCCATAAAGGTCGCCTATTAAAATAAGCCTCACCACAGATAACAGCGCGAAATAAAACAGACAGTAGGACTCATTTTTAGTCGTACTATTTTATGGCTAAATAGTTCATTTCCTACCTTAAGACGAAATTTATTTCTTATTAGCCCTCTGTTATATAATGTCTGTTATATAAACCGCCCAAGGCACCAACAAATAATTGTTTGCCCCCAAATCATAATCACTTGGTATTTAACTCAACGTAATCACTTATGGTAAAACTCAAAAGTAAGGCTTGAGTTAAAGGATAACCATATAACGGATAGGCGGTGTAACTCTGCACACCCAAACTAGAGCCAACTTTGATAAGCTAATTTCCTTAGTTAACCCTGAAGGGAATCGAACCAGGGACCCCTGGGTAAAACGGCTATTAGTAAGGCGAACACCAATCTAATTTATATTATATACTAGCTGGTGCTGGCGACTTCGTCCGCGTGGAATAGTTATTTTGGGAATCATTTGGGTATCTCGAACGGTTTTCGCACGCAACGGAAGCCCTCAAAGATGAATAATTTTCCCCGTTTTTTCCACATTTTCGACTGTTTCTTCGCTCCTATTAGTCGCAACGTGATGTTACATAGCCTAAAGCCCTCCTCGATAAATGATCTATGCAACACAAAAAGAATTTTTCAATTCGAACCAGTAGTTCCTGAGATTAGCGCGTTCAAACAAACAAACAAACAAACAAACTCTTCAGCTTTATAATATCTAATCTTAAACTAACCCCCGATGCCCGACGCAAAATCATAGAGTATTATATACAAGCTTTAGTGGGTATACGAACTTAATATTTTTTTAATTTCAATTATCCTTTTATTTAAAAATAAAACAATATAATTGTAATTAAAAAAGAAAACAAACCCACTTAACCCCAATGTGTCGAGCTACTGCACTTAAATGATTTTTAAGTTAAAATGAGCGTGTGGCACGAGAGTAACAAAGAAAAAAATATGGAGATTTTTAAATTAAGATAGTGTTGTTGTTTTTCACTAGCGCTAACTTTGATTGATAAAAGAAACGAACCTTGAAGTCAGGTTGATGGAATGAGGGTGATAAAAGAAAATCCTTTTGAACAAACTAACTTACATTGAATAAAAATTTACATTTTAAATAAAAAACACTATTCTTTAATAACAATTTTAGATAATTTAAATAACAATTTTAGATTAAGTACCCATTGGTAATCATTTTCCCTTGGTTTATTTTCTTAGTTTAATTTGATTTTATAAAATAAGCCTTTTACCGCTTTTGGACTTTTGAACTTCTGTTATGTAAGTGACTAAGTGGATACCTAGTACTGGTAACAAAAGGCAATTTGAAAGTGAATCAGACATTTAGAATGTTTTTTAAAGGAATGTTTCAAAATAGAAAGTATTTTTTCATAAATATTTTTGACAAATAAAAAACTAATTTATAGTTTTAACAAATAAAAACTAATTTATAGTTTTAAATCTACAAATAAAATATGATAATTAAACATATCTTAAATAAATCGTTAACCTTAGCGTTCAGTATGACCTTCGTCCTATGTAGGTAACCTTCTATATAAGTGCTATCTAAATTTGTGTTTAGGAGTCATTTGGGCAGTCCGTCTGGCGGCAATAACTACCCCTTTATAGAAGACTATCTCGAAATAACAGCATTCATGCTGTTTCTAGCATTTCCCTGAAAGCCAGCCTTATATATACATATTTATAGTTTATTATACAGACATATATATATAATACGATATATATATATTACGATTAATTTGAAACACTGGGTATAAAGATATCTGATTCTCTAATTAAGAGCTCACTAGTAGAATACCTATTCTGAGACGATGCACCACGGATAGTGATGGCATCTATTCGAGTTATTTATATTATGCATATTTATAGACACCTAATGCGATTAAAGAAAAAAAAACATCCCTTAAGTGTCAATTATTCTTAGTAAAAAAGTGAAAAAGCCAAGCAAAAAGTCCACTAGGTATATAGGGCTAATGCACGGACATCGTTTGCGTACACGCGGTGCATAGCAATGTATGGAAATGTTGTTTTTTCTAAATAGGAATATTAACAAAACACGTTGCAAGCGCCGGTATTAATCCAATGCTTGAGCACCGACAGGTGAGCTGCGATAATCTTGCGCCCGCGCACCAAACGGCGTGACCTTTCCGTAATTGAATAGGCGTGCTTGTTGCGAGCCGCGCCGTGCGTGCGCTAGCGCTGGACACACGCGATCTATTAACCACTACTCCTCTACTAGCATCTTAGGCCAGCATCAAATGTGTGGACGGGTCAATGTAATTGTTTAACTAAGGCCGAAGCACACTCATTATTGTATAATCATTATAATGCTCCTGACTTCTCCTTGTGGTTCAAAATTCCCAAAATCTCGAATTGATAGACAACTGTAATGGCTCGAGTTTAAAATAAAAGCAGCGCCATTAAATTTGCGTTTATAAAGTTTATGGTAATTTCTTATTCATATTTCCGTCTTGCCAAAATAATCTATTTCTCTTATGTATATTATTTATTAATAATATACGAAATGAAATAATAAAGAAATAAGAAAGCTCAACATCACTCAATGAGATGTAGAGGGTCGACGGTGCTTCTGACCGAACCTGTTGGAATATAACCCAAACATATAATTTAACATTCTGGTCATATTAATTTATCATTAACATATAGCTAATAGTAGCTAATTCACCTGTGTAATTCACACTATTTTGGTCAAGGACGTAAGTTAATACGCATTAAATTCAATTTAATTTTATCGCGACCCGTCTATACTTTTTTAGTTGACAGTAGAATAGTGCATAATTATATTCTTCTTATATTATAACTGTTAACTATTTTAAGACTTAGATATTGAAGGAAAAGGTGACGCCGATTATAACATTTATAGTTTAAAAAATCGTAAATAAGTGTAACAATAAAATTTTTATTTTAAAGTAATTGTTGCGGTGCCGTGTCATCTTAACACCAACACCGTTGACATTATTATATAGATATAAGTTTTATTTTTGCAATAATAATCATCTTTATTTACGTTAAAAGACGTTCTGTGTATTTTATGTATTTCAAGTTTTTTAAGCCTTGTGTTATTTTATATTAAAACTGCATTATTGTGCATTATAATATTTTATTAAAAGTCTTAACATTTTTTTCAACAAAGATGATACATGGAATAATGTACCACAAGTTTAATAGTACTTACCCATAAATAAAGTTAACGAGGCTATAGGTATGTCTAGCTCTTGTAGTAACCACAGTAACCGTTTTTTGTTCAAATTAGTCAATCAAAATACAGGTAAAATCGAAAGATGATGATATTCGTATCATGATATTAATTCCTATTGAATTAAATAGTCTCTTAATGATTTTTGCTTAATTAATTAAATTTCTCTTTAACCATCAAGGGACGGTCAATCTGTCTGTCGACCTTAACATAAAAAAGATCATAAGTTAGATTGTAAGTACCCTAGATTAAGTATCAAAGTATTAATTTAAAGTGTAATAACTTAAATGGAAATTTGTAAATAAACAGGTGTTTCATCTTATGAAAGATTTACTCCCTCATCCACATTCTGTAAATACCTAACTGCATGTCAGCTCATAAGTTAGATTATAAGTACCCTAGAGTAAGTAGCTTTAAGTTTAATTAACAAGAATGTAAAGTGTACTAAATTAAATGGAAATTTACAAATAAAGAGATAAAAATAAGCAACTCCCGGACCCCAGCATTCCTATTCCCGCAGGAACTGGGGTCCCTAGGCTAAACTGTTAACTTACCAGTAGGGCTAAAATAAATGTAGTCTCAAGCGCTGCAACTGTAGTAGCGAGTGTTTTATTCGGAACGGCGGAAAAAAAAAACAAAAAAGATACTAAAATATAAATAACATTGTTTTACGGTGTTCGAAGTGAATAATTCGTCGATCACTCCGAATCGACGAATCATTATACAGATTCACACGGCTGTTCCACAGCTTGTGAATTCTTTGAATGGATAATGATAAAGCCTGTCATATGCACCCCTTTTCAATTGATGTTGTATTTAATATTAATTAGATTATTTGTTACTGTCAAGCAAGAGGTTCGCAAAAAAATCAACATGAATGAGAATTTTTTATATCATTATGTATTTGGTTTATATTAAAATACTAAAATATAGTTTTACACCTGTATTCCCTTGACACATTGATGTACGAGCAGTAGCTCTATCTTTTAATATAACGCCCTCTTATATGCCAAATAAAAAAAATGGAGATTCAAGATTGTAAAATGGATGGATATGATTATACACGCAAAATGAGTTTCAGTAATAAATGCATTTTAACGCTTATATTGAAGACTGGCTGTAACACGCGACTTCGTCCGCGTAACTTTATATAATACTAGTTGGCGCCCGCGACTTCGTCCGCTTGAAAAAAATAGCCTATCCTGTGCCTGTGTCCCGTACGTCCAAATGTTTATATACCAAGTTTCATGAAAAACAGTTTATTCGTTTAAGAGTTATGAAGGAACATACATACGTACAATACCTGCACTTACAGATTTATTATTTACAGACTTACAGATAATGTAGCTTTCTATAGGTAAAATTAATTTTAAAATCGGTCCAGTAGTTTTTGATTTTATTCATTACAAACAAAAATACAAATTTTTTCTCTTTATATAATATAGTCATTTTGTTTATTTATGGTTATTGTGGTTATTTTGTTGTAAAGCAGACAAGAAAAGTGCTTTATCAGTTTCGATTACAAATTCCATTCATTTCAAAATTCGCTAAGGCTTAGATTTGAAATAGGTATTGATTACTGATTGACAAAATTTGTCATCGCTAATAAAGATAGCAATAGAAATTGTCACTTTGAATTTTCAAAGGAAAACAGACCATATCATTCTACAACATACAAAGAATGTTCAATCTTAGGGTGATAAAGCACTTTATTTGTCGAGTTTACCTACAATAGTATTTCGTTCAATAATATTGTACGCCGATGAAAATATACTAAGCACTGGTTCGATATGTTGCAAAAAATCTTCATTATCTTCATTAAAATGCGTTTACGAGTGGAACTCTACAGAACTGTAGCCAAGATTAAATCAGAACACTATAAAAAATGATGGCGGGCCTCAGCTATGAACCTCTTTATTTCTTTTTCTTAACATATTCAATAACAATTTTTTTTATGCGATAAAAACGCAACTTTTTATACGGCTTATATGAGCCTCTACTTGGATTTTTCTACTGTTCTATGAGATAAAAAATATTTGGGCGCCAAGCTGAGTGCAAATGCCTGTCATTGAACCGTGCTATGCTTGTTACGCCAATCACAAGCATGGGTATCCATGGCTGTTATGGTGTTAAATATATTTTTCCTCTTAACTTTTTATGGTGATGTTATTTGTATCGAACGCTGTACAACAGAGTATTTTTGAATGTTTTTGTAGGCTTATCAATTTATATTTCTACTATGAATTATAGTGTTCGAGGAATCCTAAAAGCTTTCCTATGTAAGCACTTTTTAATAATTTATTTCCATTTTCACCAATTATTTATTGCTTAAATTTTTGTCAAATATATTGACCGTAAACTGTCTTCACAATATTAAAAAAAACTACTACTTCTTATAATTTATCCTATCAAAGACTCAGATAAAGCAAGTAATACTAAAATTTTCTAGGCCATTATAAAGATTTGTCTACTGTTCATTATCAAGTCCATCTATAGCCTTTTGTCTTGTCTGCAATTTTGTGTTCGATTTTTCGATAAGCAATGACAATGGCTGTAATATCTTAGCTGTATATATTTTTGAAAAATAGTAGATAATTAATGTTTGTGTGTAATTTGTGTTAACAAAAACAAAACAAAACAAAAAACGAATTTTGTTTGAGTCAGAGTAATGCTAATGTTCTGAAATATCACAAGAAGAACGGAATTCGTTAAGGTAATGTTGCAATATAAATACTAAGTGTGTTTGCAATCGAACGCCTACAGGCGATTCAACGAAAAAGGTATGGGATTGACAGCTACGTGATTTTTCCTATGCAGTGCCGACGCCCGACGCAAAAGATGGGTGTTATAAATTTTACCTGTGTGTCTGTGTATCTGTATGTCTGTCTGTGGCATAGTAGCTCCTAAACGTATAGACCAATTGTGATCTCGTTTTATTTGTTTTAAAGTTGAGGTGATCGAGCTAATCAGCTCATTTCCTAGTTAATCTTACTAACTTCCGCAGGTTCGATTGGTGTGAAATTTAGTATACCGTTACTTCGATGGTATTTCCTTGACGTGGTAACCTTGACCTGCGGAATACCCAACTCCTCAGCAACTTACGGTTATTCGTTCGACACGTTGACTAGGGCGGGAGATACAGCGATAGTCTACAAAGTGTTTCGCTTCGACAGACAGCGCAGTGTGCACAAGCTGAGCAATCAAATAAATCCTTGATCGAGACATATCGGTTACCTACCTGTAAATAAATTAGATTTTTCCTCATAATATTCCCGAAACAAAAAAGTGCTAACAAAGGCAATTCATCTTTAAGACTGTCTATCAGTAAAAAAGTTTTAACCTTTTGTTCTGTTGTTTTCGATTTTTTTTTACAACTACAGATATAAAAACAGCGGCACGTCCAATTGCTCAGTGGGAGTTTTTTTTGATAAATAAATAGATTTATCAGCATACCAATCGATTAGCGTAAAGTAATTAGTAGGTTCTCATAATTAATTGTAAAAACAAGTCTGCTAAAACATTTGACACTGACTACTAGCGATTTCTCGTCGATGTCTTATTACGATTGCGTTATCTGCACATTTTCTTTAAAGTATTATTGGCAAATCTATACTAACATTATAAAGAGGTAAAGTTTGTATGTTTGTTTGTTTGTATGTAATCTTCGAAACTACTTTTCAATTTAGAAAAAAATCTTCCACCAAGAGTTACAATACAATTTAATAGATGTTTATTGACCTATGTCAATAAAGACAGATTTTTTAGATAGCGGGGCTTCACCCGCGTATAAACGCGTATTTTAAAATTCTTTGAATGCAGTTTCGTTTCTTTTTTTATTAAATGAATGTTTACTTTGGGTATTTTTTTATATCTTTGGTATTTATAGAACTTACCCTCCAGCTGACGTTAAAAATTTCCACACGTTAAGTATATGTTTTATAATTTCTTTCTAATATAAATACGAGTACCTACCTATGTTAAGAATGACATTTAAGTCCATTGATATTATCGCCTAGGAAGGCTAGGAAGGTAAAATTTTGTTGAACGATGAATCAAAGAATCAATAACTTTTCAATAGAGGATATTTTAATATGCACAATGTTCACAGTTGGCAGCTTGAAAATCCTTGCCTAATGCGTGAAACAGGTCGCAATATAGATTTAAAATAAAATATTAGTCTGGCATTTTGTATAGCAAAATTATAGGCTCATTCGAGTTAGATGAAATTTTGAACTCTTAAAATTATTTGGAATATTTACTATTAAAATGTAAATGTGAATGCAATGGCTAAATATCTATTGTAATCGAGGCCAAATGAAAATTTCTGATTTTACATTATGAGAAAAATAAACAATGATAACAATACAGAATATTATTTAGTAGTGACAAAAGGACGAAACCTCTTAAAAATTAAAAAAAAATATCTCAAAAACGATGCATCATGTGATAAGGTGAAAATATTGATTTTCTGAAAGGATGCTTTCAGAAAATTCTGAAACTTTCAGAAAATCAATATTTACCCATCAATATCGATCACTATTTTTTGGGACATCCTATACAGTAGCCGAGTTATTTCAGTGTAGTTTTTTATGAGAGGGTAGTTATAACCATAAGGAGAGATGTAGGTGAACATCCTCTTTCAGCATCCTCTTCACGTGTGCTACCCCACGACTGTAACGCAGTGATTATATACTCTTTGCCCATAACTATTAATATATTTAAACCTCTTTTGTATAACCTCTGACAGTCTGTATGTGTCTACACATTTGTGGCCCGTCACCGATGCCGTGCTCCATGTGAGATTATTCATTAATAAGCTTATTGGGTTAGTGTGTACGATTGCACACAACAATCGGTAGATCCGCGTATCGCTAATCGGGTGGAAAACCGCTTCACTGGCCGTTGCACATTTCGATTTTTCTCCTTTGATGTGTTTAATAATGCATGGAGCGATCGCCGCTCTCTTTTACACGCGGATAAAGCGCATTCACATATTATGCTATTAGTTGTAGGGATTCTAGGGTTCCTCACCCATTCTTCTAGTTTTGTCTACAGAATATTTTAAAACTTCTCGTAGATCATCTGAAATTAAAATTGATTGCTGAATATATTTTTGTTATTAAAGCTCCAGACAGGATGACCTTCGCTTATACTATCCGTACTAATATTTTAAATGCGAAAGTTTGTATGCATGTATGGATGGATGTATGGATGTTTGTAACTCTTTCACGCAAAAACTACTGAACCGATCACCATGAAATTTTGCATACACGTTGTCTGGGACACCAGAAAGGACCTATGGTACCTTTCATCCAGAACGCGGACGAAATCGCGGGCACCAGCTTGTAACACAATAAACGTCATAGGTGCTGCAAGTGCGCTGCCGACCGTAGTAGGATAAGATAGGTTAAGGATAGGGATTCGGATTCGGATTATAACTTTGATGCAAAATTAGGAACAATATTGAAAAACCTGCAGCAGACTAGCATGGTGTATTATATCCTTCAATAAGGGAACCATAAGGCCGTTGAAGTCCTTGATATAAAGCATTAAGGACCTATTTAACCAACTACAAGTAAAGTGTTGATTAGTTACTTTTAGAAATAATTTTATGTTTTATTAAATTATGCACTCGGTTTAGTGCATCCCGATAGGCGAATTTTTATTATTATTTCCTTTTTAATGTTTGGGACTTTTACCGTACAAACAAAGATATATCAGCTAAATTATTCCCGGTGACAGGTGACTTTAAATGACGGTTAGCCTACTTGACAAAATTATCGTCCTATCGAAATTCTACATATTCGTTAGACTTTCAAACACAATTTCACATGTATTATATGAAAATAATGACAATGCTCTTACCTAATAACAGCTACTTTTACACTGAAGTTTCATAAACAATAATATTTTTCTGAACGATTGTTATGAAGAGCGAGCGAAAATGCCATTTCGCATCGTACTCCCATATTCTTATGAGGGAAACTATTTACAATAAAAGCTTTTCCATGTTCAAATAGAATTAAAACTAGTTTAAATTGACGTTTGTATAAAATTTGCAGACGAAACGGGCGGTTTTATTTATAGAGTATCGTTCCAGTTTCGTTGGATTGGGTCAGCGGTTGAGTCTGTTTATTGATTCGCTAACGGACCGGTTAATTTTGGCAAGGTGAGCAGACTGCGCCTAGCTACGATTCAGTTTCAACTGTTTCACTGTTTAACGTTCGAATTATTGCATAATATGCAACTAGTTATGTTACTACGGAGATTGTGTACAAACAAGATGTTTCTGTATGAGTTCTAAGGTTTATATACAGACGTGGCTTATATGCATAGATGAATGATTGGTCTCGCTGCGCTCGACTAGATACCGCCGTTGTACTTATATTGTTTTATAAGTACAACGGCGTTGTAAAAATACTACGCCGAATTCGGCGTACCCGAGCCAGTCACACTGCAAACTGTCTGTGATGTGTACGTGCCGAATGTTTTATTAAATTTTGAGCATAATAAAATACCAGTTTGAGTAGTGAAACTGTATAGAAATATAATATAACTGTGTAAAAAGTGATAAAAAGTGACAATTTTTTGCACACACTACAATAAAAAGTTGCCACATTTACAGAGCTATTGCTTTTGTATGGCGCTCTATCTAGTCGAGCGCAGCGAGACCAATCAAATATATTTGCTTATATGATTATGTGTTCTTCGGAATGTATTCTACAATATGGATAAGGCACGATGCGATAAATCTAAAAGTGTAATCAAAACCAAACTCTGTTTAAAGGTTACTATGAAATCGTAAGAGTATTTAATATGGTATAGGAATAATTTAGATAACCGAATATTTTATTTGCTATCCGTACTAAGGGTTTATTTGAAACATACACAAATGTAACTTCGCTTATGTTGCGAGTGACGATATAAAAGTTTGCGACGTAAGAAACACATTTTTTAAAACTTCCTTAATGAACTACACTATTAATATTTTACGATTCTCTGTGTGAGCAAATTTTATTGCTAATTTTATCATCACATAGGGATAATGTATGCTGACTTATTTTTTATTTAAACAGTGTTATATTTGTCACTAGCCAACTTTGTAACGAATTCGCGTGTAGGAGAAGCCACTAATGTTTTGAGGCATGCAAAGTTTGCCAAACTGCATTGGGCTATCATATATCTTATTTCTAGAAGGCGTTTATAAGTGTAAATGCGCGAATGCTTTAGCAGAAGTGAGTAAAATTAGTTGGATGGTTCATGTATTGGCCTTAAGGCTCTGACTCGGAGGTAACAGGTTCCATTCACGGCAGGGTACAATTTTGGAAGGGCGCGTAGCACTCCCTGCGCTGGACATGTTTACATGTTTACTTTATTAATAAATTAATTACTTATACAAAACTTTTTTGTATAATAATGAAATTCAAGTATAATATCAATGAAATTCATCACAATCGTTAATCCAGGTTATGGTTTATTATCAAGGATATATTATTTCGATGACCATATTATATGACAAGTTTCATCTAAATCTATTAACATCAAATTTACAATTAACCAAAATTAATATACCAAAAATTATAAGATGCACATTAAGTTTTTATTATATTATACTTCCTAGAGATAATAAATTTTCTTACATATTTTTGTTTATAAAATCCCAGGCATGGATGGGGTATAGAGGAGATAATATCAAACACTTTTATTATAATTTTTATAGTTTTTTCTAAAACCGTCTTAAAAAGTGAAACACTTTATCAATGTCTAGTATTTCCATAAACTATAGTTATAATGCATTGCGTCCTATTTAAAATGCTAATGCGAGAACGTGCGTGTATTAATGTTCGCATGGGAGTATTTTACAAAGTAAACATCTCACTTTAAAAGTCTTATAAGGGCGGTTTCATCAAATATGTTTACAAAAAATTCAATTGTCCACTGTAATAGACTTAACCTTTTTCATTTCATCGTACACAATGCAATTAAAATATGAACGTGCACGCACTGTGTATGACCTTGGTGTTGTTAGTAGAAAATAATAATTACTCTTCGGGATCGAATCAGGAATGAGGAGTTTTGGATATAAACAAAAGTCACTAGACTAAACCAGATGGATTAGTCAGTAAAAGTGGTAAAGGGCAGGGCCGCAAGGTTTTTGAGTAGAGTCTACCCATAAGATGTACTGACAAAATAAGGACCCCGGGTAGACGCTGGATCGAGGCTGCTTGACCGGTCTTAATGGAAGGTCTTATGGACAGTAGTGGACTTCCTAAGAATGATGATGATGTGTTTATGTAATAGGTATAGGAAAATATTGCCCTCTAAGAACGCCTGAACGAACTGCCCTCTACCTTCAGGTATATAATATGCAGAATTTTTTTTTGCGAAGCCAGGGCGGGTCGCTAGTCTTTACATAGTATACAACAAGGTCGCTTTCCGCCAACTTTTCGCCATCTGTCCCTTTGTATGTATGTATCTTTATCGCTACGCAACGGATTTTAATGCTGCTTAATTTGATAAATATATAATTTGATAAAAAAGTGCACCCTTGTTATAGAAGGTTGCTAGTTAATAGAAGAAAATTAATGAAACAATAGTAACATGATAAATGCTAATAGAACAATAATTAAAAGGACACTTTCTCTGCAAAACAACAAGTGAACATTAATATGGGTAATTAACATTCTTATTGACACAAAATATGTATGGAATTCCAACTGTTTCGAAATAACACGATGTATAACTTCATATAGATGGATATTATAGTTAAGGTCAGTGAATAAAGTGAAAATGTAAACGATATTAAAAAACAGTATTGATCGCTCGATTGCTTTGATGTGGTTTTTTTCATACCTTTTTAGAAATGTACTACGTGTAGTATTTAAGTCCGCAAAACTTTTCTCACTTTGAACAGGTTTGAAACTACTGTATTCAACCGTAACGTAAGGTACTGTATCTGTAGCTTTTTTTTAAATGTCTATTGACAGGGTACGCTACCAGCGTTTTTCCATACAAATGTATTCCCCTGTTTTCTCCCTGGATAATTTTTCTAGAGCAAAAATTTTTTGTCATATCTCCCTATCATTTCTTTTTTTACACCAACTTATTAAATAAGAAAATATGACTTCTCAAAAATCGTTATAAATGACTGTTTTGTGTCACCCCAATCAGACTATTAAACAAATTTGAAAGATTTTTAAGATAAAAAAAAAGATAGGGACGTAGATTCGTTTTTCTTGAAAATATTTGTGTAAAAATTATTCGATAGGCTCAAATTTTAGAGGAGAAACAGGGGAATGCGAAACCTCGATTCAGTCAAAAATTTTGTAGATATAATCTGTCTGAGCTGCATTTGTCCCTATCGCTTGTCGTTCGAGCGTAGCGCAATGGCAATAGTTTCTTAAATTTTTTCAAATTTTGCTTTACCCGAGTTCGAGTGTTAGTTTGGCTTTTAGAGTAAGATAGAGGCATTACTTATTCCCATTTCTACAATACTGGTTAAGGTCCATCACTCGTACAATTGCTGTATTAGAAAATAGCTTGTTAGCGAGGTTATGTTATGTCCTCCGAGTGCCGCTGATCTTTATCAGTTGATGTTATTTATGAAGTGTTACATAGGACCGGTGTCTTCTTATGGTTAGATCAACAGGTTTATATGCTGTATTACGAACGGAATCTTAAAGAGGCAATTATCTTTGTCCAGTGTTTTTAATATCATATAGTAAATAGTAGTAAAACTTTGTTCAGCCTATCCTCAATGTGGGGCTCTTACTATGCACTGGCGCTATTTGACTTATTGTTGTTAGTTTAAGTAACTCAAGAGCGATGGAATACTAATATTTATTTAGGGAAATCTTTAGAATCGCGTGGAAAGCTTTTAGGGTATTTAAAGGCTAAAATAGTTAGTTAAAATGTTAGGAATGGATGTTAGTTTTATAAAAATATAGTTTTTATGGTGAGGAAATCCATTCACAATTCATATTATAAAGATTTTCTGGCGTCTCGTCTGGCGGCAGTAAATACCGCCTTACTAAGACTACCATGAAATAACAACACGTATGCTGTTGTGTTTCGGTGAGTGAGCAAGGGATGCCAGAGCCCATTGCCCCATTGCCCCATCCATCCCTTTCCCCTTATCCTTAATCCCTCTATGATCGGCAGCGTACTTGCAGCACCTGTGGCGTTGCTTGTGTTATAGGCGACGGTAGCCACCTACCATCATAGTGGACCGTCAACCTGTCTGGCGACGTTAAAATAAAATAAAAACTAAACGTGAGGTGTTTAAATACTAATAGGTTTTACTAGCCTTAAAATTTAGTGAATTGTTTTTGTTCTGAATACTCATATCATTGAAACTGCTTGGTTATGTTACTTATAATCATTCAGTATGAATTATTACAACATAGAAAAATAGTGTCATTATGGATCAATAGGAATAGGTGGAGAAATAATAGAAAAAAATCTATAATTGTACACACAATGTCACGAATAGAGAAAGATGGAGAAAACTCGCAGACTTATCAGACTTATCCACGACAATGAAGATCCATGACCACGCCAAGAGAGTACGACGAAGAATAATAGTTGATAAATGACCAAAATAGCGATCACATCAATGATATTTAAATATTATTTATAACATAATTGGATCACATACATATTCGACATCCTTATAAAAGTGAGGTAAGTACGCAGTACGAACGTTTACGTATTACGAAATATTTACTAAGTATACGATGTATGATGCACGTGTGTGGTACATATGTTGACAAATCAATGTGCGAAGCATGCACATATTCCAAAATATGTGTTGGGCAACTGTCGAGTGCATCACAGGTGTTTTGATACTCGATACCATATTGATCTCAGAATATATCGAATCATCATCTCGTTAACGTGAATTTGTATGTGAACGTGCTTCTTGTTCGTTCGTAATGCGATCGATGAGTCACAATCGTGTGAACGTTTATTAAGTCTTGTACACGTAGTCATTGAGATGTTAGCGTCGGTTCTTTTGATCGATTGTCTTAATTTCATTTGGAGCTATCAGCGATGACGTCACGCTTCTGTAAAACCTAATCACGTGACATCAAGTAATACTGAAACTACTTATAGTTAAGTACAGATTAGGTATAACTATATTCAAGTAGTCCAGTCCAAGATCAGTGTGCTCTGTTACCACTAATTAATTTTGTATAGTGTTTGTTTGTAGTTAGACCAAAATAAGGGCCACTTTTTCTTTGGTTAAAAATCAAAATATTTATTCATCAAATGGGTTTCTCTAAGTTACTCTATCGATTGTGATTATAATATTTAAATTTTACCAGGGTTTCAAAAAAAGAAAAGTCAAGATGATGACGATCCTGAGAAGAATAAATTAAAATAAAAAATTTAATTTATTTCTTGTCGCAGTTAGTTTATTATTAAAATTTATAATATACCAGTGAGGTGAAGTAAAATAAAACTGGTAGTACAATAATTATTTACGCAAGCTAACAAAAAACATGCAGGCATGTAGGACCAACCATAATCGAGTCCCAGGCATTGTATGCAGATTGACCCCGCTAAAGGCGTGAACATTACAACAGGACTTAACAAAATATAAATTTTCTTTAATCTTACATAGCTCGAATAATGATGTCGTCTTAATACTCCAATAATGATGATGATGGTATCTTTATTATAGTTTACTAGCAACCCTCTCCCGGCTACACTATATAAAAAATCCATGAAAAGTTATGGTAAAAATTTATGGTGAAAATCCATTGCATGGTTTAGGAGGCGTTAGCGGCCATACAGACTGACGCGCGACTTTACATACTATTGTAAAGATTAACACAAAAACAATTGTGTGAAAAGATTTCCGTCACTGCGTCAAAAATTCAAGATGCGTTTATAGTCGTTGCCCGATTTTGTCTGTTTCTCCACTAATTTCTTTAAACCACCAAACAGATTTTGATACGGTTTTCACCAATGGATAAATCAATTATAAGATAACTTATAATTGCTGAAAATTCTAAGAATTTTGTTTATAAACTCCAAAGTTACATTATAAATTTCTCAGCGCCATCATCTGTATCTATAGCCATGCGGTTTCAGCAGAGATACAAAACGTATAGAATGCTTACATTTTCAATGAAATATTCATACTTTAATTAATTAATGCAATTGACAATAGTGAAGTAATTGAGTCGGATGAGTCATTGTTTTTTGTGAGAAAAGACCATTTAAATTGCTAACGTTTTCAATTTCAAGAATGTGTTTTTTAATGATTAACAATTTCGCAATGAGACGATTGCGTGCTCGCTAGGTGGTCGAGGCCGTAACTGTAACTGCACTGGACAATCGATTCATGGTACCAATGCGACACAGTATGCGACACTGTAAATTCGATTCTAACCTAAGACCCAAACGCTAATTTTGATGTACATTGTTGCTTGCATATAAATTTCTTAACGAAACGCTGTCACTAGAACAGCAATGTACATTAAACTCTTACCTGTGTGCAGGGGTGTGTTAATAGAACATTTGTGTGTAGTAGTTAGAAGCCGTCGCACACCAATAACATGCAACTCGATTTAATAGGGTCGAATTACAAGCTTACAGCAATTGATGCGTTATAAGTTTCGATTTGTGTAGATATCAGCTGTATAGACTTCCGATTGTATTTGATATTAAGAAAGTTATGAAGTATTCGTAGAATAGAATAAGTTTTACTATAGGAACTGTAGGAACCTGGCAAGTAGTGATAGGGCACACTGCATTTCGCAGACATTTGGGCTGTCCGTGTAGCCGTGGGCTGTCCTTATAGAAGAGCACAGTAAACTAACAGAATTTGTACTGTTGCGTTTTGGTAAGAGTGAGTAAGAGATGCCAGAGCCTATTTCCTTTTCCTTTCCTAAACCTTTATCCTTAACTCTACGGTCGGCAGCCGTTATAGACGATGGTAGCCACTATCATCATGTAGACCGTCAGCCTGTCTGTCGAGCTTAATATTTTAAAAATCACAATAAATTCTGTGATAATTACTATTGTCAACTGTCATTGATTTTAAATTTTTAAATGTCACATTAAAATCATAATTTTAAACTGGTTTAAAACTTTACAATTTCAATTATCATTTAACATACTAAAAAGCAGGATTTTGGCATTGCAGTGTTAAATAATATAAAAAAAAATCTGTAAATTTTAACTAGGAATAGCATTACAGAAATTTATTTTTCATATTATTGCAGGCCTTATTTTTTTCCTATATAATATTTCATTGCAAATCCAATTTATAGCCTGTATTGGGTCGAATTGCATAATCGAAATTAATATATATTTTTTTTAATGTTAAGGTCGACAGACGGGCTGGTAGTTCACTTGATGGCAACCGTGACCTGCCGCAGTAGGATTAAAGATAAAGCATTGAAAAGGGATATAGGTAAAATGGGCTGCCAAAAAATATAAACATTGACACATATATGTAAACTACAAAAAAAAAAAACAAATAAAATTCGTTTTTTAACCCAAGAATTCTTCTAACTCACATTGGTGTAAAAAGTCGTAAACACAAAAAAAAATGCTTCATACAAATCCACATAATTTTAATATAACCAAAGAAACAGCACTTGCTTATCTTTAAGAACAATAAAGATTAATAACTCTAATTCATTTAATTGGCTTAACAGTCAAGAGGAGAAACACGCATAATTGCAAATTACAATAAATAAGGAAAAAATATAACCTTTACACACCAGCCCCTTTTAATTACAACGAAGCATATGATGTAAGAACTAACTACATATACTTAACGAAATCGTCTATCTAAAAACATAATGATTGCTCATTTGGTGTAATTGTATAATGAACATTGTTTAAGTAGATAACTATTTAATATATTGATTATTGAATTTATTTTTTCAACGAAATTGAAGCAAAATTTTATATTAAGAAATTCTTTAACTTTTTATTCCATTTTTTTTAATCTACACTTAGGCGGACGGTCTACTTTATGGTAGGTAATTGGTAGGTGGCTAACGTCGCCCCAAAGTCAAGCAGGCCACAGGTGCTGCAAGTACGCTACTGACTATAGTGGGATTAAAGATAGGGAATAGGAATGGATAGGGAAATCAAATATCGTTCACATTAAGAAAATTTTATATCCTATTTTTTATGTCATACTGGCTTACGTCCATCCTATTATCCTATTAATATTATAAATGCGAAAGTTTGTATGGATGTATGTATGGATGTTTGTAACTCTTTCACGCAAAAACTACTGAACCGATCACCATGAAATTTTGCATACACGTTGTGTGGGACACCAGAAAGGACATAGGGTACCTTTCATCCAGAACGCGGACGAAGTCGCGAGGACCAGCTAGTAAAGGCATATTAGGTATATTTTTAATTAAGACGATTTTTTTTGTCTTTGACTTTCAAAACAGGCATTGCCGCACAGCTAGTCTAATCTAGTCTAGTCTAGCAGCACGCATAATGAAACTTGAGGCAGTAATTGTAGGTATATTGCTTAAAAAACTTTAATAACTTGACTTTGTTTGCTTGAATAATGGCAACGTTGGCCATGTGCTCCATAAACCTTGTAGGAAATAAACAAGTCTGGTCTAATTACAGAACTGTCTTTGGGGTAAGTTCAGAATAAATTGGCCGCCAATTTAGATGTTTCCGTAAACACAAGTGGATGTAGTCTTCTGTTTTTATATTAGTAATTATGGGAGGCTAATGCGCGTTGTAAACTTTGTGTAACATACAAGCCAATTAAGAATTATTGATACCGCATTCTTAGCGGAGAGAATTTGTAACGCGCTTATTAAAGACTACCATTTATTCTTTAATAAATGTAATCGAACTAATAAAATAAATTATTGCAATTATGATTTACATTATAATAGATTTTACATTTTATTCGTGTATATTTATTGAATTTTTAATTTAAACACAAAATGTATAGAAATCAAATTTAATAAAAAGTGTTTTTTGGTTTCAGCTTTAAAACAACTGAAAATAAAATTGATTAATTTCTATAGTCTAAAAAAATGTATATATTTTATAATATTTCTTATAACAAAATCAAAAAAGGAAAAAATAAATAAAGTTAATCCCAGCCTCTTGCAAATAGTCGGTTATCGAGAGATTGCTTAACGGTAAAAGAAGGCATTCATTTTTTTTTACTCGTAGATATGATGAGAGCCGCTAGTCGACGGTGGAACCAGGCTGCTTCTGACCCATCCAGCAATAGACGTCATGTGGCTAAGATGATGATGATTATTCGACATAATGAGGAATGTCTGTTCAAAGCATAGAGGGTTGGAATCATATTTAGTTCAAAGGGAGATTTTTCCACTGTCCATAGTTTTATTAGGTACTTATTATTTTTTAATCTGTAGTACGGGTTTGTTGGTTTCATTTAAACAGACAAAATTTCAATCAAAAATAAAATTTAACGATAGAGTTTCATAGATGATTGGCAAGATATAGTGGAATTATAGATACTGGAGTCTAAAAGTAAGTAATCTTAAGTATAAAGTATAATTTATATATAGACTCCCAATGTTATAGGTAAGTACCTATATACGAAATTCTCCCTAAATTGGGAGTAGGGGGAATAGTTCGCAAGCCGAATGCCAAGCGTGTTGACGGTAACACGCTTCGCATTCGGGTTGGTGACCGCGGTTAGACCGAAGAACCCATAACCATAATCGTCTATGCTATGCTATGAGACCACACAATGTGACAAATTACTGACAAATCAACTAAATACTAAGGACATGTATGTATTGCATTATAGTAAAAAGATTGTCTCATCTTGTTAGGTTGTCGTTAAATTTAATTATTTAAATCCTATGGTCTATCCATAATGTTTTATTTAAAAGAACAATCAATGTTCATTCTATTTATTGAAAATCGTATTAAAAGGAATGTTCCCAAAACTGTGCCTAAAGTATGGTTCAGCGTGTACATTTACATTACATTTCCCAGCATAGTATTTTACATGGTTTTTAATCTATACTAATATTATAAAGAGAGAAGATCTCAAAAACTACTAGAAAGATTTTGAAAGTTCTTTCACCTATAAAAAGCTACATTACAACGATCAACATAGGCTACATTTTATATAGTTATGCGGACTAAGTCGCGTGCAAGAGCTAGTTAAGAAATTCGTGTTAATTTCTTTTTTTATTAAAATCATATAAATCATATTAAAAGGAAAATTGTCGAAAGTGTGCCTAACAAGACGTCCAAGGTGGAGGTTGTAAGCTTGGTAGAAGGACGCGATGGATGCGACGAACGCCTGCACGCGGTCGTGACGTACCGCGACCTCGCACTTATCTCGCGCGCTCCCACGACCACGCAGCGCGCGCACAACACGACTGCGCTGCTTTTCTTGCCAATTTATCTAAGTACCTACATACTACGTACACACAGACCAACTGTGTTTACTTTGCTACTCCTATATTCAACTACTTATTTCATAATAAATATCCTACCGCCTGTATCCTTCTTTAGACTTCAAACCTGTACAAAAGATTGTTAAGTTTCATATAAAATACTTTTGTTATTAGATTTATCTGTTTTTCAAGGTTTCATGTAAAAAAACTCAGGAAAACTTTTTTGTCAATATCTTAAAAGTATAGGACCTATTGGATTTTGGTTTGACAAGGACGATATGCTGTGGATATAATCTGTAAATTACGATACGATATGTAGCTTTTTTCATAGAAACAAGAAATGGGTTAACAATATTTCATTTTATTCCTGTAGGAAACCTAGAATTATTTCTATCCAAATTCTATATAATACCAAAAGCTTTTTACAAATCTTGTCAATAAGAGTCAATTGAGGCTCTAAATTCCTATGTATGTTATTTATTATATGTAATATACTGCTGGGTACAGGTCACTATTATATGCGGATTTATCCGATCAGTGGTATAGGATAGGCCTGATCGAGTTTAGAATTTGCGTTTGCAGTGCCGCCACCTGTTCGTACTACCAAGTGAACAGTGACTGCATAAGTAATAGCCCAATTAGCGTGTTTTTCCACCGAGAAATGTCTAGTACAAAAAATCCTACATTTTCACAGGTAGATTGAACAGAAGTCTACGAATTATATGGCTACTATCAACAAGTATTATATTTATAATTGTAATACTATCAACTCGCCTTCGGCTTCACATGGATGCAATTTTTCTGCAAAATTACATAATATATACAAACCTTCCTAGTTTGTGGCTCAAAATTGAAAGTCACACACTTAAAATAAATCAGTTGAGAAACATACTAGCTGCATACTAGCTGTTGCAAGCGACTTCGTCCGCATAACTTTATAAGATATAGTCCATGTTACTCGTTGATAATATGTATAGCTTCCCAACAGTGAAATAATTCTTCAAATTGGTCCAATAGTTTCGGAGCCTATTCAATGCAAACAAACAAGCAAACAATCAAATCGTTCCTCTTTATAGTAAGGTATTTGTTGACGCCGTTTTACATATACACACGCACACATAGCACACACGTAAACAAACGCATCTCACACTCATAATATGAGACATTTTTATATATTTTTAATTCCTTTTTTCCCTACCGCTAAAAACAAGACAGACGCTTAAGACGCTTACAAGTGGTCGCCGCGCTAACAATATCACCAAAATTATATATACTCAAAACGCGTGTGTGGTGTGGTATGTGAAACCTCTAATAATCGAACGCTAATAACAAATAAAAAACTCGTGAAGTGTGGTGGAGACAAACCAGCGCGAAGGAGCAGGCGAGCCTGTTTAAGTTAAGATGGGACATCTTTCATCCACCAGTATTTATAATATAATATTATTTTTATATATTTTATATACCATGTATACATTCGCGGTAGGTGTGATATTTGACCCATTTCTCTATAAGTAAAAGGAAACATGACTGAAAATACCTACTTGATATGTATTTAATATTGAATTTACATTTTGTAATATTTTTTCAGTCTCAAAGGAATATAAATGAAGGTTTAATTTAAATAGTGTACGTCATATCTGATGGAGCGTAATGTGTTTAAGGGCCACCGTACACGTTGGTGTATGTGTGCGCAGGTCGCAAGTCGCAAGTCGCAACGTATCTCGCGATCTCGCCATTTGCATCCCGGGCCCCGGCTGCCAATTTACAATTACTGCTTCAACTAGTATTATTGGTGTAGTGCCTAAGTGTAAAAAAACGGTGCTATCATTAAATTTATTTATGGGGTAGATACACTTTAATAAACACATTTTATATAAAATCTCTATTTAAATTGTCGTAAGTTTAACTAATCACAGATTCTCCTATTAGAAATAGTTATGCAGTTAAAGTCAAAAAGTTAATAAATAAATAAAAATTATATACGCCCTTACTGATGGAAAAATTTGTATACGACATTTATTTATTTAAAATCTCAAATGTATACTCATGTTTATTTCTAATTAATTTTTATTGCTATTTTTACTTCTATTGAGACCGATGCTGGTGAAGTGTATTTTGCAATGTCGCATCCGAGTGCGTGGTCGTGCGCTGGCAGTAATGACAGGCCGCACGCGCGCGCCGCCTAATTGATAATGGGCGCGGACGTGCGCGGGAGACCTGCGCACTGCGTGCCATACGATGCCATGAGCTGTGGGAACCACCGCCAATTCGGGATGACGCGACGCAATTATTCTCATCATTACTAAACTCCTTCCACATCATCTCGTGCCCATCTTTATAATACTACTGCTGCTTAGACTGTGCACATGATACTGCATTTAAAAATAATTGATCAGATTAAACAACCGACCAGGGTTTCCCACCTGCAAATTGTCACGCAAAACGAGTCACATAAAGTTTTGGTCTTTTGGCATAAAATATTTTTTTTTCTAAACATTTACATACATAACATATCTATGTTTCAAACCAGGTAAAAAATTATCTGTGTGCGAAATTTTGCACAATATTAATACTTCGTATTTCAATTTTAATTAGCGCGTTTCTTTTTCGCACTGCATTTAAGTCCAAACTCCAAATTTCTTGATAAGTAACTAAATAAGCTTTGAAATGTCTAACTACATTTGTCACTTAACCGAGTCAGGTGTGGGCCAGATATTACAGAACACGTCCACGTACAACGTAGCCTCGAGTGTTCGTTACGTACCTATATATACATACGCGTGCACTGTGTAAAGTCAAACCTGTAACAAAGCTTTCAAGCATTGTGCTAAAGTTTATTTGAAGTTAAAATTCATCCAACCTCACGTTGTTTCAACCGAAAACGGCTCCATTAGGAATCTGAAAAATATGTGTAGGTATGTATGTAAAATATATATGAAATGAAATGTGGTATTTAAAATTATCATCATAGATACCTATTTGAAATTGTATTTTTGTATTGTATTGAAATTGAATAAAGAATAATTTTGTGTCTAGTTATATTGATGAGGTGTGTTGCTTGCATGCGGATTGCCGCCGCTGGGCGGGCTAGACACGCAGTCCAGCTATGACTTGCGTGTACCTAATGTTTGCATTTAGGTTGTAACCAGGTCAAAGATGGATTTTATGCTAGGTAATTGTTCCCATTTAAACTCTTTTATAGCAGGACCCAGTCGACGGATTGTTTCAACTTTTTGAATAACGTATAGGCTGAATGTCATTGAGTGACATTTAAATTTTCATTGTGTTTCAAAATAATCTAAATTTTTTAATGAGCGTTCAGCATTTCACAGTTACACCAACAGTATATTGTAATAAATTTAAATATTGAAGCGTAATTCAATAAACTTAAGAAATAAGTCGATATTATTTTTAAAAATTAATAATGACAATTTAGTCATGTGAAGCAATTTTGAAGAGCCCTTTGGATTAGCGGTTAGGGTGCTCAAGGTTTCCGGGTTCAATACCCGGAAGACTCGACTGAAATAAACTATTCAAAGTTAGCTCTGGTCTGGATCTGAAAAGTAGTGATGTTGTGTTTCGCTGAGTGAGTAAGGGATGCCAGAGATCAGTGCCCCATTGCCTCATCCCTTTCCCCTTATCCGCAATCCTTGTGCTGTTGTGTTTCGGTGAATGAGTAAGGGATGCCAGAGCCCATTGCCCCATCCTTTTACCCTTATCCTTAATCCTTGTGCTGTTGTGTTTCGGTGAGTGAGTAAGGGATGCCAGAGCCCATTGCCCCATTGCCCCATGCCTCTCCCCCTTATCCTTAATCATTCTATGATCGGTGGCGTACTTGCAGCACCTGTGGCGTTGCTTGTGTTATAGGCGAAGGTATCCTACCATCAAGCGAACCGTCACCTTAGAACGACCAGTTAAACATTCCTATGACTGATCTCTTTTCTATACTCACGTTGCGATTTTCCCAACTGCTTTGTTTGCAGGGCTTGAGCATTTTTAAACAATCATGGCAAAGTCCTATTACGCTTTTAGTCCTAGTACTAAACCCAGCAAACCCAGATTTTTTTTAGTACAATAGTACACGCGCTGTTATTTACTATGGTTTCCTACAAGGTTATGATTACAGCTGGCAGGCGGGCTGCCCAGTGAATAATCGCGGAATATAACGTGTCCTGACACTTCTGTCTATATAAATTATTTTGTATATCAACCAGGTTCTCTTTTTTTATGCAAGGTGTACGTGGATTGTACGAACATTCGAATAGGCATTTAAAATAAATATTATTGTTCATTCTGATATGAAAACCAATAGGTCGGACGAGAAGGTCTTCGTGCGTGTTGGTTTTATCTCTCACGCATTCATTCAAAATCTTCTTTTTAGTTATAAAATAAAATGGTTTCTTTATTGTTTTGAAACGAAATGATACTAGATATAAATTATACGAAAATTATTAAATATTGTCGTTACTATAATTATATTCCTAATTTTATTACTATTTTTTTAAATAGCTAATTTTTTTTTTAAAGTTGCCTCCAAGACATTTCCTTACAAGGAATCATTTGTTACTTGACTTTCCATATTAAGTAAACCTATTTACTTTTTAAGTCACATAGCATAGGTCCCACGTTAGAATTAATTAAATTAATGTAAGCAAAGTTATATAGTTTTTCTTTATTGGCTATTCCACTGTGTGGGTAATGCACACAACCTTACAAACACAATAATACGTATTGGAATCAGCAAGAATTGCTTTTTTTTACAACAACCGTTGTGCGTATCGAATCGTCGTTGCGTATGCGATAGTGCGTGAGGCGTTCACGGATCAATAAACGCATAAATAACCACTCTACTATGTAAGTAGGCATTAGTGCGTCTGCATAACACGTGAATGTATGCCGCCTATGTCCATATAGGCGTTTTTGTCATTTACTTTTCCGTTGTACTGTGGCAACCCTTCTAAACATTCTGCTATCTATGCGGCCGGAATGGGTAATTATTTAACGAGGAATAATAGGCCGGTAACACTTAAATATTATGGAACAGCGGTTCCTTATAAGTCAAATTGCAGCAGTAATATAAAATTATTGTCTATAACTTAACCACAAGAAGGTGGTGACATAAATATATTTTAAAACAAACATCATAAATTGAAATTCTCAGTAAATTTAAAAGAAATTTTAATATTTTTAATAATCTCACAGACTTTCACGGGTTTGGCCGAGCCCATTCGTTAGACAGATAGAAATAACCTCATCAAAAATACAAGAGCGAAATGCAGACTTTAATATTGTTTAGAATATTAGTGTGACAGTTTTATTTTTCGAAAATGATAGTTAGTCGGATATTGTAGTTAGTTAGTAGGTATAGTCGTAAGTTCGCACCCCAGCTACTAGTCCATACTGGGTCACATACGGGGGGCTTGTGCCCAGCAGGTGGGATGAAAATATATTAATAAGTTTATACATTATCAAGCTAAATTTGTTTCTGCACTAATTTTCTATTGAACAAAAAACAGCCCGCCGACTCATCTGAGAAATTCCCTCAAGTGATAAGAAATGCTTGAGATACAAATCTTTACAAGAAAAGTGCTTTATCAGTTTCAATTACAAATTCCATTCATTTCAAAATTCGCTAAGGCTCAGATTTGGAATAGGTATTGATTACTGATTGACATAATTTGTCATCGCTGTTAAATGAAAAAGGCTAAAATAAGAAGATAAAGAAGAAAAAAAAGAAAAGAAAATTTAAAGGAAACCCGTGTGTATTTACAGTTGAAAATCTAACAAGCTAATGATTAAAAAAATACATGAAAAATATGTAAAAATTGACACTACAAAAAGAACACTGATTTAAATATAAAAACGGCCAGTGCTACATTAAAAAGGTTGTCAACAATCGCTAATAAAGATAGCAATAGAAATTGTCACTTTTAATTTTCAAAGGAAAACAGACATACAAACAATTATCATTCTACAACATACAAACAATGTTCAATCTTAGGGTTATAAAGCACTTTATTTGTCGAGTTTACAAATGCAGTGGTATGTTGTGATAAGGTTGTAGTCTAATGAAACGTAAAACTTATGCATATTGTTAACCATAACACATAAAAGTCCAGAGTATTTATCATGATCTCTGTTTTTTTTTTTTTTTTTTTTTTTTTTTTTTTTTTTTTTTTTTTTTTTTTTTTTTTTTTTAACTTTAAAAAGATTTAATAATAATAATAATAATAATAATTTATTTACTTAGTGAATTACAGATAGATTTTATTTTGACCCCTACACTAAGCACAGCACAGTTAACTGAATAGTTTTGCTTGCGCACGGGTCATAGCCGTGAGATCCATCTCGCGACCTTTATTCACCTTGAGGGAAGCCTTCGAGACACGATTGAATACAAATTGTATTTGTCTAATGTATTTTTGTTTCATATAGCTAAATGAATTATATAAGAATATGTTTTGTGTATTCTATTTTTTTTTAAATATACCACTTTAAATACAGTAGACCCCGAACCCTTCTCTTTTAAGAATTCATTTCATAGGGCTTGTTAAGAGTCATCAGGTTTATTAGCGTTTGATATATACAAGCTAATATTGCAATAATGAGCCAAGCCAAGTTAAGAGTCGAACCAAATAAAGCAGCAATGGAAACGGCAATAATTGAAACGTCGAATAAAACTGTACATAACCGTTAATTGTTGCTAGTTCTGTTACTGGCCTTTGATAACATCTGCTCCTTAAGAAAGTTACATAAAAACGCTACGACTATTCCATTTTTCTTGTCCCGCGATGTTGTTTAATGTCAAACTCGCTTTTTGAAATATGTTCTCCATTGCCGTAATTAAAGCAATGGATTAATATTAAAAAAAAATACGTTTATATTTCTTCGTAATGCAAAGGAAAGGGTTACGAAATTCCGTCGCGATTATTTCGTAAAGTCGTAATAAAGTGTGACCGCTTTGAGAACAGCTGTACGTAGTCGCATACCGTTGAGCTTTGAGCTTTTACATGATCATGAACACGTTTTTTGTACGTGTGTATAATTACGCTAGTATTACTTTGTAAGGAAATTTTAATTTGAATGTAGAGTAATTCATAAATCAAATTTAATTTTCATTAATTTTACAAATTATTTACTTACACTTATTAAAAGATGGTACTCGTATTATTTGAGTCCTTTAATTTTTGCTAATTTTTACTTATATAAATCTCTTATTTCAAACTCTGTAACCTTAAACAACAAAAAAATACCATATTTATCATTAATTTTAAAAATATCGAAAAAAATGATGGTAGCAAGCTTTTCGTAACATCTAATGTATTTTTCATTTCCACCGATTTTCAAACAAAATTTTCCGAATACCACGCGAAATCTAGCGAACTAGAATAAAAATTACAGTCAAAATTATCTTATATACAAACAGCTGTTGCACGCGACTTATCCCGCCTAACTTTATAAGTAGATTTTTAGTTTTTTTTATAGTTTTTAAGTATAGATAAGAAGAAGAAAACAATATAAAAGCTATACAAACTAGTATACAAATAAAAAAGTAAGAAATGGCCAGAAATTCATATTAACAAAGGGAATGAATGTACTCGTATAATTTGTATTCCAAACTAACTCCGAGTAGGGTTTTTAATAAAATTTTCTTGAGGTTTGTGAACTGCGTAGTGAAGTTTTTAGAGCCAATTCGATATCATTTGAGTAGGTAAGACCTGATTAATCTAAGTAAGGTAGCTACACCGAGTACCTACTTCTGTCTTCACAACAGGTGCTTAACTCTGTCTGCATACGTTTAGGAATTAAAACGAATAGAAACAAAGAAATGAACTATCAACGTGGCATACAAGAATGAAATACTTGGCGAGTTTTTTCTTCAGTGTTGTATTTTTTATACTCTATACTAGTCCACAATAGACACCAATTAAAAAACCGCGCTAATGTAATCTATCTATTAACTCATTACGATCACTGAATGACTAATAATTTTACGCTACAAATTACAATGCTTACGATTATTTAATCCTAACGTATTAGAAAATACTAATGGTCGCCCAGTGGCATAGGGGCACAGATAGAGGGTAGGAATCATACTTAGATAAAAGTTATAATGATGCAATCTTTGATATGGCCACAACCGAACTGTCAACCGAACTACTGGGAATACACCACATTAGGTCTTCTAGGGCTACGTTCATACTCCTGTCCTTTTATACCATGATGCCCAATGGTCGAAGTTCGACTATAAACAAAAGAGAATGCATATTATATACGTTTATTTTTATTAATTTTTAATGCTTTTATAATGCATATGGAACGGTGGTGGTTACTGCAGCCAAAATGCTGCCCAATTTATGACTGCGAAATGATCTGGCGCTCGCGACTTCGCCCGCGTGATAAAAGTATCCTGTGTCCCGTGCGTCTAAATGTTTATCTACCAAGTTTCATGAAAATCAGTTAATTCGTTTAAGAGTTATGCAGGAACATACATACATACAATACCCACACTTACAGATTTATTATTAGTATTGATAACATCAGTGGGTTTATTAGCATGTCATCGACATAAATCAACCTCAATGCACGGAATAACGAAACAGAAAACATTTAATAACTTCATTTGTGCTTAAAAAATGTTCCCTCCATTACTTAAGTTAGGGAGTTAAAACAGTAATGTTAAAGGTTAGAGTGGGTGGCGAGACTGTATCAAGACGTGTGGGTAGTTACGAATAAGTTACCCGTACGTTCGGCTACATATCGAAACACGAGTACCGTTCACACAGCTATCTAGTTTCGGGATTTACTTTATAACATTTAACACGGATGTAATAGCCCTAATGGTTGGAGCATGATATACGATAAACTTGTATAGCATCGCACTGGGTACATAAGGTAGTGGTTGGTCGATATAAATTTAATATCCGCTTAGGATTTTGTTCGTTGCCGCCGGCTAGTGGTCAGAATCTCGTGTAAACACAGTCGCGTTTAGGAGTACGAGCCAAACTCGTGGGTAGCGCTTGTACAGCGTGCTCGCCGTAGGGCCACTACCAATATTATTTGGAGTTCATTTCTCCTTTATACTACTTCATATAAATTCACCTAAGCAATTATGAAGTATTAATTATTATAGATCGTTAAAGAAGATTAATGACTAGGTATATATGATTTTGTAGGCAGATGACATGACGGTGAAGTCATCTGCCTATAAAATATATCGAGTATTTAGCAATTAAAGATAATTATGTAATTATTAAACTAATACATTGTTTACTTTAGTAACACTAGCGACTCACTCCCAACTTCACACTGATGCAAATTTTATTATTATAGCTTTATCCAATAGCGAAAATACTATCCACTGATACTGATACCGTATCAGCGGATAAAAATCAGTATTTTACAATAAACCTTGTCCCGACAATTACGAAAATAACAAAAATTAATTGCTAAATCGGTCATACACGTGACAATTGATTTTTATTCATAAAGATAGTAGAAGATAGATATAGAAACTACTTTTTTATGTTGAAATGTTTATGGTGTCAACATTCTGTAGGTAACTTCAATGGCGACCTATGTGTGTTTAGTGGCCCGACGTAAAGCATGAAGCGCGCGTGCACCGTTTTCAGTCAAAAACAACGCCACGGCCACGACTGCGATAGAGTGTTACCGCGGTTTGGCCGACCGCCGCGTCTAGGTGGGTGCATGGGCTAGTGAACCTATGGAGACGGTATTACTACTTATATTTATATTTTATTACATTTTCGTGTTTGTTACCTAAATATGTAATACTTAGTGATGATACCATTAATTTATAAGTTAGAAATTTCCATTGTTTAAAATCTGTATCGGAATCGATAATGTCATACACGTTTTCAAAGATACAAATAAGGACATAGGGTACCTTTCATCTACAAAAGAGATTACTTACCTATTATTACCAAAGAGATTACTCTCTACTTACCCGAAAGATCATCTAAAAATACAAAATAAGTCAACGCCTGATAAAAGTATATGATCAATAAATGATGAGTATTGGACGACATTTTTGGTCTAGTGGCTAGTAACCCTAGCTCTTAACCAAAAGGTCGCGGGTTCGAATATCGCTAAGGGCAAATGTTTATGTGTTAACATTTTACCTTTGTACCTGAGTCATGAATGTTTGTATTTTTATAATATGTATTACAAAAAAGTAGCCTAAGTATTATTCAACCGTCTGGTATCCATAATACAAGCATTAGTTGCTTATTGTGGAACTAGATGGTGCTGTGTGGAATGTGTGAAGATATTTATTTATTTATTTATTTATATATTTATTAAAAAATAAAAAGGGAAATTTTAAAAAAAGGGAAGAATCTTGTACATAATATAAACAAACAATATGGAAGTGTCTTTATGTAATTTCAAAGTAGACTTTTAAATATAAGTTAAGATTAAAAGTTTATATTATTTGGTCTAATGTCCGATTTTGATATGATTTTTTTTTTTGTATAATAAGGAACATACTCCATATACTCATATTAGGACAATTTATTAATTAACTCTTAATAGTAATATTGAGAGTTTATTAATTAATGTAATAACTTATTTAATTTGATAAATTAAAAATAAAATAAATTACACCACACTTTCTACGAACAGGGTAGTAACTTAGTGAGTGTATTTAAAATAATGTGTTATATATAATTTATGGTAATAAATACTTGCAATTGGTTGGGACTACTGCACAGCATTCGGTGTTCCTAGTGCGATGGGGGCGTGGCGGGAAAAGTTGCACATTATTTACGACGGCCACGAAGCCGATGCCGCGATAAGACGCGTCGCAGTCTCCGCGTCACGATCTTCACTATCTTCCGATGCCGATATTGAGACTCTATAATAATAGTATTAAACATAATCCCACCGCACACTGCGTTTGTACGGACATTGGACTTAGTATCAATCTCAAAAATCGAAAGCGGATTTCGTGTTTATCTCTCTAGGTTAATTAAATTAATAATTAACGGGGCTAATTTTATTAGACCATGTAGTAACTAACTTTCAGCTTATTTGCCAATTCCTTTTAATTATGATGTAAAAATTATGAAAGAAAACATTTCCTGGGTTACGATCTTATGGGTAAAATGGTTTTTGTGAGGCAGTCAATTGTCAACGAATACTGTAAATTTCTCAAATCCAGTGACATTGTGTTATTGCTAAAATTTAACTAAGTTATTAAGATCCAGATAATCTCTCCAGATTCTGCAAATTATTTTTCTAATCCCTTATCCTTAATCCTAATATGATCGGTAATGCACTTAGTTGCAGCACCTTTGTCTTGCTTGTGTTACAGGCATTGTTTCTTCACCGTCAAGTAGCCGTTTGGCAACCTTTATAAAAAAAAGAATATCGGACCTAGCGCTTTAAAACATCCTTTATAATGCGGAATGAGGTTTGGAATTTCCTGTATTTCCGAGCTCATATAACCCAAATCTTTTCAAAGTTCGAGTGAATACGCATCTTCTGGGTGAGCTCGCTCCATCATAGGCCTCATCTTCGCTACACGACTACATGCTGGCCAAGAGCAAACCCATCTTTAAAAAATATAATAATAACTAGCTGACCCTACAAACGTTGTTTTGCCAAAATTATAAAAATAAAAATTTGGGGTGTACCACCCTTAACATTTAGGCGTATGAAAAATAGATGTTGGCCGATTCTCAGACCTAACCGATAAGCACACAAAATTTCATCAAAATCGGTCCAGCCGTTTCGGAGGAGTTTGGCAACAAACACCGCGACACGAGAATTTTATATATAGATAAATATTAGTAGGGTTCTAACCAGTACTTAATAAATTAGTAATTTTAAAACATGGTTATTTTAAAAGGAAACCTGAGAAATTCGTCCTGAAATTTCCTTTGTAAAGTGGCACAGATCTATTTCACACTAATGCCACAGTACGCTTTGAAAATGTTCGAATCACTAAGACAGTCAGTGACCTTACTAGCTTTACGATCGGGGGGAATTCCTAAATCACCCGTGCGTAACCAACGCCTTGACAAACAGACCCACCGTCTTCTTAATTTCATTCATATTACTATTATTGATTTGTTCCGTGCTTTTAATTTATTTTCTACATTAAATTTCATTGTAATACCTCAAATTATAAGTCAAATTTCATTTTTATTGCTCGCTTACAACTAAGTTACCATTCGAACAATGCAAAAATACTAAGTACATATTATACATGAGTTACATATACATACATATACATGAGTTTGTTTGTTTGTTGGTCACTGTGAACTAGCTTTACTTCTAAATGAAGAATAGACAATTCAATTTAGTTTATTTGTATGAGAATACAATATTAATTTACATTAATTTACTTTGTCAAAATATAAAACGACTTGTTGTTTCACTTATCGCGTCGCGAGACGCTTCTTGTGTTGTAAACAATTATTGAATCGGTGTGAAATTTCATTAAATTCTGCTATGGTAAACTAGTACGTCTCGATGAAGATTATACGAGTCATTGTAGTTATCTGCCTTGTCCATTTTTTGTTGTGATGCCGATTTAAACCAGTAACGGTTACCGTTTGAGGAAAATGTCAAAAAATTTCTTAATGGTAACGTTATACAATTTATTCGACAGTTTATGGTCGGATATTTAACTATGTATGTATAATATATATTCTCTCACATTTGTATTTTACTATATACCAGGATTAGCATATAGGTTTAAATTTACTTAAGCCTTTGAGACAGGCAATTCCTTAATTGATATGTAACTATACGAGTTTGATGATATTTATATACAAATATAAAAAGAACATTATATAAAAAAAATATACAATTAGGTGATATGTGACATGTCATATGTGACATGTCATAACAATTTATAAATTCGGTTTATTCCCATCTCGGCACCCACGAATTATTTGTTAGGTACAGTTATTTAAATAATAGAAACATAAATTTAGCTGATTATTTATCAAGTTCAAAATCAACATTCTCAAAAATTTAATAGTACTTAATCTAAATAAAATTTTCGTTACTAAATTACATAAATATACATAATTACACCATTTTATGATTGGTTTCCCAAATGTTAGCTTAGAGTAAGAAGAATTAAGAGATTCAGTTATAAAATGTTAATTTTGGTGGAAAATCAAAGAATTAAAAGGGAAAATGGAATGCTATTAGGACCCCTGTCACCATTTGTCAAGTAGGCTAACCGTCATTTAAAGTCACCCGTCAGCGGGAATAATTTAGCTGATATAACTTTGTTTGTACGGTTAAAAAGAAAATAATAATAAAAAAAATCGCCTATCGAAGGATGCACTAAACCGAGTGCATAATAATTTAATAAAACATAAAATTATTTCTAAAAGTAACTAATCAACACTTTACTTGTAGTTGGTGAAAGAGGCCCTTAGCCAAACAGATGCATTACAACCCGCGACACGAAGCAGCAGTTGTATTAAGTCCCTAATTGGACTACTGGGTGAGTTAACAAGATTACTGTCTTTAATGAAGCATTGTGGCTATCTTTTGAAGAAAAAGCAATCCTTTTTTAATTATGTAATTATGTGCACTTTTTTCATTGACATAATATTATCAATTTAATAAAAATCAAATCTACTTAATCCAATCAAGAAACTACTTACTCCATTTAGAAATTAGTTGTTTATTGAATTACAAATTTTAAGGACATTTAAGATTAAGCGAAAAATATTTTTTTTAAGTTATGATCGGCATACAATGTGACGGTCCACTGTACTCGCATATAACACAAATAAAACCACAGGCGCTGCAAATACGACTATATTAGGATTAAGGATGGGAGTTAAGGAAATGGGCTCTGGCAGCCCTTACTCACTAACCAAAACACAACAGCATGCATGCTTTTAAAAGACGGCGGTCGTCTGCCCCCGTTCTTTGTGAGGTGGTTGCTGTCCCCAGACGAGCTGCCTAAATAACTGCAAAATGCAATGTGCCCTGCCACTACTTTTCAGATCCAGACCAGAGCCAACTTTGAAAAGTACTGATACTACACCGTTATTTCCAAAGTTGCACCTTCCGGTTGTTTTTCCGGTTCCGGTGTTTTTGCTTGTATTATCCGTTCTAATATTATAAATGCGAAAGTTTGTATGGATGTATGGATGTTTGTAACTCATTCACGCAAAAAACTACTGAATCGATCACCATGAAATTTTGCATACACGTTGTCTGGGACACCAGAAAGGATATACTATAGGGTGGGTACCTTTCATCAAGAAAGCGGACGAAGTCGCGGAAACCAGCTAGTGGGTTACAAGCGGCGTACAACTTATTGAATGGCTGATTCCTAAGTACAAAAGTGTGAGAACAATTTTGATTGATATTTGCATAATGTATAATTTTTATGTAACCTACTTTTATGATATAATTACCATTAGGATTAAAAATACAAAAAACCCACATTTGCGAACTTTGGTCTGGTACAATTTTTTTTTGCAGATATGAGATCGATGAGGACTTTTCATATTCATACTTGTGTTACCTATGGCTCTATGCGAAAAATTGTAGGCTTAGCCCTATTTTTGAGCTAAACTGATAGGACTATTTTCTTAGAAAATACAATGCATCTTTTATAACTCCATTACGTTCTAAGGAATCATTATTGTCTTTGTTAAGTTTTAAATGCGACTTGCAATTATATTAAGGCAGTGATAACCCAGTGAGTCAAAGAAAACTGTGTGTCCCGGAATACTAAATAGGAAGCGCAGGTTTCTTGATATTAAGCCTAACAAAGGCTTTCAAGGTGAAAGTTTCACTTTTTTTACTAACATTGTATTTAGACTTTGCAAACAAATAGGAGCTTCTAATTTTATAATAGCATAGCTAGAAAAAGCCAGCCAATCTGTAATTTATCTGTGTTTTATTTTTTTAATAATTTGTCTAGACGACCGTCTAGACTTTGAAAACTAGTTAGACTAGTGTATCTATGTTAGTAGTAACTGTTCTTGATTCAAAACTAGTTCACAAAATCTTATTTTACTTATATGAAATTGGTTATTGCAATTAAAAATACATATAATAGTTAATTTTTTTTTATAAACTTCGGCAGACACGCTGATGGTCTGGTGAATAGGTTTTTTTTTAAGATCGGCAGACAGGCTGACGGTCCACTTGATGGTAAATGGCTACCGTCGCCCATAACACAAGCAACGCCACAGGTGCTGAAATGAGCTCTGGCATCTTTTACTAACTCGACGAAACACAAAAGCACATGTGCTGTTATTTCACAGAAGTCTTCCGTAAGGGGGTGGTTAAAACTGCCGCCAGACAGGTTTCCCAAATCAGTGCCAACTTAGAAATATTTTAGTGTTGAATCACGATAAAATTTGTCATAGAACTTTGACTAGCCTAGCGGTATGAGAATCGTATTACGAAATATTACTGATAAAGAACTTTGTGATGTCTCTTGAGAATACTGAATTGTTAGTACTTTTCACACTGGAAAATGTTCACAGTCATACGAGTCGCGGCCCCCAGTCCGCAAGCATACATCTTTACATGACAGACTCAATATAAAGAAGTCTTGGCGTTGAAAAATAAAAGATAAAACGCTTGACATTATACTTTTGCTAAGCGTTGGTTCTTTATTTTTAGTCACCTGTTGCCCACGGCTTCGCCCGCGTCACACTTAGCCTATGTCCGACGTCCGTCCTAAAATTCTTTTCTACATTACAACTCCAACGATTACTTTTTATAGAATCTTCATCATCGCCCTCATCTTCTGCACTGTGAAAAGTTATTGCCTGCAACCTTAGTCAAAGAGGCAATCCCATTGATGGTTTCAGAGGAGTAAGATATATTTATAATGATACCTTTTACCGTTGGAATAAGGTGATGATAATTTCATCACCCCTAATTGTTTTCGAGCAACTTATTAAAAAAATCGAATAAATTTATGTAATTTAAAACTGCATTAACTTGTAAAATGAATATTCTACTAAATAACACTACGTATGTGTTTAGAATTTTATAATCTTGCATGTATGCTTTTCATTTATGACATTCACGCAAATATCAGTTATGCGTCACCGGTTGCTGACAACAAGCTATAATTAAAAATTATAAACTAACCCCCAACTTTCTATTGAGACCATTCTATTGAGCTCAAACACGGCATATCTGTAACTTGCTGAGGCAGACTGCTTATGCTGCAGCATAATCGAAAATACCACTGAAGTAACCAAATTTCACATCAATCAAACGCGTGGAACTAGTGAGTTCCCTTCGTTATCTACTGATTTAAGTACTGATGATCTTCAACGCTTAAAAAGATTTTTATAAATTATAACTAGGAACAATCTCGATCGCGTCAGCTTATAAACAATAAACAATTCTGATCAAATCAGTCCTTCCGTTTGGAGAAACAGATATGTACACACAGGTAAAACTTATAATGGCGTCGGGTGTCGGGGGTATGTTAACTGACGTAATTATTCCATCTAAGATTCCATTCCATGCGAGGGCGCTGTTCTGTGATTTTTCCTTTAGTTTTGTTATTATGAGAATCAATATTAGACTGAGTCCCAAACTAATGACAGTTTTGTATTATGAAAACCACTCTATGACTGAGGATGAAGACCAATGCACGCATAAGTAAACTTACTATACACCTCTGACCAATAATTCAGTTTCATATCAACATCAAACCTTTTTAATTATGAAGTTCATGTTAAATAATTATGTATGTTCTATTTATTTTCATTGTGTTTCAGTGTCATATATTTTCTTTGTATTTCTTGCGATCAATAATAATCGTATTTACCTAATTTGATAATGCCAAGAAATTTAAATATCATAGACAATTATTTTCGTGAAGCTACGTTTTCACTTCTAACGTGCAGTCCTACGACTGGCATATTTTTTTATTGGCTAACCTTTTTTTTGCACTAACCTTTTTCTTTTGTCGCTCTTTCATAGAAGAAGAGATAGATGCGGACAGGAACTTATAGATAGATAAATTATAGCAGAAATGGGACATTTCTTGAAACTTTAACAGAATACTATTTCAGTAAACATTGTTTATTTACGTGTTTTATGAACTGTTCCTATTCTCACAGTAACTCCTAAAAAAACACTACCGTTTTAGATATGCCAAGCTCGAGTGGTTTTTAATATTAGAAAACGAACGTTCTAAAAATGGAAATGGGGTTAAGGCAAAGACGTAAATTCCCATTCCAAAATGAAAGGCAATGGGCAAGAAAGTTAATAAAAACCGCGAGTAGGTACGCCCCAGCGATTTTACGCTCTATAATTCTTACGAATAATGTATCGAAGAAATCAATTGTCGTGGCCCGTAAATGGGTACCTACTTGTTTTATGTTAAATTTTACACCATCTATCTGCCTTAAACGAGTCAAAGTGAACTCTGTCTTAGAGACATGTCATTAGTGTTCATAATCAATCTCTAAACGAACCATTTGTTATGGTTATTTATGGTCTTTCACGGATAAATAATAAATCCATAAATTTATGTTATGTTAGCTATTTCTTCGACCGTTTATTTGGAATTTTATGGTAAATAAGATATTCTACATTGTAAACCGTCGTCGGAATATTATCGGAATATTGAATAGTATCTCATATTTTTCATTAAGTATAAGGCATTCGCCGTGCGTTAACTCAAAAATGGCTAGACCAATTTTAATTCGGTTTTCACTTGAAAAGAAGGATAAACGGGGAAAGTTTGTATATATAAATTTTGCATCCCGGGCGAAGCTAGCAGTGGGTCACTAGTTTATTACTAAAATGTAGACTAGATTAGCAATGTCTCAAATATGGTTTAATGCATTCGAAATTCCAAGTAAAGTGTACTTCTCTACTGTCTGTTATATACGCTAACTCTTCCTAAACCACGCAACGGATTTTAATGCGGTTTTCACTAATGGAAAGAGCGATCAGCGATGGAAACTGGCATTAAAATTGCATCATTGCGAATTCGGGGGCGGGCCGCTAGTAATAAATAGTTGAGACATTGTCCTTGGAAATTTTTAAATTTCATTTCGAAGGTTATGAATTATGTGATCATGGACATAACCAGTCCCAGAAGGACTTAGGCAACGTTGATGCAAGGTTTTGGACGGAAATTCGTCCGGTGTCCGTTACGTAACTGCCGACAGCGCGGCCGATTGATCAACCCCTAAATTAGTGGGTGCGAGGGGAGACTCGGCGCGCGGGGGTTAACGGCAAACTAGGTTGGCCGCGGAAGCACACTAACCCCTAGAAAACTAGGGGTGCGAAACTCCTCCCACTTTTCTGGTCACGAGAGCACAGCGATTGGTCCGCTCGCTTCAACCGCTCGCCCCTCGCCCAGATTACAATCGGTGGGGTGCGCTCATAGAAATAGTACTATGTGCTTGTCTATGTACACATACATATGTTATATACATACATATATAATATGTTTGCATAGACCCTAATTCGTGACATTGAAAAGTTGTCTAGGTGTGACACCATTCGTTTGTTTATAACTGTATTATTTCTCATTATATAGCACTATCAACAAGCAAAACTAGGGCTTAAACGATAATGCTAAAAGAGTTTTATCGTAGGAATAAAAACAAACAATAATACAATGTCTGAAATATTAAATATTATTTTTTTATAAAAATTTTTAGCTCTCTAACTTTGTTATTTCATCTAATATTTTATGACACTTAAGTAGTAATTTGTTAAAAAATAACTCAATTCTTCAGTTACAATTTGAGAATCAGCTATCAGTAACATAAAATACTTTTGCAGTTAAGTAAAAAGTTGATATGGTCCAATTTTATTTAGTTGTTCATGTAAAAGTTATCAATATATCATTATTCACATTTTTCCTGTGGTTAGTCATACATTTGCTAAGTGGCTGTCTAGAATTTCTCTATTCTCTATTTATTTTTGATTTTTTTTTATGAAAGTCAAGGCAGCGCTTGGCCGCGATACATCTAAACAGATGATATAAATTACATCTGAACAGTGTAAAAAGTCTATCCTCAGTTAAAATATAATCTTAACGAGATATCATCCTTATAATAATAAAAAAATATATCCTAAAAATATAAAATTTGTTTTTTAAAAAATATACAATCCGAGTCAAAATTTAAAACAGCCTGCATATGCATTATAATTTAAATAATTCATTATATGATTTTGTATAAAAGAAAAAAAAAATTAAATACGAATCGCACCTGCAGAACTTTTCTTCTTTCCTTCTAAAATAACTGTCAATTAAAAATGGCATTCTTAAGTGAAGATATAACATGACTGGGTGTTCTATTCAGTCGTTAAGAGGAAAATTTATAAACATCATTTATTTTACCAAGTCAGTTTTATAAGCTGATACAGACAGTTTAATTATATATGTAATTTAACTAGCTTCTAATCACGCAGAAATTTAAATTTCCCAATAGCCATAGTAGACAGTCTTCTGATTGGAAAATTTAAGTCAATAACAGACTTTAAACCATTTTACAGTATGGTATAATTTACAACCAATACCAAGACCAGGTGTTTTGACGCAAGACCAAGACCAAGACTGGCTAAGTCTCGTCTTGGTCTTGGATTTGGGCAACACTAATTTAAAGTATTCGATTAATATCAATTAGCGGTAAAGTAAGTACTAAGTACTATTTATTAAAATTTCTAAAATTAGATATCCCCTATTTATTTGGCACAAAAATCTCATTGAACTTAAATACATCGTCACATATAAAGACAAAAAAAATTACAGTTTCACATATTTTTTTATTTACAAAGATATTTTTCAATTTCAATTATTCAATTATCGAATCGATTAGGTAAATAAAAATAGTGTTTCTCTAAATTAATATAAATGTATTATAACAACATTATTATTATTGATAATTACTTAGCACACTGAACGCCATAATAATATTTATTTATGACTGTAAATAATAGCAGAATTCAAAGCTGCAGAAGAGAGATAACTTTGTTTTGAAGACGATCCTTATGAAAACTTTAATTTTCCCAACTTAGTTGGCTGCCAATCTATTTGGGAACATTATTGTTTGAGGTTTTTACTTATGGCTTCGAATCTAAAAGATATGGTTGTGATTATAATATATAAATGGTTGAAATATTTGATATAAAATGAACAGTTGCTCAACAGTAAGATCTAGAGATGCCTCACAGTATGTGAAACATTTCATGCATTGAAGATGTAAGTATAGTTCCAGTAGTTTCTCATGGTGTAACGCTGCAGCCGCGCCAACTTCATCTGAATGAAACTCCGCGGCAAAACTTTCGCTTTCATACGAGTCGCTCACATGCTTGCAGCTTTGCATTTTGTTTCCCGCTTTTTCAGTTGTGACGTTACACGATTCATGAGCACGTGCTCTTTAAATAATTATCTTTTATATTCGCTGTTAATAAAAATAAATTTTGTGGTGTCTTATCTTATATGGCAAGGTTGCAAAATCATCATCCTTTGTTCGTGAGATCTTCGTCAACTGCTGTTTTCGGGCAATTAATTATGGTAAAGAGATACATTGGAGAGTCGAAGGCTGCTGGGGCCGGAAGGTTCTCGAGTGGAGGGGATGCACCGGCCAGCGGTAGGATGTCCACCCACATGTCTCCGGGCAATCCTATGTTGGCGTTAGTCTAGCCAGCAATGGCTAGGCTGCTCTGGGGTGGATCGGAGTTGGTGCCTTGGCAGAGCCCGGTTCAGCCCGCTCACAGGGCAAGGAGGCACCGGGGAGTTTTAGTGGGTATTCCCAGTGCCGCTATGATCAGGTGCTGGGCGACCCCCACATATCCCTTCCGTCTAGCCAGCGGTAGGGAATCTGTAAGCGGATTACTCCTCGTCAAAAAAAAAAAAAAAAAACGGCTGAGATGATAATGATGATGAAATATTTAAACTCTTAACAAATCATTCATTTACGAAAATTATATTCAAAAGCTTCTTAAACAATATGTGCACAAAATAATGCCAGCCCTCCTTCGTAATACCTACTACAAAGTTTAACTTTTAATCTTATATTACAGCAGAATAAAGAATTTGCGTCGCCAAATTCCTAAAACGCCAAGTTCGGTAACCACACTGACATTTTTGGAGCTTCCTTGAAATTTTACGGTTTCTACCGATTTACACACTAATGCAACGGCGTACCTACAACAAATATGGCTGAACCTTTTAGCATTACACTTCGATTAAAAAATAATTTGTGTCAAATAGCACACGTTCACAACCGGTCAGACTTGAGTGTACTACATAATAAATATATATAATACAAAATTGTTATTATCCATTAATAAAACCATTCTAAAAGAACATAATATGCACATATTATACTTACTCGTATGTTCATAAATTGCAGTAATCATATATTATGTTTCAGACAAACTTAACTATACAAGTAATGTTATTTTATTTTATTAAATATTGTAATAAAAAAGTGATAAAAAATGATAATAGAAAAACTAAACAAACACTCCTTATTTCAGACTATAAATTCTTATAATTTTACAAATTTTTCAAATAAATTTTTCCACACATTTTGTCGGTCACGATTTGATGTCTAAATCAGTAAAATAAAATTTTGCCCAGAATAAAGGAAGGGGATTATTCGTCTACGTTACCGGTTACATAAGGTGATAACCTTGTAGGTATCGGACACCGTACGTCGCATCGTGATAGTGGGTGCACGACGCGCGCAAGGACAAGGCGACTCGCCTGCAGAGGTGACATCGGTGTGCATCTTACTCCCCCATCCACTGATATCAAATTATAATAAATGAATAACACACCAATTGTATGCCCCGCAAAGTAAGCGCTATTAGGCTTGTGATGACTTTAAAAAATGTATTTACATCTTTCTCCTACCGAACATGTCACATGTTTCTGAATAAGAGCGCTAAGGCAAGGCTAAGGCTTAACTACTAGACCAATGGGTTCGTCAAATCCTATAACCAAGTTTTATTGGTTCACTCACTAGCTAACAAATTCCAATTCGTGTGTGGTCTTTTTCGGGCGAGTGTGGTCTAATAAAAACATAAATTATCTTCTATAATTATATACATAACTGATTTGTTCCTAAATTGTATGAAAAATCAATTTCTGTTATGAACAGCTAATAGCACATTTGCTTTAATCGGTTAAACTTAATTTAAGTTAGGTAGGTACACTTTCCCTCTAGGTGGGCCATGATCTTGTCGTGATGGCTTACCCTCGACAATCTGATGAGTCGCAGGGGCCGGGCGAGTCCCAAATACCCCTTCGTCGACTGCCCTCGTCGGCGAAGGAAAATGTGATTTCCCCTCCTAAACACACATTAAACAACGCTAAAATAACATATCTCAATGAACTAAGTATATTATTATTAGTGAATTTAATAACAGTGCGACTCTTCGTGCCTTCATTCTCGATTTGATTATAGCACCATTTTAAGCAAATGTATTTATATCTGATATTATAAGTAATTAAAAATACATTTTTTTTTATTTAAAAAACAGAAGCATATCTATGCAATTTATATAATCTTTAAACTACGAGTGTAAGAGGGATGTTTGTTTAGTTACAAATACGAATTTAAATTAATGTAAATATTTTATTAGAATGGATGGGCGACTATGTTCTTTAGATAATTTCGCAAGCGCAGGTGTCACGACGCCGCGTCGCTCTTATCGCTCGTGGTGGCTATTTTAGCGAATGACAAACCGTTTCGATAGATAACGTGTGCATCGATCAAATATTATACAACTACGTTATATTACCTTTGCATACAAAAATTTAAATAAATTTTCAAAAAACTTACAATCAATCATTTGTTTGGCGAAATTAATTACGCCGTACCTTGTCATGTGTCACCTTATATGTCCCGATCACCTTATTTATACACCTTATAGTCCATAGACTACTCGGGATAGACGAAAAACGGGCCTAAGCTTGCATTAATTTGTGACCGCCAATTCTTTTCACCTACCTTTAGGGAGGTCCAGTGGGAGTGTAAAACTAGAATCTCGACCATTCTTAACCTCCGCTACGCCCGTTATCGTGATATTGTGATCGTGAAAATCGGTCTATCCGTCTGGAAGCTATGATGCCATATACAGATACACAGTTAAATTTATGACACCCTTCTTTTGCGTCGGATTAAAAACGCGTCAGTACAATAGAAATACTACTTCAGAGACAAATTAAAAAAGAAATCAAATTAAACTTAGTAATAATGTATAAGACGACAACTCTTATTTTTAAAATGAGGCCTTTTATTCCAAACGTTGTTAATTTTTCTACAAGCATAACACATTACATTACAGAGCATTACTCATAGAGCTAAAAATAGTTTTAGTTATTACAAGAAAAAAAACCTGCGTGTGTTTGTATGCATCCTTAATGTGGAGTTTCCGACGGCTTTGTGGCTGTCGGTGAACGCCGTGCCCGAAAATTAACAACAAAGAGAAGAATCCATAATTGTATGAACACGTCTAGTCGCTTTTTGGAATTCACGCTAATGCGTCTGGCGACCTACTTGAGTAGATTCGCAGGCTACTCTCGAACATTATAAAAATACAAATCGTGCTTTACCAGAACGTAATAATATGATGTAGTGCTAGACGCAATAATAAAATTAAATTACTAGACTGACGTGCCCCGGCTTCGCCTGGGATCAGTTGATGGGATTAGTATATATAAAACATACCCATGTCCGTCTGGAATAATTTAGTCTGGAATTAAGTCATGTCTGAATCTAAAAGAGATTTTTCAATATTGCTATCGATGGACAGGACATTAAGTGTTAACATACAATTTTTCCCACTTTAAAATGTTTTATATTATAAAAAAATCGAAGCATGTCCTCAATATATATCAATCAATACCTATAGTAATCACGATATTTACTTGCTTCATTGTAAAAGAAAGTTATTCCTATTTCACTTCATAAGTGGTTGGATTGATGGTTTCGACACCTATTTTGATTACGACCTTTGGACGAGTGGTTAAGAGTCCTTATCAAGGATAAGGTATAAGGTATGAGGAAAGGTTTGGGAAATGAGTTTTGGCATCACTTACTCACTCATCGAAACAACAGCAAACACATTGATATTTCATTATGGTTTTCTGTAAGGGAGTGGTTTCTGCCGCCAGGTCTTCTGAGACACTCGACCAATGGGTGGTGCAAAGTTGTCTAAATAAATAAAATACATAAATTACTATTTTAGTAACTCTATATTACCACAATAGAGTTTAGTTCTATGGTTATTCCACTATACTAATTATGGTAACTCACTCCATTGCTTGAACTGCCTGTGCATCCATCGTATATATTTCCGTAAGTAAAAGGTAAATATCTTCAAAATTGTGCTATTGACGTCATTGGAGAAAAACCAGTAGAATATTTATGTTAATTGTAAACCAAAAGAATAAGTTCAGCGTGTTATACAGACTGGTTGTATTAGCGACGGTGACTTGCCAACGAAAGATGCTTACCAATTCCATTTTACTCGTTAATTATATAGGTCATATAAATACATAAAAGAACATGACAGTTCTAAGATATATTGTGGAGGTCAAAAAACTGAAATTAATTTCATATCGAGCACAATCCATTTCGAAAATGTGTAAAATCTGTGATAGTTTTGAGGGTTGAATTCTTGAAATTACAAATGAGCCAATCATGTTTATCCATGAAAACATCCCAGCTATAATGTACCTACCTACATTTAAAATTAGGTTATCATTTTTAACTATCTATAAAAGTTTTTCTAAAATAATGGAATTGCTGGCTTGTGTTTTATTATTTTCGCGAATTCAATAAAGTT